>JAJTUV010001039.1:0-446269 GCA_021653895.1 Mastomys natalensis
TGTATGATGTATGTATGTATGTATGTATGTATTTACTTACTTATTTTTACTTTCTCCTCTTTGTATCCTTCCCAAGCTCTAAGAATTGCTAGAGTGTATCTTCCAGGCTGTTGTTGTTACTGTTAGTGTTTGTGGATGAGAGAAAGCTTGTTCTCCGGCATTCTCCGTCTGCCTTATTTCACTTAACACAATGCTCCCCTGTTCCATCTATTTGCTTCAAATGACACGTGCTTCTTTCTCTTTCATGGCCGAATAGACTCTGTTGAGTGTACACAGTACATTTGATTCATCCATCCATCCATCACTGGGCACCTAGGCTAGCTTCATGTTTTAACTATGATACATATGTCTCTCTTGTTGTAGAAACAACCGAATCTCTATGTCAGGAGCCCTGAAGTTGGGGTTGGGTCTGCAAGTCAACCAGACGCTGCGGATTCTTATTGTAAGTTCAGGCCTGGTAGGGGAGGCTCCAGTACAGACTGTCCCTGTGTCTCCTCATACAGTCCTTCCACCCACCAGTCTCTCACTGCAGAGACAGCACATGGGCTCCTGAGTCCAGATGAGGCTCTCTGGGAGGGGCCTCCTGGCTTCTCATGACCCCTTCCCCCTCTGACTCCTCTTTCCCACTCTGGCTCACAGAAGCTCCACTGTGGGGAAGCCAGCCAGCAGAGCCCCTTGGTTTACTTTCATCTTCTTTCTCCCCTGTCACACTCCTGTCCTTGCTAGAACCCAGCATCAGCTAGGGGGATGGGGGTTGGGAGGTACTGACTGGCCACAGTTCAGACATGCCTCTTGTATCCAGAGGTTTCTTTCTTCAGGTTTGCTGGTGGTGAGAGGGGACCCTAGACAGTAATTGCAGAGACAGATGGGAAGGAGCCAGGTGAGGCAGAGCAGGTCTCAGCTGTACCAACATGTGTGCGGCAGGGGACTGAGAAGTAGGGGAGTACTCCAACATGGGGGGATGGGTGCACGTGACTCTGCATGGTCCTTGGCTTCCCTCTCCTAGCTTCTGCGCTCATTAGCAATTTCACCTCCTGTGACACTGGAACCAAGACCTATTTCTAGCTTGGGTCCACATTCTCAGCCAATCACCAAGTCCTAGTGAATCCCAGAATCCTACATGGATGAACTACCCTCCTTCTTAGAGTAGACCAAGGAGAAGCAGGGCCCGGAGCTCACCCTTCTCTCCTCCACCCCTCAGAGAGTTCCCTCCCAGACCCTCCCTCATCATTTCCTTCGGTTCTATAGACATAGCTCACCAGCCCTCCCAACACCTGGTGATTTTTCTCAGTCAGAAGAGCGTCCTGCCATGAACCTTCTTTTTTGTTGTTTTTAGTTTAATTTAGTTTTGTTTTTAGCATTTACTTATTTTATGTGTATGTGTGTCTGAGAGTATAGATGTAACAGGGTGTCAGATCCTCTGAAACTGGGGTTACAAGTGAGCTGCCCCATGAGGGTTCTGAACCTGGATCCTGTGTCCTAACAGCTGGGCCACCTCTCCAGCACCTTTGGGTTTTTTTTTGTTTTGTTTGTTTGTTTTATTTTTTTTTTAAGATTTATTTATGTATGAGTGTTTTGCTTGCATGTATATATCTATGTGCCTGTGTCCATGCCTGGTGCCCTTGGGGGCAAGAAGAAGGTATCAGATTCCCTGAAACTAGTCTTACAGACAGCTGAAAGCCACTATGTAGATGCTGGGAACTGAACTCAGGTCCTCTGGAAGAGAAGCCAGTGTTCTTAGCCACTGAGCCATCTCTCCAGCTTCTAGACTGGCCTCTTAACTTGGTAATTAGTATGGAACTATCCTCCTACTCCTACCTCCTGAGTGCTGGGACTATGGATGCTGTCATAAAAGGTCTAGTGTTATACTGTATGCATCTTCCTTAGATTTCCAAGAATCCTATTCGCTGTGACGGCTGTGTCAGCATCCTTAAGTCTGTCCGGAACAACAAACGGTCTGCACTAGAACTACTGGACATGTCTGTAAGAGCTTCTTGTTAGCATCACTAGGGAGCTGTCACAGGCTCTGTGAGCTACTGACATGCCCGTATTAGAGGGAGGAAGTGGGAGTCAGTTACAATGCTCTGCCCAGATGCACTGCCTGATAGACTTGGCATTCCAACCCCGGCATGTGTGTCAGAAAGCCACTCTAACTCTGTGCCGTTGTATGTTGGAAATATATAATATAAATTTTATTTTACAGGGGTTATAAATAAGAGGTTGCCTCGAGTATCTGAAAGACTTCAGATTTTGAAGGAATGTTTTGTTTTATTTTATTTTGAGATGGAATCTCTCTATGTATCCCTAGCTGTCCTGGAAGTCACTATGTATACCAGGCTAGTCTTGTATACCTTTTTGTATACTCATATAGATCTGCCTGCTTCTGTCTCCAAGTTCTGGGATTAAAGGCAGACTACTACATCTGGCTTTTAATCAGTCTCGAGACTAAAAGATTATGGGAACTTTTAAAGTTGGACTAAATGCATTTTGTGGCATGATATGGCCAAAAGCCTGTGGGGGCCAGGGAGTGCAACATGGTGGGTTTGAATGAGAGTGGAGCTGTTTGGGAAGAATCAGGAGGTGTGGCTGAGGTGTGCCACTGGGGCTGGGCTTTGAGATTTCAAAAACTCACACTATTCCCAGTTAGCATGTTCCCTCTCCCTCCCCGTTACCCCTACCCCTACCCCTCTCGCTCCCCCTCTCCCTCCCCCTCCCCCTCCCCCCCCCCTCCCTCTCTCCCTCTCCCTAACCCTCCCCTCCCCACCCAATGGGTGTGGTTCTCAGCACCACCCGTGCCTGCCTGCTGCTATGATCTCCACCTGATGGTCATGAACTCTAAGCCTCCGGAACTGTGGGGTCCAATTAAATGTTTTCTTTATAAGTTGCCTTGGTCATGGTGCTGCTTCACAGCGATGGAAAAGTAACTAAGACCCCAAGATCCTCTAGGAAAGCTCACAAAGGGTACATATCAAGGCCACACTGCAAGTGATATTGTGATGACATGCAACCTTTAAGATAGAAACTCTTAGCCGGGCAGTGGTGGCACAGGCCTTTAATCCCAGCACTTGGGAGGCAGAGGCAGGCGGATTTCTGAGTTCGAGGCCAGCCTGGTCTACAGAGTGAGTTCCAGGACAGCCAGGGCTACACAGATACACAGAGAAACCCTGTCTCGAAAAACCAAAAAAAAAAAAAAAGAAAAGAAAAGAAACTCACATGCTACTGCACATGTGAGAGAGAAGCCCTGATACCTGGATTTTTGGTATAGTAGAGACATCCTAACTATAGCTGTAAGGATGTTTAAGCATAAAGGGCATTTTGACGGGCAAGAGGCACAGCTACCAAGTTCACCACATCCAGGTTGCCGCTTTAGTTTTCCCCTGTGTCCTCATACTTAACTCTTTGTCTGCTGTCAATCTGACTAGCCTAGAGTTTAACTTCGGCTTTGAGGGATGTGCTTACAGATCTAGTCAAAGTTTTATCATGTGAAGTGGGACAAATGCCCACCTTCTCTTACTATGAACATGAGATAAAGCTGCCTGTGGTGGGGTGTGCCTTTAAATCCTACCTACTGACTGAGACAGGGATTGCTCCAGAGAAGTCTTGGCACCATAGTGACATCCTGTATCCATTAATAATTGTATAATTTTTTAGGTTTATCTGCTTTTATTATGAATATTTTTCCTGCATGTATGTATATTCACTGTCTAAATGTCTGGTGCCCAGAAGCCAGAAGAGGGCACTAGATCTAGAACTGGAGTTACCAACTCTTATATAAGCTGCCATGTGGTGCTGAGAATCAAATTTAGGTCCCTCTGCGGAAACAGCAAGCACTCTTACCTGCTCAGCCATCCCTAGTTTTCCCTCATTTTATACTTTAAAAGATTTTGAACTTTGTCTCAAGAAACATATAAACAAAACCACTTAAAGTTTGAAATATGGGACAAGATGATAAAAGTGTAGAAAGGCTTACTGAGAGCTGGAGAGAGTGGCTCAGCACTTGTTGGTCTTCCAGAAGATGCAAGTTCAATTCCTAACACTCACACAGTGGTTCACAACCATCCATAACTCCAACCCCAGGGGATCCAATGCGCTCTTCCAGACATGGATGTGGTGAAACAACTCATATACACATAATAATAAAATGAGGAAGAGGAATGTGCTTACATGAGCTCCATCAGCACTGGTCTCTTCAGCCTGTTAGTTTAATTTTTTATGGTTCAATTCCAGCACTTGGAGGAAGGTGTAGAACTGCACAGTTCAAAATAAGTTCAAGGCTATCATCAGCTACATTGCGAGCTCGAGGCCAGATTACACTACTCAAGACCTTGTCTCAAAACACAAACAAACAACAAAAATGAATTGAAAGCTACACATAGATTAAATATAGTTATCAAATAGCATACCCTCATGTATGAAAGCCAGATCAAGAAATTGAATGCACCTGTCTTAATTACTTTTGTATTTGTTACAAAACACCATGACCAAGGCAACTTATAAAAAGCAAATATTTAATTTTGGGCTCATGGTTTCAGAGAGTGACAGACGGTGAGTCCATAACCGTCATGGCAGGGAGCATGGCAGCAGGTAGGCATGACATTGGAGCGGTTGCTGAGAGCTCACATTCTGGGCCACGAGTATGAGGCAGGGGGAGAGCTAACTGCTTATGGTGTGGGATGGTGAAAATCCAAGTCCCCATCCCCTAGTGACACACCTCTTCCAAAAAAGATAGATCTCTTAATCCTTTCCCAAACAATTCAACCAACTGGAGATCAAATATGCAAGTATATGAACTCTCCTATCTTAATAGTTAGGGGAGGGAGGTCGTGAGATTGTCATCCACAAGAGAGAAAATACCTGAAAGAGCTTCTCTGAGACCTGGGAATGCAAATGAGAACAATCAAATCCTCAGCAGGGCAAGTAACCATGCCCCAATGTTCTCTTAGGATATCCAAGTAAACAGAGAGTGTGATGACCTCGCCAGCTCTATGAAAGAAACTCTTCCTGGACTCTCTATAAAGTATTAACACTTCCAGAAGAAAAGACTGGCCACAAGCCTCTATCCCATCCCAGCCAGCATCTGCACCAAGTGACTCTGGATTCGTCTCTAATATGAGAGTCTAACATCCACATTGCTACCCATTCAATACACAACATGTGTATCTTCCTTTCTGCTCTCTGGCATCTTCCATAATCTGGCTTCATTGCTGTGGTTCATTCATTCAACGAAACTATCTGCCCATGAACAACACTGAGCACAAGGTCCATGATAGCCGTGTCACCCAGATGCTCACATTCTGGTGACTCTGTTCAACAGAACATAAAGGAAATATGCAAATGGAATTCCCAAGCTCTCCTTGCAAGAAGATAAATGGTCACAACCCATTGGAAGGCAACTGATCATTACATTCTGAATTATAAAATCACCCATGTGCTTCAGTCTAGTCAACTGACTAATCTGCTCTACAGAAACAACGAGAGCTGCATCGAAAAACTACTGCTCACTGGCAAGGGTGTATGACTCGTAGTTTTTGCCTGGCATACAGGAAACTCTTGGCTGATCCTATACCACCATATAAAGAAGCATCAGGATGTATGCTTGTAATTCCAGCACACCAGAAGTGTAGATAGGAGGAACAGAAGTTCAAGGCCTCTATAATATAGTTGAGTTTGAGGCCAGCCTGGGCTACATAAGACCCTGTCTCCAAAAAGAAAAAAAATTTATATAAATAAATATATATATATATATATATATATGAATGAAGAGAGAGAGAGTTAGTGGCACATGCCTGTGATTCTGGCTCTCTGGAGATTGAATCAGAAACATGGTGACTTAAGACCAGACAGGGCTGGAGAGATGGCTCAGTGGTTAAGAGCATTGACTGCTCTTCCAGAGGTCCTGAGTTCAATTCCCAGCAACCACATGGTGGCTCACAACCATCTGTGATGGGATCTGATGCCCTCTTCTGGTGTGTCTGAAGACAGCTACAGTGTACTCATATACATTAAATAAATAATATTTAAAAAAAAAAAAAAAAAAAAAAAGACCAGACAGAGGTACATAGCAGGATCCTGGTTAAAAGAGATCTAGCCACACACTTTGTCCTCAGATGTTTATATCACCAATTTTCCAATCCAGATATCTTTCTCACCAATTTTCCAATCATGCTCTTTCCAAGTCCCTGACCATCCAGCCAGTCTATTAGCTACAGCCCATGAGTCAGTAAACAATCATATATCTGGCCACTTCTCCTTACAAACAGAACAAGTGGCCAAGTGTACTGCCCAAAACTCTGTTTACTGTGAAGACTTCTCTTTTTGAGTGTCTCTCAGAATTGTCACAGAAAGGGGTTGAAATGCTGCAGCTCTTCACCTCTGGGTGGTGCCTGCCTAAACCTTTCTCAGTTATCTGATCATATGCACACCTCATGAGGCTACAGGTAACCGCTTGAGAGCAGACAGCATTGTAACAGGAACAGAAACCATAGGCATTAAGGCAACTTCCACATGTAACTTGATTGTGCCCTCAAGACCTGCTTGGGCCTGATCATTAAAATATATGCATGTCATATATTGACAATGGGCTGCTGCTGTGCATGTCCTATTTTCGTGGTTTGGTTGGTCAGCTAATAACCAGTTCATAATGGGAACTTCATGACCAGAAGTCCAAAGTAGTTGCTACCTTCTGCTTACTTGGTCAGCAGCATACTATTGCCAATAGAGTGAACCACTGTGATATTTTATGGGAAAGACACATGACCAAGAACCCTTCAAATAAAGTTATGGCACAGAGCTGGAGAGTAATATAGTCTTGAAGTAAAACTATAAAGGTATAGATAGCTTTGCCAACTGAAAACAAATTGCTTCTGGTAGTCCTTAAGGATAGGCACCAAGAAAAAGGCATTTGCTACATCAATAGCTGCATTCCATGTACTAGAAGATGTATTAATCTGCTTAAGTAAAGACAGCACATCTGGTACAGCAGCTGTAATCAAAGTCACTGCTTGATTGAGTTTGCAATTCTCAACTGTCATTTTCCGTGATCTATCTGTCTTCTGCACTGGGTGTATAGAAGAGTTACATGGAGATATGGTAGCATCTTTCAAGTCCTTGAAGGTGGCACAGATTTCTGTAATTCCTCCTGGTATATAATGTTGTCTTTGATTCACTGTGTTTCCTGGCAGAGGCAACTCCAGTGGTTCCATTTGGCCTTTCCAGCCATAATAGCTCTCACTCCACAGGTCAGGGAACCAATGCGACAAAATGCCAACTTCTAAGTCTCTCTGTCCCCATTATATATTCTGGAACTGGGAAAATAACTACAGAATGAGTTCATGGACTTCAGTCAAAACTCCATTAATAACCTGACCTCCATAAGCCCCAACTACCTGGAAGCCATTATGCTTCTTGGGGTCTCCCAGAATTAGTGTTAATTCAGAACCAGTGTTCCATAGATTTTGGAAAGTCTGGTTGTTTCCTTTCCCCAGTGTACAGTCACCCTTGTTTTAAAAAGGCCATAGGTCCCTCTGGGGAAGGACTGGGGAAAGCAGTTTTTAACTGTGCAAGGTTCCATGATAAACCTATAATCTTCACTCACTGGACCCATATCAATAAACTCAGCCTGATAAAAACATTTTTATGCATTCCCACACTTTTTTAAAAATTTATTTCTTGCTGGGCAGTGGTGGCACACACCTTTAATCCCAGCACTTGGGAGGCAGAGGCAGGCGGATTTCTGAGTTCGAGGCCAGCCTGGTCTACAGAGTGAGTTCCAGGACAACCCGAGCTACACAGAGAAACCCTGTCTCGAAAAACCAAAAAAAAAAAAAAAAACCAAATAGATGAGCCTATGGGGTCATTCTTGTTCAAACACCACCTTCCATTTCCTGGTCTCCATAGGCTTGTGGACATATCAATATAAAATGCAGCTGAGCCACCTTCAAAAATCCCCATGGTCTTTCACAATCTCGACACAGTTAAAAAATCCAAAAGTCCCTTCTGAGACTCAAGGCAATGAGACTCTGTATCAAGGAAAGACAAAAGAAAGAAAAGAAAGGAAGGAAGGAAGGAAGGAGGAAGGAAGGAAGGAAGGAAGGAAGGACGGACGAACTTATGGGGAGTACCCTCTCAGAGGCAAAAGGGGGGAGGAGAGGGTGAAGAACTCTGGGAGGGGGACCAGGAAGGGGGGGCAACATTTAGAATGTAAATAAATAAAATAATGAATTTTAAAAAAGAAATTGCTAGGACCAATACAGAATCCAATGGCACTTTTGAGGTTGTTGCTGCTGTTGCAACTGAGCTGTCTTCAGATTTTCACAATTATTTGAGGTTTATTTTCTTTTGAATGTAGGAGTGTTTTCTTGTGTGTATGTGTGTGCACTGAGTGTACCTGGTGCTCACAGAGGCCAGAAGAGGGTGTTGGATTCCGTGGGGCTACTGTGTGAAACCAGGTCCTCTGCAGGAGTGGTTACATGCTGTTAACTGCTGAGCCACCTCTCCAGTCCTCCTTCATTTTCCTGGCATATGAGTCCCTCTCTTACCCACCATCACTGAAGCACATCTTTACATTTTACTTACATATGCATATGAAGCAAAAGACCAAGCAGGAGTGCAGAAAGAACCCACTCGTTCTGGATGAAAAATGAACTCCAATCCTTATTACATAGAGAAAGAAAAAGCTTCTACCCTTTTATTGCTAAATAAATCAAACCCAAGTTTGTAAGAAGTAAGCTTTGTTCCATTTAATAAGACTAAGCCTGCCTTGTTATTAAGAAAGGACCTGTTCTGTCCCGTGGTAAAGAGAAGCTGCCTGCTCCTTCTCTCTCTGCAGTTTTTTTCTTCTCTCTCTCTGTATTCTGCATATTGCTCTCTTGGTTTTTTTGTGTTATCTCTCCTTCTAATCTTGCTCTCCTCTCCTGCTCTGATGTCATAATAATGCTCTTACTCTCAGTGCCTTTGCTCCCAGTGCTATGCCTATACTTCTAAGTTCTCCTTGAGTCCAGTTCTGTCTAAAAACTTCTCCTCAGCCCAGATCTGTCTCCTCTCTTGTCCTCAGCACTTATACATCTTTCAGAATACACTATCATATGGTAAAAAGTTCATCATAAGTTTACACAAATTCACCAAAAAAAAAAAAAAAAAGCCGGGCGTGGTGGCGCACGCCTTTAATCCCAGCACTTGGGAGGCAGAGGCAGGCGGATTTCTGAGTTCGAGGCCAGCCTGGTCTACAGAGTGAGTTCCAGGACAGCCAGGGCTATACAGAGAAACCCTGTCTCGGAAAAAAAAAAAAAAAAGTTTACACAAATTCAAATTGTAAATCTAATAATTTTACAATAGTGAATGTTTACATGCATATCCATTAGAAGTAATTATCTAGCTAAACATTCATCACCTGTCACAGCTCTGCAGGTTCATGGAGAGTTAAAAACCATAACTAAGTTGTTAGTAAAGTTTTGTATAGATAAACCCAGTCAATATTTTATCTTCTGTCCTAGCACCTATAATTGTTAGTTCCCTTTTTTTGACTTTGGTGGTTAATAGTTTTTACAACCTCTTAGAATGTGCTCTGAGTAATAGAAGCAATTAACGTGACACTTGGGAGACTGGCAGAGTTCTCATTGCAGTTTTGACTATCAAAGAGACTTAATAGAGCCGGGCGGTGGTGGCGCACGCCTTTAATCCCAGCACTTGGGAGGCAGAGGCAGGCAGATTTCTGAGTTCGAGGCCAGCCTGGTCTACAGAGTGAGTTCCAGGACAGCCAGGGCTACACAGAGAAACCCTGTCTCGAAAAAAAAAAAAAAAAAAAAAAGAGAGAGAGAGCCTAATAGCAGTCCCACTATAAAAGAGCTTAATAAATACTGATATAATTTTAGGAATTCTTACAGGATCATCATAAAGAATTAAGAAGTCATCTATTTGTCTATATAGCATCACTACAAGACATCTCCTTAGATCTGCAGAGATCTGCTCAAAAGGGTGGGCTAATACCTAGTGATTGTTATATATGTTTAATAATAACAGGAAAAGCATATTAATAGCAGTGACCTTTCCTAAAATGATTTTCTCCTGGGCCTTGTCTATGGTAGCAAATATGTTGTGGATTATTTTAATCCAAGGCCGATTATCTCAGGAAGATCACCTGCAAGTTACTAGCTTGTCCTGTGTTGGCTCCCGACAGTTTTGCCTGCATGTATGTCTGTGTGAGGGTGCCAAGTCCCCTGTATCTGCAGTTACAGACAGTTGCGAGCTGCCATATGGTTGCTGGGAATGGAACCCAGGTCCTCTGGAAGAGCAGCCAGTGCTCTTAACTGCTGAGCCATCTTTCCAGACTTCAGTTGTATCTTTGTTTTTTGTTTTTTTTTTTTTTCGGTTTTTCGAGACAGGGTTTCTCTGTGTAGCCTTGGCTGTCCTGGAACTCACTCTGTAGACCAGGCTGGCCTCGAACTCAGAAATCCGCCTGCCTCTGCCTCCCAAGTGCTGGGATTAAAGGCGTGCGCCACCACCGCCCGGCCAGTTGTATCTTTGAATGACACAAAAGAAGCCCTCTCTTCAGTGACCTTATATTCATCATCAGTACCACTGCTAAAAAGACAAGCTGAGCCAGATTTGCAACATCAGTGCTGGCATCTGTCACAAAGAGTAGCATTTTAAAGTAGTAGATCAACCGGGTGTTATGGTGCACACCTTTAATGCTAGCAGCCTGGGAGGCAGAGGCAGGTGGTTCTCTATGAGTATGCCTGGTCTACATATCCAAACTTCAGGCTAGCCTTGGCTATGCAGTGAGACCCTATCTCAAAGAAAAAGAAAAGGCTCTCTGCCCCAGCCTCCTCATATGTTTTCAGTGTCTTCGTTCTGGCTGGCTATAGTCTAATGAGATGAACTGGGTTTAGAAATACCACATCCAGGGAATCTTTCATGCTCCTTATTTGTTGCTTAATATATTCACCATCAGTAAGTGTTAGCCATTTGCTATTAGACATGCTATAGTATAGCTTTTGCCAGAAATTTCATCTGAGCTGTAAACTTTAAAGACATTTTTGTTGAGAAGTCAATTTTTTCAGTTCTGTTATTTTATTTTACCTTTACAATACAGACTTTTTTTTTTTTTTTTTTTTTTTTTTTTTTTTTTTTGGTTTTTTTCGAAATGGGGTTTCTCTGAGTAGCCCTGGCTATCCTGGAACTTCTGTAGACCAGGCTGGCCTCGAACTCAGAAATCCGCCTGCCTCTGCCTCCCAAGTGCTGGGATTAAAGGCGTGCGCCACCACTGCCCGGCCTACAATACAGACTTTTATGCAATAAATTTGCTGCATATTTTCACATATAAGGGCTTTTCAAATTATAATATTTGAAAATGTAACAGAAATTTTCTAATTAATCAGAGTCTCTGACAACCAAAAAGCCATTGTCCACCCTTCACCCAACAAGTTTCCTTCATCTATAATTTTTGGGGAGGAGGGGTTCCACCTTGAGGCATTGTGGAAACCATGCTGCAATTTAAAAAAAAAAAAAAAAAAATGAGGCCATATTTGTTTTTAGTTTTGAAAGTTAATTTACAGAAAAATAGAAAGCAAGCTTCGGGCCCTTCCATGTCTCAGGTCCCCATCATTGGTGATGTGGGAGGCACATCATGGGTGGCAGCGCACCCCTGTAACATCAGACAGCATCAGATGCCTAGCACTCGCAGCGGCAGGCTAACACACTACTGGTTCTCACTGCATCCCACTTGCAGTCCAAGTCACCCGTGACAAGCACATGCAACAACTGATGGGGCCACTTGGGAGGCACCAATGAGGACCACTCACAGACAGAAAAGGGTGTGTACAAATAGCAAATACACTCCAGAGCCGTGCGAGTAACACAACATTCACAAATCTGGAAGCTTAAGAACATTCACCGTGCTGTATTAGGCTGCATTCAAGCTGCCCTGGGACCCCAGTGTAGCACATGGAAGGTCCTACAGACTTCATTTACTGTATGTGAGGATGACTTGTTTAAACATGAACAAGTGACTAGAGAGTGTGTGGCTAGGCTCCCAACAGACTAGGAGCCATTCAGAATTGGTGTCTTGAGGAGAATCTACAAAGTAGTCGTGCTGCTGCAGGTATTAAGTCCTACAAATCAGGAGGTGAGGCAGGAGGACCAGTAGTTCAAGGCCATCCCGTGCTCCATGGGACACTGTGTAAAACAGAAGGACTGCTTATCTTAGTGTAAGTGTCGAAGCTCTGAAGAAAAAGTTTCTCTAGTGAAAGTGTTACCGCTCTGCTCCGAGAGATATCCTGGAAGTTGGGAGCCAAGGAATACCACAAAGTCACACTGTCCGACAAGCCTCATGAAAGAGATTTTTTGGGGAGGGAAAAACCCAGGAGGGCGGCTGTCTGTGCTCAGGTGAGAAGCAGCCAAGAACTGGGCAGAAGGCAGGCTTTATATGGGGTGGGGGTGGGGCATTGTAGAGCTTTCCAGTGGGGTGGGGATTGGAAGAATTATATGGCCTGATGTTTAGGGCAAGCTGGGGGATTGGTGAATTTTTTTCTTGTAGGGTCAGGCTGCTGGTGCTCCTTAAGCAGGGCCTGGTCACTCTGGTGCATTGAGGGTTTACAAAATTTAAAAAGTATACAAAGTTTATAAAGAGGGTCCATGGCAGGGCAAGCCTTCCCTGCTGCTGGAATTGGCTTGAAGAGCCAACAATAAATTTGAAAAGACCTCACAAGGGGGAGTCCCTCACTCTGATCCAGGAATAAGCGCTCACCACCCAAGGACTCATGAGAGACTCGTCTTTATGCAATTATCAAAAGTCAGTTTAATAGCAAGGGGCCCTCGGTCCGAAACGAATCTCAAGCAGGAGACAGAGGATTCGACCAAGACCCCAGAAAGTTTGGAACTTTTATAGGTAGGGGTGGGAAGAGCGGGAAGATTTGGCGCAGTTACACATGATTGGATATTTTAAACATCAGGAATTTGCGTAGACTAGTTATTTTTGACCATGAATCCTCGGACTCAAGAGTACCAGATGACCCATTACTCATTTGCTTGTTTAGACTTGTATGCCTTTGCGTCCTTGTTTCTTTTTCATTTTTGGTCACTCTGCCCCTGAAGGGGCTCAAAATTATTATTATTATGGCTAATTTTAACAAGTTGGTGGTGGTCTTTGCTGACCATGAATTTTTTGTTCTATGTCTCAAGATGTTTTTAATTTTTTATTCTCACAAATTCAACTTATAAAGGAGAATGTAAAGAGACCATAATGTAGCCGGGCATGGTACCTATCACACGACTTTAATCCCAGAGGTAGAGGCAGGCAGATCTGTGAGCTTGAGACCAGCCTGGTCTACAGAGTGAGTTCCAGGACAGCCAGGGCTACTAGAGAAAACCTCTTACCCTCTTTCAAAAAAACGAGAGGGGTGGGGGGAGGAGAGATTTTCTTCAGAGATGGAGCTGCACAAATATGCCATGTTGCTGTAATTAACTCCTCACTTATGCTCAAGTGTGTGTTCCCAAGCCATGTAAGGATTGCTAGAGCATCACCACACCCCTGACATCTCTGAGAGCACAGCAGGAATGGGGCCCGCTCCTTACCCAAGTCAGACTTGAATCTACTCAAGCCCATAAAGAGAAAAGGCCACACCACGATAAAGCCAGTTAGGTTTCTGTTTCCCTACAAGAAAACTGAATTCTCAGAAATCATGTGACTGGTATTGCAGGACTTTTTAGACCCGCCAAATAAACACACGGAGACTTACTATTAGTTTAAAAGCTTAGGCATTGTAGCAGGCTACCTCCCAGCTAGCGCGATGAATTTAATTAATCTGCCTATTCTAGTCCATGTCTGACACGTGGTCTGTTATCTTTTTCTCTCTCAGTACGTCTGAGCTACTCCACGCCACTTGATTCTTCCCACATTACCTATCTCTGCCCAGAAGTCCCGCCTTTCCTCTCTTGCCTCAGCTATTGGCCGTCAGATCTTTGTTAAACCAATCAGAAGGTGAGGGAGGTGTATGTTTACAAAATGCAAAAGCAGGTGTGATGATTCATAAATATAACCAATACCAAAGTCTGGCCAGTACTCAACTCTCCGCCGGTACAGAAATCGACATTTGAGTAATATAAAAAACAACCTTTACACAGTGCACAAAAAGATTACCCCAACAGACCAGGGTGTGATAATCTGATACATTGAAGGACCCCCTACTGCCGCTGCAACACTTCCTCCCTGGTCCTGTTTTCCTCCCCTCCCCTCTAACTCCAGCTACATAAGCTAGCCCCGCTATTTCAATAAATGAGCTGTTCTCCGAAACAGGAGAAACAGGTCGTTCATACCCGCCATACTCACCGCTGCCTGAGACCCTGCTCCTCGACTCTGCATCCTGAGACCACCGGTACTCAACCGCCAGTCAGGAGCAAAGGACTCGTCTGGGGCTCAAACAGGGATGCGCGCAAGAGGATGAGGACACCTTTCGTTTTTTGTTTTGTTTTTTTCTTTTTTTTTTTTTTTTTTTTGTTTGTTTGTTTGTTTGTTTTTCAAGACAGGGTTTCTCTGTGTAGTCCGGGCTGTCCTGGAACTCACTCTGTAGACCAGGCTGGCCTTGAACTCAGAAATCCGCCTGCCTCTGCCTCCCAAGTGCTGGGATTAAAGGCGTGCGCCACCACCGCCCGGCATGTTTTTTTCTTTCTTTTCTTTTCTTTTCTTTTCTTTTTTTTCTTTTCTTTTCCTTTTCTTTTCTTTTCTTTTCTTTTCTTTCTTTCTTTTCTTTCTTTTCTTTCTTTTCTTTCTTCTTTCTTTCTTTCTTTCTTTCTTTCTTTCTTTTTCTTTCTTTCTTTTTTTTTTTTTTTTGGCTTTTTTTCGAGACAGGGTTTCTCTGTGTAGCCCTGGCTGTCCTGGAACTCACTCTGTAGACCAGGCTGGCCTCGAACTCAGAAATCTGCCTGCCTCTGCCTCCCAAGTGCTGGGATTAAAGGAGTGCGCCACCACTGCCTGGCCGAGGACACCTTTCTGAGGGACATCAGCATCTTGCCTTGCCATCCCGACCTGAGGATCCGCTGGTTCTTCCTTCCTCCTTTACCTTCGATTTGAGGCATCGCAAGGAACCGACTATGGCAAAGGGGCTATTTCCTGGCATTGACTGAAGGTCCTTAGTCCAGCGGTCCGACTCCGACAACCCTTGGAGCACCGGAAAAATCACCCCTCTAAATCTCTTTGAAAGACCAGTTACAATGACCAGTTAAAAACTCTTAGGGCAGTCGCCAGTTTTCTGAAAATTGCAGGCAGGCTTGCTCCCAGTCTCGATGGAATCCCTCGAACTTCGGCATTCCCAGGAACATTCCCTTTTGACTCTGCGCTTCCATCCGTTTCTGTCATGGGAAATTCTGCCTCTCATCAGAAGGAGTCCCAAATTAGACTCTTTTGTGCTCTCCTCAAGCTGTGGTGGGTTAAACTCTCCCAGAAGGAAACAATTTTCTTCTAGGAGGAGGTCCTTGGATTGGCCCTTGAATGAGCCCCAGAATTCCTATGACCCTGAGGTCAGGACACAGGTGACTTACCTCTCACGATGTCGACAAGTCCAAGACACACCCCCTTCCTCCCCATCACTGCAGCCATCTGACAAAGCGTGGGTCCCTCCTGGGAGGAAATTAAGGGTAAACCCAAGCCTCTTTCTCCCAGCTTTGAGGAGGAGAGCCCGAAAGACTGTCCAGAGGTGGTGCTCACTGCCTTTGATTGAGTCATTGAGTACATTAGACAGAAAATGACCCCTGTCACACCCACACCCTCTTTACCACCGACTGGTGCTTTATGCCCCTCCTGCCTCGCACCCTAAGGACATTCATAAAACTCTTGAAGGCTCAAAGTCTTCTACCTCCCACCCCCACAACCAACAATTATGTGAGATTAGAGATTCTTCCAAACTTCTGCACAAGTGAAATAACACCTGGGTCCTCCATCTTTTCAACTCACTCACTCTCTGCCCTGCACTGGTATCTCTACCAGGCCAGTGAATTAAAAGAGCTTAGATCATCGATAGGAGGGCGGTGCTCATGCCGCTTGGGCCAACTCCAGTCTTCTGAGCCATGTACCACTCTTAATACACCACAGGACTGGCCAAGATAACTTCTCAGGAGCACAACAGGCTACCCAACCTCTGCAGTACTTAGATCAAATACGCCTTTGTGCCCTTCAGGCCTGGAGTCCCATAACCTCCCCTTCTGCACCCCAAACTGTAATTGCTCACCTCTCTTCCTCCAGCAGGAACCCAAGGAACCCATCTCTGACTTTGTTCTTGCTGCAAAAATGAGCCTAGAATACAAAGTCCCTACTCCTATGGCCAGAGAAATCCTCCTTCAAAGCATAATTTGGGAAATCGTGACCTCAGAACACAGAATATCAGGGTTTGAAAATGAACATTACAATAAATGGACAGTTACTACTTAGTACTGCTTCCCTCACCCAGGACTTTATGAGGCCCTTAAAACAAAAGGGAAATGTTTCAAATGTGGAAGGAGGGACACCGGAAGGGTGAGTGTCCTAACTCCATCCACCTAAGGACTTGGAAGCTGCCCCTCCTGAAACCATCTGTCCCCAGGCCTGTAAGGATTCCATTGGAAAAAGGATTGCTGTTCTACATTTGATAAAGATGGCAAGCCCCTTGAGCTGAGGGACAACCCTCAGCCTTGACAATCAAAGGGGAACCCACAAAATCTTGTGGGTCACTAACATTTTGGATGGCTCACACTGTAAGACTTTTAGGTCTAAATATAAGACTTTCGGGTCTCGGTTTGAATTTAAGATTAAAAGAACCCCACTGTCCCAGGACACATCTTGGGAGAGGCACATTCCTTAGTCAGAGGACACTTGCTGGATTAACATTCAGAGGAGGGAGAGGCTGATTAACATTCCTCAGAATCCACCGCGGGGGAGGGAACCCACCTGCAGGTGCAGAAGGCCCAGAGCATGTAGACAGACAAGGGAGGTCCTTGCCACCTCATTCACCGAAGACCAATCAGTTTTAAAAGTCACACTGTTCTGCCAATCCTATTGTGCCTAGTCACTGTTTCTCTGTTCTACCCCCCTAGACCCTATAAAAGCTATTCTTAGCTCCAACTCGGGGTTCTCTCTTCTTGCTTGTATGCAAGGGAACCCCAGTATACTGGAATCATTAAATCTCTTGCTGGTTGCATCCAGATCGGTGTCTCGTGAGTCATTGGGTGGCCGTAATCTCCTGTGGCTTGAGTGGGGTCTCCCCTATCTGGGGGCCTTTCAACACCCCAAACTCAATATAAAAATTGGAGGAAAACCATTTAAATGCCTAGATGCCACTGGAACAGACAGGACTATTTTTTAAAAATGATCTGACCTCCCACAACATTGGGAACTCGTTCCTGGGTTATAACTGATGGGCATAGAAGGCTCCTCCCAGGTGTATACCACAAAGGAGGCCTTCAAAAGGGAGGATCCAGATGGTGCTGATGGCCTTTTTTTTTTTTTTTTTTTTTTGGTTTTTCGAGACAGGGTTTCTCTGTAGCCCTGGCTGTCCTGGAACTCACTCTGTAGACCAGGCTGGCCTCGAACTCAGAAATCCGCCTGCCTCTGCCTCCCAAGTGCTGGGATTAAAGGCGTGCGCCACCACCGCCCGGCTGCTGATGGCCTTATCAGAACTCTTATCTTAGATGTGGCCACTAACTTGTTATCTTAGGAGCCCTAGATTCAGTCCTCCCCAGTATCATTGAAGTGATCCAACCAGATAGATGAGGACGACAAACCCCAATTCCAAGAGTCACTGTTAGATATGATACACCCTCCTCAACTGCTTCTCAGATGAGCCCTCAGTTGAGGGCTTTTCCAGGGAGAAATTAGAAGCTCTTATGAAAAACTCCCATTCCAACCTATCTGTCCCTCCCACAGCTCATGGAATACTCCCATCTTTGCGATTAAAAAGAATCCTGGGGATGGCAGCTATTATAAGACCTACGGGCCATCAACAAGACCAAGGGAATCTGAAGATCCCCCCCTAGGGAGGCCTTCCCCTTCTCTCCTCAAGCCCGGCTAGTACCCCACTATTGGCCATAGATATTAAGGATTGTTTTTTCTCTATACCTTACACTCCAAATGTTGTTACCATTTCACTTTTTCAGTCCCTACAACTCTGGACCAGCCTCCCATTATGAATGGAGAGTCCTCCCCCAAGGTATGGCCAACAGCCGCCCTACAAGCCAGGAAGCTGTTGCTGCCACCCTAAAGCCATATTTTAAAAAGAGAATACATATTTATTATTATATGGACAATATCTTGGCCAGGGAGATCAAAAACTTCATCCCATGATCTCAAAGATTTACTGGTTCCCACTCTAATAAAAATAAGATTCAAAATAACCCAGAATAAGATACAACTCACCAACCGCCCCAACACCTTGGGGACAGAATTTTCTCAACTTCAGTCCTACTTCATAAGCTTCTTCTAACATGCTGCCAGAAGCTAAATCTTAATACCCTCCAGAGTTTTTATGGAAACTACAACTGGCTCCAGCCATGGCCACCTATACAAACCCTACAGCCTCTGTTCTTAAAAGGAAATTTAAATTCTTCCCTTTCCCCCTACCCCCAACCCTCACCTCCAGGCCAAACAAGCCCTTTGGAAGATTAGTCGCTCCAGGGCACATCTCTGGCCTGATAAACACCAGACAAACCTGTCCAGCTCCTCATAGTCAACCCTTCCCTTCTCCTAGTGAAGGCCCTATACCAGCCTCTGGGAGTTTTGGAATGACCCCACACTCCTAAGGATTGTGCTTCCAGACTCCTAACAGAGGTTGTTGCCTTGGCCTCTATGATAAAGCTAGGAACAGACAGAGCCTTACAAACACTGGTCAAGGTGCTTTGGTCCCCTTCTCTCTCCCAGATGTCCTGTGGTTACTTAAAAATCACTCCTGCAATCTTGGGCAAATAGATAACCATTAAACCAATGAGAAATGGGTCTCTGCGGCTTTTGACATGGCTGCCCCCACCAGCCTCTTTTCAGGGGAAAACAATTCCTGTGGCCCCTTCTGTCTTCACCAATGGGGGTGTGGTGAAGTCACCAACAGAGGACCGGGACTGTGGGGGTTGCACTCATACAACCCACCCCAGAGATCAACCCCCAAATATTCATTTCTGGGAGCTTCCAAGCCACTCCCTCCAGGGAATGCCCTTCTGTCTACATGGCCCTTAAGGAAGAGACTGCCCTCTCATGTAATTTTCTTTTTGGTTTTTCGAGACAGGGTTTCTCTGTGTAGCCCAGGCTGTCCTGGAACTCACTCTGTAGACCAGGCTGACCTCGAACTCAGAAATCCGCCTGCCTCTGCCTCCCAAGTGCTGGGACTAAAGGTGTGCGCCACCACCACCCGGCTCATGTAATTTTCTGACAGTGCGTATGTTATTACCCTACTCGCCTGGCTGGCCAGATCCTTTGTCTGGTTAGACGAACCCTCTCTACCACTCCCCCCACACACACCCAAGTGCCCCAAGAGAGTTTCAGTTGGGTTCCAGGCAGAACTGCTCCTCTTTTTCCAACAAGTTCAGTCTCATACCCCACGACCTGGCCCTGTATCCGAGGGAAACCCCTTGGCTCACCAAGTTGACTCTGTGGGATTTTTTTTTTCTTTTGGTTTTTCGAGACAGGGTTTCCCCGTGTAGCTCTGGCTGTCTTGGAACTCACTTTGTAGACCAGGCTGGCCTCAAACTCAGAAATCTGCCTGCCTCTGCCTCCCAAGTGCTGGGATTAAAGGCATGCGCCACCACCACCACCCGCCCGGCTCTGTGGGAATTTTTATAGTCATCCTTGAACAAGCAAAGAATTTTTACTTACAAACCTGCTCATGTTAACCTTAAGGATTAGAACCCCAATTTCCGATTATTCCACCGAATACTAAAAACTTGCAATTTATGGGCCTTGCTAATTATCACCCCTGAAATACAACAAATGGGAGTTAACCCCAGAAGCCTCAAGGCCACTGCCCTCTGGCAGATTGATGTCACCCACAAATTCCAATTTGGACAACAAACACGTTTTTTGTTACAATAGACACACACTCCCACTTCATATGGGCCTCTGCCCAAAAGGGAGAAAGCTCTAAAAAACATGTGCCACACCAGCTCCTCATTCACTATTACGGGCTGCCACAACAAATCAAGTCTGATAACAGCCCACCATTGACCAGCATTCACTTTAAAACCTTCTGCTTGGGCCGGAGAGATGGTTCAGGGTTAGGAGCACTGACTGGTCTTTCAGAGCTCTTTCAAAGGTCCTGAGTTCAATGCAACAGCATGGTGGCTCACAACCATCTGTAATGAAATCTGATACCCTTTTCTAGTATTTCTGAATGTTAGCATTCTGTCAAACTCCACTTCCATAGTTACGTGGCAACAGCCAGGTATGCTCCTCCCTGCAGCTACCTGGGAACGGCCAGGTAGCCCTGCCCACTATTATAAAAGGGGATGTCTGGCCCCTCCTCGCTCTCTTGCCCCTTGACCTGCTCCCCTGCAGGTTGTATCCGACCCTCTCCCCTTCCCCTTCCCCCTCCCTCCACGTGGTCATGGCCGGCCACCTCTCCTCTCTCTCCCTTCCCTTTGTGGAACCCTCTGCCCTGCCATCTTCTGTTCCAAGCTGCTGCTCGACAAGGTAACAACACTGAAGACAGCTACAGTGACTCATCTACATAAAAATAAATAAATCTTTGTTGTTGTTGTTGTTTGGGTTTTGTTTGTTTGTTTGTTTTTTCCGAGACAGGGTTTCTCTGTGTAGCCTTGGTTGTCCTGGAACTCACTCTGTAGACCAGGCTGGCCTCGAACTTAGAAATCTGCCTGCTTCTGCCTCCCAAGTGCTGGGATTAAAGGCGTGCGCCACCACTGCCTGGCAATAAATCTTTGTTTAAAAAAACCTTCTGCTCTACATGGGAAGTCACTCAGCATACAGGGATCTCTTATAATCCGAAAAAACAAGGTATACTTGAAAGGGTACCCCAGACCCTCAAAACCCAGCTCAAAAGGCAAGACTCAACCTCTTTCCCCTTTAATGTTCAGTTGACAATGGCCCTAACAACACAAAACTTTCTTAATACATGTAAAAACATAAAATATCCCCTCCCATAATCCTTCATTGGCATACACCACAATTGTCGGCCCCCGCTCACTGGTGAGATGGTGGGATCCCCTAGACAGGATCTAGAAGGGACCAGACCCCTCGTCATGACGAGAAGGGGTTTCGTTTGTGCTTTCCCACAGGAACAGTCTCAGCCTATCTGGATATCAGCATAAAATGTCTGGCAACTCCCCACCCACTAAGAAGATGGCTTGCTTATTGCTGACAGGAAAGGGAAGGAGGAGACCCTTGAGACACCCTCGACCAAGGAACCAGATCACCTGGAACGACATTCACGACTGGTGGCAACTGCACAATGTATATTCTCAAGCTCCTCTCTCTGTTACCTCTCTGTCTTTGTTATATTGCAGGCCTGTCCGGCCTCCACTCAATCCCTGGATTCTGTTTCCAACACCTACCACTGGCATTTTTTCCGTTTGGCAAGAGCCAGGAGATCAGGCCGGCAGACTTCACCAACCAAAGCTGCCAAAGCTCTGTCTCTATTCCTGTCTATCCTAACTCCAAATAGGCATAACATAAGCTCAGAGGTTGAGATCAATTCCTGCTTTGAGCCAGCTAATCACACAGTCAAATGTGACCCTAACAATAGCGGGTACATGGCCTGCTGCATGTTGTACAGAGATGTGGTCGTAGCCATTGTCACCATCAAGAACAAATGCAGGCCGGGCGGTGTTGGCGCACGCCTTTAATCCCAGCACTTGGGAGGCAGAGGCAGGCGGATTTCTGAGTTCGAGGCCAGCCTGGTCTACAGACTGAGTTCCAGAACAGCCCGAGCTACACAGAGAAACCCTGTCTCGAAAAACCAAAAAAAACCACCGGCCTGCGGTGGCACATCACTGTAGTGCTCGCGCTCTGTCGCTAGGGCGCTGCGTCCGTCCCGTGTTCGATCCTTCCCGCTGTCCTTCAGTGGAGAAAAAAAAAAAAAAAAAAAAAAAAAAAAGCAAGCCGGGCGGTGGTGGCGCACGCCTTTAATCCTAGCACTTGGGAGGCAGAGGCAGGCGGATTTCTGAGTTCGAGGCCAGCCTGGTCTACATAGTGAGTTCCAGGACAGTCCGAGCTACACAGAGAAACCCTGTCTCGAAAAACCAAAAAAAAAAAAAGAAAAACCAAAAAAAAAAAAAAAAAGAAGAACAAAGCTGGGCGGTGTTGGCGCACGCCTTTAATCCCAGCACTTGGGAGGCAGAGGCAGGCGGATTTCTGAGTTCGAGGCCAGCCTGGTCTACAGAGTGAGTTCCAGGCCAGCCTGGGCTACACAGAGAAACCCTGTCTCGAAAAACCAAAAAAAAAAAAAAAAAAAAAAAGAACAAATGCATATGCAGTTTGCAAATTGGCACCCAGCTAGAATTAATGTAGGACCAAGTGCTGTGACACCATTGGGCCTGTGAGCAAACAGCTGGCCTAGGTAGAATGCATTTTTATGGCAGGCTGCAGGATGCCTGGGCTCACCTAGATCACAAGTTCAACCTCTCCTCTTGTATGCCAGAAGCCTTTATGCACTGGTATGTGAGAGACGGTATGGAGGAGGGGTGTTCTTTTGACGCCTGGTAGGATTTAGCAGCACTGGAGAAGGCTTAGGAAGATTGGCTGTGGATTTTGCAGATTTAGAGGCTAAAGGAGAGGGAAGAATACTGAATGGAGCTGTGTGGCTGGCAGTCATCCCTTTATCTCCTCCCACGGTTAATACTACATGATGCTTTTACTTATTAGTGTCTGTACTGAGGCATTGCTTTTACTACGCACTGTACTTTAAAAACAAAAAACCAGAAAACCAAAAACAAAGTTCCCTGTCTAGATACCCATCTTTCTTGGAAGGAGGGCCAGTTAGCCAATTCGTGCATTCTTCTGGGAGAAATACACGTGTTTTCTCCAAGACATTACTAAGCATGTCTGTATGCTCAGTTAAAAGCTTCTAACTAGATAAGGGAATTAGGGCAACACATTTTTGTCCCTCCCACCTCACAAGAAGTGCACGGAAGTGGCTTTTCACCCTGTCCTGTGAGAGGGCTGAGGACAGAGTGCAGCAGGGGCTCCATCCAAGGGCTGTAGAACCCAGTTCCTGATAAGCCATTTGTTCACTAGCTTTCCTCCATGGCTGGCAAATGTAAGTATCCTACTCACTCTATGTCCCCAGAACGTACTTGAGGCACGCTCTACCTGTTAGCATTAAGCCCGAACTCAGTGAGTGACGTCATATTCAGGTGAGGGAGTTTAGACAGAATACTAACACTACCCCCTTCCTGTTATGGGAGTAAATTTTGAGCACTGGACTTGATTTTAAGATCTTGATCTAAAATGGACCCTCTAAGATTGCCAGAAACCACAATAAAGTAGATGCTAGAAAGAGATGCTGCTGCCTGGCCCAGCTGGGAATTCCGGTTTCTCCTGAGACAGTGGCAAAATTCCAGCGGGCTCATACCCTAGCATCCAACCTCTTGGAGGTCGCAAGGCTAACCCTTGTTTGCAGCGCCTCTGCCTATGCAGTTAATACCCTTACCCTAAGAATTCTTTTTATGTGTCGTTACATTTTATTTTGTGCATATGTATGGGGATCAGAGGACAATTACTGGACGTTGGTTCTCTCCTTCCACCAGGTGGTCCCTGGGATCAAACTCAATCTTCAGGGTTGGTAGCAAGTGCTGAGCCATCACACCAGCTCGTGACCGGGTTCGTTCAACGAAGAGCCCAGGTTTTTCTTGGTGCTGGATCTTTTTCAAGCAGAGTGTACGCTTACGATGTTCAGAGAGCACTACAGACCGCAACCAGCTGCTTCGTCCAAACGGCGGGCGCTCAGCAGTGGCCTTGGACACACAAACAAAACAAGGAGACAAACCACTGTTGCAGGAACCACAACTCAGCAACGACGATCCCCACCCTCACTCCCAACATCCGGTGGCCCGCCCCGCAGGATCTCTTCCGGCCCCGCCCTTGGGGGCCGGCACCACGGGCGAAGGAGTCTCTCTGCTACCAACTTCCGTATTGACGCACCCATCGCGAGATTTTGGCGGCGCAGCAATGGCAAGACCGTGAGTACCGCTGACGGGAGTGTATAGAACGAGCTAGGACAGGACTGGTACGGGGTCGGGACGCGGGAAGCCGACAGGCTCAGGCCCTCTGGAGGGAGTGACAGCTGGGCGTGAAGACAGTCCTCCCCCGACTGCTGCCCACAACCCAGATCCCGCCCCTTCCCCAGATGCCGCGACACTGCTCCGCCGCCGGCTGCTGCACACGGGATACGCGCGAGACTCGCAACCGCGGCATCTCCTTCCACAGGTCAGCGCGCGTGCGTAGTGGCACGCGAGGGCTCACATGCGCAGGCGCTGGTGTTGCCGCACCTTAGGCCGCGCAGGAGGCGGCGCTTTCCTGAGGTTGAAGTGAGGCTTGAACTTGTGAGCGGGGAGGGTGAAAGGGGAGGTCGCATAGTCGCGAGTCCAGCCGAAAAAGGACTGGACGCTTACCTGGCTTCGATATACAGCTCTGACTCATTCCTGCTAAAAGATGCCGAGCAGGCTCCTTTCCTTCTCTCGTCCTCAGTTTCTCTTTTTCCCTAGCGGGTGGTAATCTGAAATGGTCGCGGGGAGGTCAGCCATTCTTGCCTGGGGAGCTTGGGCATCCCGAACGCAGGGCTGTAGGCAGTCTGGTGCTCACGGTTTTGTGGCTCTGCAGACTTCCCAAGAAAGACAACCCCAGGCGCGGCTTGTGGCTGGCCAACTGTCAGCGGCTGGACCCCAGCGGCCAGGGCCTGTGGGATCCGACCTCTGAGTACATCTACTTCTGCTCCAAACACTTCGAGGAAAACTGCTTTGAGCTGGTGGGAATCAGGTGGGTCTTTCTGCCAGCCAACACCAGGACAGGTTGTGAGGCAGCTCTTTGCCCTGGTGAAGCCATGGGCATCTGGCTGGCGCGCTCACAGACAGGCAGACCAGTTGTCAAGGGTGCGTGGCCTCTTTCCAATTCTGTATAGTTAAAGCGTGGTCCCAGGATCACCGTACCAGTGACATCAGAGAAAAGCAGCCTTTCCAGGCTGGGGAAATAGCTCCCTTTGCTAAAGACTTGGTATGCAAGCATGAAGACCTGAGTTCAGATTCAAGTACCCAAATAAAAAGCCACGTGTGACTGCTTGTTCCTTTAATCCCAGGCCTGGAGAAAACAAAACAAAAGGATCCCAGCTAGACTAGATGAGTTGTTGAGCCTTGTGTTAAGTGAGAGACTGTCTTTTAAAAATAAGGAGGAAAGGCTGGAGAGATGGCTTAACCGTTTTAGAGCACCTGTAACTCTTACAGAGGACTGGGGTTCAATCTACCTCTGAGGGCACAGGAACACAGATGTATATGCAGGCAAAACATTCATACACATAAATAGGGCTGGCTCAGAGGTTAAGAACACTCACTGGCTGTTCTTCCAGAGGGCCTGGGTTCATTTCCCACCACCCACATAGTGGCTTACAGCAGTCTGTTCAGTCTGGAACTGGAACTGGCTTACTCCAGTTCCAGGTGATCCATTACCCTTTTCTAACCCCTGTAGGAACTAGGCATGCATACGGTGAACAGTCGTAGGCAAAACATCCATATACATAAAAATAAAAAAATGCTTTTAAGGAAAAAAATCTTACAAAACAAAGCTGGAGAATGATTAAGGAAGGCACCTGAGGTTAGTCACTGGTCTCCACACAAAAGAAAAACAGTTTTTCATAGGGTGTTTAGCACGTAGGTCTTCCAGGACGACCTATCCCTGCTGGTGGGTGTTCTAATCAGCTCAGCCCTGGAAGTGAATTCACAGCGAAGATGTTTGATTTCACCACACTTGCCATTCTTGAGATTTGTTCCTGGCAGTGTGCCTTGGAGCCTCTTGTCCCTAGTGCTGCAGGACCTGCGTTGGGAGTCCAGGGAAGTGGCAGCGTGTTCTCTCCAGCTCATCTGGGCTGCTTTTCCCCACAGTGGGTATCACAGGCTGAAGGAAGGGGCAGTCCCCACCATATTTGAGTCTTTCTCCAAGTTGCGTCGAACAGCCAAGACCAAGGGGCATGGTTATCCACCTGGCCTGCCTGATGTCAGCCGGCTCCGGCGATGCAGGAAGCGGTATGTGCTGCAGGACCCGGATGCCCCACCGTCACCCCAGGGCTGAGGGACTGGACTGTAGGGTGAATGCCAGCATCTTCACTGAACAGGGTTCTTGCTATCTAGACCCAGTGAAGAGTGAAGGGGGCTCAGATGTTAGGGAATCTAAATGGGCTAATGAGGGGAGCCTGGCATGCCTTAGTTTCTTTCTGTCTCCCCTCCAGCTGCTCTGAAAGACAAGGACCCACAACTCCATTTTCTCCACCTCCTTGTGCTGATATCATCTGCTTTCCTGTGGAAGAAGCCTCAGCACCTGCCACTCTGCCTGCATCTCCAGCTGTGAGGCTGGACCTGGTCTTAACAGCCCCTTCTCAGATCTCCTGGGCCCTCTAGGTGCTCAAGCGGATGAAACAGGCTGTAGCGCACAGCCTTCACCAGAGCAGCACCCTCCCCTCTTGAGCCACAGCCTGTTTCCCCATCTGCATACATGTTAAGGCTGCCACCACCTGCTGGAGCCTACATCCAGAATGAGCACAGCTACCAAGTGGGGAGTGCCTTGCTCTGGAAGAGGAGAGCTGAAGCAGCTCTTGATGCTCTGGACAAGACCCAGCGCCAGCTGCAGGCCTGCAAGCGGCGGGAGCAGCGGCTTAGGCTGCGACTGACCAAGCTGCAGCAGGAACGGGCACGGGAGAAGCGAGCACAGGCAGATGCCCGCCAGACTCTGAAGGACCATGTACAGGACTTTGCTATGCAGCTCAGCAGCAGCATGGCCTGAAAGAGGGACCATATACCAAGGCTCTGGCCTCTTTTTCGCAGAGACACTTGACTGGAACTGCATCCACTAGGCTGGCCAGATGTCACAATAAAGTGGATGCTAGAAAGAGACTGCTGTTTGGCTCAGCTGGAGGTGCCCGGCTCCTCCCCAGACCATGGCCAAAGCCTAGAGAGCTCAGATCCTGGCATGCCACCTCTTAGCCCTGGGGAAATCCTTGTTTGCAGCCCCACTGCCTGTTTAGTTACTCTCACATAAGAAAGTCAGCTCCTGAGATTAACTCTGCCCCTCCCCATCTTTGAGTCAGTTGCCTCACTCATGTAGCCCAGACTGGTGTGTTGTTAGTAGCTGTACAGGTATGTGCCATCATGCCCAGTGTCAGACTTGGAACATATGTAGAGGTACAAACTTCAGCCCACAGGCCTCATCTGTTTGGCCAATTCCTTGCACTGGCCACACTTCTGGCCCCTTTGCCCTCAAAACCAGCATATGGCACCCTACACTTGTCAGGCTGTAAGGCCATACCTAGAGAAATGTCTTGGAATAGTGTTGAGGTCATGGCCTAGGTACTATATATCTTGAGAACCTAGACTTCTCACTACAGCTGTGGTCATGGTAAACATCAAGTGCATGCCCTTCCCTACTGAGCCACACAGCTGATAGCTGTAGTTGGTACCCAAGGTTCTCAAAGTTTTCTGTTTTTGGAACCCTGGGTGTCTATGTTTGTTTGTATCCTGTGTAGAAGAGATGATTGAAGGGCCAGTTACAGCGGTCATCATGAAGCTCACATGTTCCTTCAAAATACGTTTGGATGAGGCTACCTTTGGGAAATGGCTCTGACACAGCACAGCTGACTCACAAGAAGCCTGCCTGCCTGGCACCCTCCACTCAGCTGCTGCTTGAGTCAGCTACTGGTCTCAGATTGTGCCTGGTACCACCCTCTATTCCCAGCATATCTTGTAACTAGACCACTTCCTGTCTGTCAGTATGGGACTGCCACCCAGGGCATCTGTCTACTCAGAGACCCACAGCATGGGGTGAATGAAGCACAGAAGGGAAATGTGTTCTAAGGCCAGGAAGAGCCAAGCAGAAAATGAGTTCTGGTTTCCTAGGAAATAAGGCAGAGTAGGTTTCTGGACTCAAAAAACAGGTCCACTGTACTGTATTGGGATATAGGCTTTCATGCCTGCTGTCAGATGACAAGGATGAATGCCTTGGACAGCCCAGGGCTAAATAACACGGGTACGCAGTTATCTCTCCCTTGTGATTGAAACCATGTATTGACAAGGGCAGAACGGAATCTCCTAAGCTGTCGAACTGTCATGTGCTACAGGAGGGCAGACCAGTGGTGGCAGCTATGCCAGGCAAGTGTGTAAGCAGCATTGCCACAGCTGTAATAGAGGCATGTCTATGAAGAGTACGGACATAAGAACATCTCTGCTTTTCTCTGGCCCAGATAATATACACACAGGGTATGCCAGAACATGCAGCCTCTCCGGGAGGCTGAGCTATGCTTACTGCCCTGTGGGCTGGGAGCAAAACCTTCCAAAGTTCATGTGTTAAGATCTGACCACTGGCCGGGCGGTGGTGGCGCACGCCTTTAATCCCAGCACTTGGGAGGCAGAGGCAGGTGGATTTCTGAGTTCGAGGCCAGCCTGGTCTACAGAGTGAGTTCCAGGACAGCCAGGGCTACACAGAGAAACCCTGTCTCGAAAAAACCAAAAAAAAAAAAAAAAAAAAAGATCTGACCACTGTTACTAATCCCCACTCCTAACTAGTGGGTAAGGAGTAGGTAAGCCATAGTAACTTGCCAAGCCCTCATCCCTGGACAGGACTCTATGCTGGACCCATAACACCTACTAGTACCACAAAGCCATGCTCCATCCTTTCTGCTGCCAGGTGCTGTCCCTGCTCTGGTCTTGGGAGACGTGCACCTGTCCTGCTGGTACAAAGTCCAATAGTCCTCTGAGGGGAGAGTGAGGATGATTTAGTAAATATGGAAAAGAAGACTCAGAGACAAAGGTTAGACATCCAGTCAGTGCTGTGGCAACTCCGAGCTTATTAATTCTCACAGGCTTTATAGCATCGTGGGAAACAGTCACAGCCAGCAGACACAATGGCTGACGCACCTTGGATATCTGTACCTATCTGGAGGCCTCCCTGTTTCTTCCTCCAAGATTAACAGAACATTCAGCCCCTCACCTTGAGCTTCAAGTGTATCCCCTCTTACCATTCCATGAGTCAGCATGCCAGAAAATCTGCCAGCAGACCCTGGCCTGACCACTGCCTGACAGGCAGGCTTTCACAGAAGCAGGCTCCTGACAGCAGAAAATGACTCCTGATAGAGAGGTGCCAGCTGGAGAGGGAGTCTGCTCTATTTGCCATTCCCTTGTGTCCTCAATGAAGTGTAGGCTTCGGGAGTTCTGTACCCCTCAGCGCCCTATAGAAGCTGAGGGTCCTTGACCCCACAGGTGTGATCACTCTGCAGGTGGAGATGTGGCCAACTGGTAGGGTGTTGTCACTCTCCAAAACTGGTAGGGTCCCCACAGAGATCCTCAGATGTCAGCACCCAGCTCTGCACACTGCTTGTCAGAGATGTGGGAGGCCAGGGAGTCTATGATGTCCAGCAGCAGCTGCTGGCTCAGCAACCGCAGTGTGGGCAGCTTAGAGACCTGCACAGATGACCAAAACTAAATGAAACCAGACTCCCAGGAGGACCAGGGTGGGCAGATGAGTCCTCTTGGGGCTCAGCCTGCTCAGGCCTAGGCTGTCTGAGGACAATGGGCAATGGCCAAGAGGTGCCCAGGCCTGCTGGGGAGAGCTGGGACCAAGAACACTGGGGCCAGAGCCTGACCTTGGTGAATTGGTGTACAATGATGTGCAAGCAGTGCCGCTTCATGTCCAGTGCCTGTGTCTTGTCAGCCGCCTCCAGAATCTGCAATGGCAGGAACCATAAGGCCCGGCCCCAGCTCACCCACAGAGGAAGGCATGGCCTGAGGGTACTAAGCATTACCTGCAGCACATTCTGCACTGTTACATTCATCTCTAGGTTCTGCTTGCAGTATGCCTGCAGTCGGTTGTTGTAGAAGCCATAGTAGTAGGGGGCTGCAAACAGGTAGCTGGATAAAAGTTAAGGTGCTGCCAAGTCAAAGGACATGTGTTCACCTGCATCCACCTATCCTGCCACATCCCTTGTCCTCGTGGGAACTACACAAACTCCAGAACCCAGAGCTCCAGCTAGGGCCCCAGCCGGCTTGCTCTCTAAACTGTTTCTGAACCATTTCAGGCTTAAAGTCCCCATTCAAGATCTAAAGATCCTAAATTCCCATGTGCACATTCCCAGAATTTTTCCAAGCCCTCTGGTCCCATCAGGTATCCTTGCACTTCAGGTTTAAACACTTATGACAGAAAGCACAAGGAATCAATCACTTTCTCCACTTCCTGTTTGTTGAACAGTAGTAACTAGCCCACTTGTCCTCCGCAGTTGTAAAGGTTAAGACTCAACTAAGCTGGGCCGGGCGGTGGTAGCACACACCTTTAATCCCAGCACTTGGGAGGCAGAGGCAGGCGGATTTCTGAGTTCGAGGCCAGCCTGGTCTATAGAGTGAGTTCCAGGACAGCCAGGGCTACACAGAGAAACCCTGTCTCGAAAAACCAAAAAAAAAAAAAAAAGACTCAACTAAGCTAACTGGAAAGTGCTCCCTCCTGCTGTCCACCTGCTTGGAGCCCTTGAAGACCAGTTGGCCCAGTACAGGCATTTGGCACTGTCTAAAATTAGGTACCAAGTCACCATCAGCCAGACAACAAAGCAACAGAATTCAAACATGCCTACAACTCCCCAGTGGTGACCCAGGAGCACCAACAGGTAAAAGGATGCAGTGAGTCCTCGGGGGGCATGTTGACCTCGCCATAATAGATGTAGCGTAGCATGGATTCAAAGGCCTGTCTGCTGGGAACCATCTCCCCAATGGAGATATTCACCTGCCCATCCTCTGGCATAAACGACCGAAACATGGCCTCAAAGTAGCTGCAAACAGGAAGGCAGATCCCATTTCTCAGAAGAAAGTCAGCATCAAGGCCCTGCCCTACCCTGCCCTCACAGGCCTGCAACATACCTAGAGCGGGCAGCTAGGATGGCTTTGTGGGCTGGCCGTGGGTGGCCGTCTAGCAGTAGTGTGATGTCACAGAACTCCGAGCCTGCTCCCTCCAGGTAAGCCTTCATGTCCTGGATCAAAGATGTGCCTGGGGAGTGCAGAAGGACCTTGAGAAGACTCCCACCTCGGCCCTGAAGGAAGAGGCTAACTTGGTTTTCTGGCCCAAGGGAAACCGCCTGTCCAGTGTTACTACCCTGCTCAAAGTTTCCCCAAGCCAGGAGTGCCAGTCTTTCCTTTCTTCAGTCTTTCAGTTCACCTGGAAACAGCAGTTCTTGCTCTGGCCCTCACAGATGCTGCACCAATACCTCATCTCCTCCCATGTGCCCTGTCTGTCCAGCCCCCAGTCTCGTGCTGCACATCTGTCCAGCCTGGCTTTTGGACTATCATGCCAGTGGCAAGGGTCAGTCAGTACAAGCCCCACAGTGAGCTGGGCAGTGAAGATGTTAACAATCTCTAGTGGGTACAATGAGCTAGGCCATACACAGCAGCAGTTGCCTCACTCACCTGACCCCAAGACATGAGCTCTGACCAGCCTACCAGAGAAGGCACAGGTCTCCCCAAAGAGTGCGTTTCGTCGGTACCCAGGCTTGCTGGCACACAGTTTACTATTAAAAGCCCCTGTTCCTCCCAGTCCCTATGCCTGGGAGCACCTGAGTGGATCACAGAGCCACCCTTACCCCAAAGGCCTGGCAGGTAAGTGGTTCTATGTCTCTCACCACTTCCCTACACTCAGGACATGAATTTCCTACCAATGTCCACAGGCTGATCGGAGGGTGTGCGAGGGGGTGGCTGCTGCTTCCGGCGAACAATCTCTACGATCAGTGGGATGAGAGACGCTCGAACTCCTTCATCATGATCACCTGATTGAAGTGGGATTCCTTCACTATGAAGTTCAGGCAATGCTCCTGGGACAGGCAAACACAACAGGAGAGTGGAGTCAGGCCAAGACCCAGGCTGAGCAACAGAGTTTGTAGTGAGGAGCAAGCGCACCCACACCATCCTACCCAGGAAGGCCTGGGTTGGCTGGCATCCCCAGCGTGTACCTTGAGCTGGCCCAGCTGTAGCCTGGCAGCGCTCTCACACACAACCAGCACATTCTGCAGATCCACAGAGGCTTCGATGTACTGCCGACACAGCTGTTCAAGGCGGCACAGCTGGAAGCTCAGCGCCAACTTGTACACATCCATGATGAGCAGCACATCTTCTACATGGCCTGCACCAGAATGTCCCTGAGCCTGGGGACCCCAGGAAAGGAGGGCCTAGAAGAGCGCCAAGGCTCCATCCATGAACAAGAGGGTCAGGGTTGCAAGATGGCAGCTAGACTGCAGGTCAACTGCTATCATCAAGCTTGACTGGCTTGTGCCTCAGGCACATCTGTGACAGACCTGGCAGCACCACCTCTAGTTCTGCTGCCCATGCCCCACCTTGGTGCACACCACCCATGTCCCAGGCAGACCTTTCCGTGGGTACTTGATCTTGTCTGTGTAGAGAAACTGCATGAGCACATCAAACGGCCGGGCCTCAGCCTCACGGATGGCCACACGTAACAAGGGTGGCCGTGCCCTGCCCACAGCTGAGCTAGGGGCCTCCTTGGGAGCTAGGGCCCCATCTTCCTCCAGCTTCTGTAGGAAAAAGGGAACTCAGGGCACCCCTGTAGATAGTGGGCAAAGCTTGCCAGTCATGGGGGCTAAAGGAGACCTGACCTGGGCCAGCCACTCTCGAGCCTGCACGATCTTCCTACGAAGCCACCGGCTCCTTGCAGTGACAATGGCAACATGGCCTTGCACACACTCTTCCTTCTGCATAAAAAAATGAATGATACATGGGCAAAAGCACAGAACCCCTGCTGCAGGGGACAGAGGTCAGCAGGCCAGGGCAAAGGTTAACTCAGCACATATAGCAGGTGAGGCTGGTATAGGTCAGTCACGTACCTCACCAAGCACAAACTCCACATCACAGAACTGGCGGCCCTCCCATAGGCGCCCATAATCTTCATGCAGTGTGCACTTAGGATAGCAAGAGAACTGCAGAGGGAGAACCAGTGAGTAAGCAACAAAAGCCTACAACCAGCCAGCCCTGGGACCCTCAGACCAGGGGTCAGGTGAGCCCAGCCGAGGACTGTCCTCCTCTGGCCATGACCAAGAGGGCCTCCCACTTCATGGTCTTTCACTGACAGAGGCTCCCAGGCTTTAGGTGGGATGTACTCTTTCTAATAAACATGGACCCAGGAATTCAACCCCATCCCACCCCTACCCACCATTGAAATAGATTTATCCATGCCTCGACTATGGCACAGGCCCCTGTCCTAACCACCAATTCTTTCAGGTTTGGGAATGGGCTGCTATGACTTCTCTGGAGCCCCCAGCACAGAACCCAGATTGGCCTACTGCTCTGCTGGTCCTGTGAGCTGACCTACCACTCTCCTCTGAAGCGGAGGCTCTGCTTACCTCACTGTAGCAAGGCTCCCTTCTCCCTAGTGGTCTCTCTGCCTACCTGGACCTACAGCACCCTTAACCCTCCCCACCAGGCTGCTCAGAGATGCCACATTCCACAGGCTTAGAATCACTGTGCACCTTTACATATCCCTGTCCCCGCTCACTGGGCCCATCTGTCCCATCAGGCCTCACAGAACCACTAGCTGCTCACCTGGAACCTGTACATTTCCCCACTGCGAATGTTGTTGTCCACAGTGCCCCAAAGATGTACATGGCATCAGAGATGACAGCAGCGGCATGGAAGAGCCTCCCACTGGGCAGCTGAGAAAGACAAGTAGACAAAGCAATGGGATGGACTGAATCTCCGACACTGGATCCAGCTGTGGCCAAGCTGTGGACAGCTCATGGTTCCATGTGGCCATGAAAGAAGAAAGGCCAAAGATCTCAGTTCCTTGGACAGAGGTTTCCTGGGTATTCCTGCAGGTGCGGAGGAAAGCTGGGGTTATGGGGTGGGGGCATCAGAGGGCGGGGCAGGTTGTGCATTAACTGCAGATTAATGGAGTACTTAGTCCAGAGTACCTCACAGAATGTAGAGGATAAAGCCTGGGACTCCCAGAGCCATGTGTTGCTGTATGATCTGAGCAAGCTTTTCCAGGAGTCCTGCGCTATCCATCTGTGAAAGTTCCTGCTTCTGAGAGTAATAGAATTTTATTAAGGGTCCTTGACACTCACCTCTGATGCCAGGTGGACAGGCTGCTTGGCTGAAGTGGTGCCAAAGTCTAAGCCAAACACATCTCTGGACTTCTTAAAGCTGCTCCGCTCTTCAGAAGTTAGAGTAGATGCCTCCTCAGAAGAGGAAGCTCGCTCAGGCACCTCAGCCCCACTAACCTTGTTGAAAACATGCAAGAAGGTAATAAGCCATCATCCCTTCCAGAGCTTGCTATGGGTTTCAGAGGAAGGACAGGACACTAAGTAAGGTGGTGAGGGCGGTCAGAATGCTTCCCAGAGCTCTTCAAGATAGCAGCCCAGTGCCACAAGATGCAATGTGGGCAGGAAAAACTGAAGGCTGTAGGGCCTTGAAGGTTCTTAAGTTGCTCTTTTTGGCTATTTGAAACTCAGGGAACCCAGTTGGGACTCACCTCACTGTCAGAGCTGGGCTGAACAACTTCCCAGGTCTGGAAGTCCACATCATAGCAGTGCAGCTCATTGGGCAGTGTATTGTCCGCTGCACCCCCAAACACATAGAGATGGCGGTCAAAGGCCACCATGGTGTGTCCATAGCGCCGCTGTGGCGGGGGTGGAGAGCCCCGAAGCAGGTGCTCAGTAGGGATGCGTGTCCACCTGGGGCCATGACCATGAACCAACAGTGGGGTGGGAGCTCTGCTCTTTCACACGCTCCCCCCAAAAGGTCCTCCTATGAAGTCCCCCTAAAGTGCTGTGAGTACCAGCCCATGGTCTAAAGGGAAGATCCAGGCCTCTGTGTCCAGCATCTCAAGTACTGTTTAGCTCAAGTACTGGCTCTACCCAGCTTCGTGCAACCTACCATGGGGCCCCACCCAACTACCTCTCCTCCTACCACCATAGAGAGGACAGCAGTGACAGAGCAGATTCTCTGCTAGTCTGCTCTGGGAATGGACCAAACAGTAGAGTCTCTGCCTGGGAGATGCCTGCCCAGGCACTAATGCTCCTCCCAGGACTTTCCAGCAGATTCCTTTTCTGCTAAGTTAGCAGAAGAACCAAAACAGATGCAGGCTATTCCAACTGGCTCCATGCTGCCCCAGAACTTTATTCCCAGGATTTCTGGTACTTCCTTCTACACTGACCTGTGGGGTAACTTTGGAGTCTCCTCCCAAGCCTTATTCCCCTTCCTCTCTAGTTCCAGAGTCAATGGCTACCCTATCATAGGATCCAAGGATAGACAGCAGCCAAAGGAAGTAGAGAGCCTACATTACCCTGCCTATCTTTTGCTATCACATGATATTGACACTGGCCACATTTGTTAACAGTGGCAATGAGCAAGCCATACACAGTGCAGGGGCGTCCTTCACACTCAGAACAGACGTGGGACCCTGATTCAGGCCATGTCTTGCTGAGCTACAGCCATAACCCAAAGTCCTTTCAGGGTCAAATACCAATACTCCAGGCTGTATGTTCTGCTATATGTGGAAACTAGGAGATCACAACAGTTACCAGACATAGGCATGAACATATTTAGTGTCCCTCAAGACCCAGAGAACTCACGTCTTGTCTTTGAATTCAAACTGGAAGAGGTTGTTGGTTATCTTGGCTCCACTCTGTCCTGAGAACACGAACATCTTATCCCGGCACACAGCCACAGGGAAGTTGCAGCAGGATGGGGGGATCTCACCACTCTGGGCTACCTGGGGTATGGGCACAGCTCAGCCAGGGCCTCTAAGGCCTGAGGCTACACTATCCTAAACTTTGAAATGAATAAACATAAAGAGCTTACAGCCTCATCACACCCACCCACAGAGCCCATTCTCAGCAGCTAAGGCTAAAATCATGAGCTTCATTCGGAGCTAAAATTACAATTTCTACAAGAGAAACAAAGCTCCAGGGGAAAGCAGCGAGCAAAACGTGGCTGTCACTGTGTTCACAAATCATATCTGTCATGTGTGGCACCCTGCCCATCCGGGTCTCAGAGATTTTTTTTTTCTTCCTTTGACTCTACTTTGATTGCTAGGTCAAAGACAGGGACTTTAGCCTGGACTATAGCCTTAGCTCCACGGCCTTTCTTTATTCACTCATTCATTCATTTTAGAGGCAGAGTTGGTCTCAATGTACAAACTGAGTAGCCTAGAACTCTCTGTGTAGGCAAGGCTGACCTCAAACTCACTCTGTAACTAAGGATCACCTGAAATTTCTGACCCACCTCCCACGTGCTGGGATTACAGGCATGTACCTCCAACCCCAGATTATGTGGGTCTGGGGATCAAACCTGGGGCTTCATACATGCTACATTACCAGCTAAGCTACATCCCCAGCCCAGTTGGAGTCTCTAGTCAATAATCGAGTTGGGCTGATGGAAGGTCAAGGAGGAAAAGAGGCTAGGCCTTGGTAATGGAAGAAGACAGCCTCTGTTCTTCCCCTCTCCAGCACCTCTCACCTGTATACCAGCTTCCTCTACCCCTCACCTCTCCATACTGCAACCTAGACCCCAATGCCCAACTTCCCCCCCACAGCATGCTCCCTGCACCCCTCACCTCCTCCCAGCATGTGAGTTCTCGGTCTTGGAGGCCAATTGTCCACATGTCGTTCAACCTGCATCAGGACAGCAGAGTCAGGATCCTTTGGTCCTGAGCCCGGCTAAGAGGGACAGCTCTGGGAAAGAACCATGTGTGTCAGGGGACAACTATGCCAGATTTTTTGAAAACAAAAACAAGCATTTCATGGGAAGAAGGAGCTATATCAAATCCCTGCACTTGGCCCCCAGATGCTCCCACTTCCTGCTGGCTCTCTGACCAGCCAAGACAGAAGGAGCTTTACACAGAACATCTGGGGCAATGAGACACCTGAGGCAGGGAAATGACGACGTGTAGAACCTACTGCTCCACTGTGCCATTCTTGGTTTCTGCAATGCTCAAGTTTAGATTGAGCACATCTGCTTTGGTTATTGGACAAACACAGCAAAACTACTTTTCTAAAATAAGGAGGAAGTCTGGTGTGGAGGCCCACACCTTTACTCCCAGCACTCAAGAAGCAGAGGAAGGAGGATCTCTGTGAGTTGGAAGCCAGTCAGATCTACAAAGAGGGTTCCAGGACAGCCAGGGCTACATACATAGCGACCTTGTCTTAAAACAAAAGCAAAACATAAAACAACAAATAAATAGAGAAAACTGCAACATAGGAACTCAGAGCTGGGTTTGAGCCGAGATACTTCCTGCTCCCAGGCCCCTCCTGTAAGCTCCAAATATCCTCATCTGAGAAAAGCAAGGGGTCACAAACTTGACTGGGACCTCCATTCAGAAGTCTTACCTCCACACCCTTCTCCTGAGAAACTCAAAACCTACCAGGGTAACTTACCCCAGCCTGAGTACTTAGGTGCCAAGAGAGCTTATTCTGCCCTTGAGGGCATGCAGTTAGGAGACATGGCCAACTCTGCACCTACCTGGCATTGCCATCATAACCAGCAAAGACCCAGAGCTTGTCACTGTATACTGTAGCCCCATGGGCTGATCTGGCAACAGGCAACCTAGAACAAAAAGAAAAAAATGAGGACTTCCCAGAAAGAAAGCTCAGTATTTTTTTTTTTTAAAGATTTATTTATTTATTTTACTTATGAGTACACTGTAGCTGTCTTCAGACACACCAGAAGAGGGCATCCAATCTCATTACGGATGGTTGTGAGCCACCATGTGGTTGCTGGGATTTGAACTCATGACCTCTGGAAGAGCAGTCAGTGCTCTAACCGCTGAGCATCTCTCCAGCCCCAGAAAGCTCAGTATTGAAGAGCACTGGTTGTTCTTCAGTAGGTCCAGGTTCAATTCCCAGCACCCACAGGGCAGCTCACAACCATTCCTGTAACTCCAGTCCCAGGGGATCTGATGCTGTCTTCAGGTCTCCTAAGGCACCAGGCATACACGTTGTGCAGATATACATGCCAGCAAAATACCCAAACACAGTAAAAACAAAGTTTTACATACATAAATACATACATACAAATTAGTATATGTGTATATATTATATATTTACATATAATTTATATATTTAAATAACACACACCAACACACACACACACACATATATATATATATAAAACATTTTATATATTTTTTAAAGATTTATTTATTTATTTTTAATGTATATGAGTACAATTATAGCTGTCTTCAGACACACCAGGAGAGGGCATCAGATCCCATTACAGATGGTTGTGAGCCACCATGTGGTTGCTGGGAATTGAACTCAGGACCTCTGGAAGAGCAGTCAGTACTCTTCACCACTGAGCCATCTTTTCATCACCCCCCCCCATTTTTTTTTTTTTTAATGAGGAAAGAGGTCATCAGGACAGGCTTGGTGCAGGGCTGCATGTGGCATGTGGCATGTGGCATGGCATGTGTTGAGCAGCTAAGTTCAGCCCACATCTGCCTGACACTGGGGCTCAGAGAGCAGTGCTGAGGCTGCAAGCAAACAACAGCACAAGATGTGTAAGAAATCCAGATGCTGAAACCAGGCATGATAGCATGTCTGTAAATGCTGACACTGGGGAGATGAAAGGAGGAGGCTCAGAAGTTCAAGACCAGCCTTAGCTACACAGCAAGCCGGTGAGCAGTGGGACTATGTGAGACCCTGACTCAAAACAAACAACAACAAAGACAAAACCAAACCAAACCATCCTAAGGGGCAGGGACATGTCTCCGTCTGTAGGTTGCTTTCCTAACATACAGGAACCCTGGGTTTGATTCCCAACACCACAATAAATAAATAAATAAATAACAACAAAGGCCGGGCGGTGGTGGCGCACGCCTGTAATCCCAGCACTTGGGAGGCAGAGGCAGGTGGATTTCTGAGTTCGAGGCCAGCCTGGTCTACAGAGTGAGTTCCAGGACAGCCAGGGCTACACAGAGAAACCCTGTCTCGAAAAAACCGAAAAATAAATAATAATAAATAAATAAATAAATAATAAAAAATAACAACAAAAAACCTCAGGCACAGTGCGGTGCACTTGTAACCCCAGCACTCGGATGGACAGGAGGATCAGATGTTCAAGATCATCCTCAACTATACCGAGCAAGCTCAAAGCTAGCCTAGCCTACATGAGATCCTGTTGCAAAGATGCAGGGAGCAGAGCTTAACGACAGAGAGCTTGCCTCTTATTAGCAAAGCCTTAGACTCCATCCTCAGTGATGAGAAACAAAACAAAGTACAACCAAAAAAAGCTGGGGTCCACTCAGGCACAGCACTTTGCCAGCTGCTAGCACACTGTACTCACAAAGCAGGCAGGCTCCTCCGTGCCTTAGGAAAGAAGGAGATGCAAACCTGGGAGCAGGCTGTGCAGGGGACGTAGTACCAGTTCCTGGCTTCCTGCCTGTGCATTCCCCCTGCCTAGCCAAGACCTCACCAACTCAGCAGTGATAAAAATTAAGCAGCTAACGAACATCTCCCAGCCACAGGCTCCTCCTCCTGTGGGATGTGGCAGGAGGCACACTGGGCTGAATACAGGAGGCCTTGCTTACTATAAAACTTCTCAGCAGAGTCTCTTACCTCCCTTCAATCTTCCACTCTGTCCACTGGCCAGTTGCAAACTTGTATTCAAAGAGGTCATTTTTATTCTTCAAGTTAGAATTGGAATAAATATCTCCAGTATAGCCCCCTGGGTGAAAAGAACCAAAATGAAGGGTTATTTCTAGGGTACTACTTTGGTATTTAAATGTGGCGGTAGATAAAAATGGGGGGAGGCCCTAGTTAACATATACAAACCTTCAGGAGCCAACTGCCCACCCAAATTAACTTTGCCCCGGGCTCTGGGGATGCACAGATGGGGAGACTGATGTTTCTTGCCCTAGCCATCAGAGAGGAAGGACACAACTGGCCCCATGAGCTCAGGACATTAGAGAAAACCAGTCCCCTCAAGCAGAGGTTCAGAATACTCCAGTGGACAAAGTTAGTGGAAAAAAAGGACCCAGCTGCTCAGAGAGCCTTGGAGGCTGGAGGTCGGGGAAGCAAGACATCTGTGGGTTCAGGAGAGCAAGAGTCTACTGCTTACCAAAGACGAACATGCTGCTCCCATAGACTACAGCGGAGTGGTGGTAACGGGGGGCTGGAGGAGTGCCGGTGGTGAAGGCTCTGGAGAGGCACAGAGTAAGGTCAGTGAGGCCTTGGCCAGGCAATCCAAGCCTTGGTTCCGCCATGCTTTCTCTTTCCTCCCCCTGGCTCTCTGACCTACACTTCCTCTCCTTCTTTGCTTTTCAAGTTATGGTGTTGCTCTACGTAGTCTAGGCTGGCATGTGACTCATTAGGCTATGTAGTCTAGGTTGGTCTCAAACTTATCCTCCTATCACAGTCTCCTCAATACTGGAATTAGAGGGAGGCATCCCAGTGACTGCAGTAATTTGTTAATTCTTTCAGATAGGTTATCACTTAGTGCCCAAGTTGGCCTCTAAATTATGGTTCAAGCAATCTTTTACCTCAGCCACCCAATGTAGGCCAGGGAGTCAGTTTTGGTTTGCTTCTGTATTTCAAACGTGTCATTTCTCTCATTAAACCCTTTAAAACATCACTAATCAGGAGAAACCAAAGTAACAGGCATTAAAATTCCTACTTACCTGTCTGGGGCAGGCCCTCACTCTGCACCCTTATACTGAACACCTCTGAGAGGCCTCTCGGGAATTTCTTTGACATAGGGTCTCTGGCTGTTCTTAAACTATGTAGACCAGGCTGGCCTGAAACTCACAGAGATCCACCTACTTCTGCCTCCCCAGTGCTGGGATGAAAAAGCCACCATGCCTGACTACCCCCCCACCCCCACACACACACTAGAGTCTTATTATGTAGCCTTGGCTAGCCTACAAATCACTTTGGTAGACCAGACTGGCCTCAACTCACAGAGGTCTGCCTGACTGTTGGGATTAAAGGTGTGAGCCACTGGTGATGCCTGGGTGGGACATTTGTTTGTTTGTTTTTTACATCATTTGGAAGGTATCTTATAATTTGTTTTTTCTTTTCTTTTCTCTTTTTTTTTTTTTTGGTTTTTCGAGACAGGTTTCTCTGTGTAGCCCTGGCTGTCCTGGAACTCACTCTGTAGACCAGGCTGGCCTCAAACTCAGAAATCCGCCTGCCTCTGCCTCCCAGGTGCTGGGATTAAAGGCGTGCACCACCACCGCCCGGCTTATAATTTGTTTTTTCAAGTAGGCAACAGAATTTGACCTGGTCCTGGTCTCAGGATGCTGGGATTATGAGCATGCATCACTATGCTCAACTTAAGCAATTTATTTTTGCTTGTTTTTTTGAGAAGGTCTTGCTATGTAACCAGGCTGGTCTCAGATTTGCAAAGCTCCTGCTTGCCTCTCAAAACTGGAATGTTAAGTGTCTAACCCCACCATATCTGACTGTATGTGAATTTTCTGCAGTGTTGGGTAATGAACTCAGAACCTTGGACATGCTAAGAAGCACTGCTACCATTGATCTACAGCCTTAGAACTAGGAGAGGGGGTCTTGAACTCAGGTTGCCCTTGAACTTAAGGATCCTTTTGTCTTAGCTTCCTGAGTGCTAGTGTTACAGGTATAACACCTCGTCTGCCTTTCTTAAGCAACTTCTGACTAACAGTTACAAAGTCTGCAAAGTGATTTTCATTTTTGTCTGGTACTTCCAGTTTTGTCTGGTACTATGTACACGAATGTGAATCACTTGTGTGCCATGGTGCACATGTGGAGGTGGAGAAGGCAGCTATGGAAAGCTGATTCTGTCCTTCTACTATCTCTTAAGTTCTGAGGACAGAACTTGGGTCAGCAGGCTTGCATAGCAAGTGCCTCTACCTGCCGAGCCATCTTGCTGGCCAGTCAAAGTAATCATTAAAATTGAGGACTGGACCTGGAAATGGAGCTTGATTAGTAAAGTGCCTGCTTAGCCCACACTAAGCTTCCCTAAGCCTGCCTAGCCAAAGCCCTGAGCTAGACACCCAGTACCGGACATGGTAGCAAGCATCTGTCGTCCCGGATCTCAGGTGCTAGATGCAGGATAAGAGGTTATGGTCATCCTTACCTACACAGCAAGTCTGAAGCCAGTCTGGGGTACACATGAGATCCTGTCTCAAAAAACAAATAAATAAAAGGAAGGCTGGGAGACAGCTCAGAGGCAGAGTGCTTGCCTGGCATGCACTAATCCCTAGGTTTTATATCCAGCAAAGGAAAAAGCGATAAAAGAATCCATAGCAGTTGTATAAAGATCAAGTACAAGAGACACTCTCGGCTGCTGTGCAGGTGCTGTGCAGGTGCTGTGCAGGTGCTATGCAGGTGCTGTGCAGGTGCTATCCAGGTGCTGTGCAGATGTTACTGGGGGACCAGGTAGAGGTGGGGGTCCTATCGGTTATGGGAGTTTGTTGTTTTTACTTGTTTGTTTTTGTCATCTTGACACAAGCTTCAGATATCTGAAAACAGGGAATCATAATAGAGAAGATGTTTCCATAATATTGGGCTGTAGGCAAGCCACAGGCATTTTCTTTATTAGTAATTAGTGTAGGAAGCCTCAGCCCATGGTAGGTGGGGCCATCTCTAGCCAGGTGGTCCTGGGTGGTATAAGAAAGCAGGCTGAAGGAGGAGGGGGGAAGGGATAGGGAGTTCCTGGGAGGGAGGGGGGAAAGGGGGTAAGGGGAAAACACCTGAAATGTAAATAAAAGTTCCAATAAAAAAAAAAAAAAAAGAAAGCAGGCTGAGCAAGCCATGAGGAACAAGCTAGTAAATAGCATTCTTCCATGGCTTCTGTTCCTGACTCCAGATACCTGCCTTGAGTCTCTGCCCTGACTTCCTTCAATGATAGATTATGACACAGAACTGTAAGCTGAGGTAAACACTCTCCTGTCCAAGTTACTTTTGGTCATGTTGTGTGAGGACAACAACAGAATCCTAAGACAGTGCATGATGCCAAGTGGAGCTACCCAGCCTGGCTTAATGTCCAGGGCAGTCACACAGTCTCCAGAGCCATGAATCCTCCTCTGTCAAAAGAGACCCCCACCCCAGAAGGCTGCTGGGGACCAAGGGGAATGTCCTACAGATTTCAGAGCATGCAGCAGAAGGGACTGTGTGCCACTGTGCTCCTGTGTGAATAGATGATGGAGCAAGCAAGCTCAGAACATCCTGGCCCTCAGGACTGTGTCTCCTATCAGCTATAAGCTGCTGCCAGATCAAGTCTGCTGCAGAAAACACAAATCTGTGGCACCCACAGAAGGCAGCTAGCTCCTGTCCAAGGCTACACAGCTGAGGTTGTGATTCATGGAGTTTGCATGCTGCTCAATACCTGTGTGGGGTCTACTGGTATGAAATTAGTCTTATGAGGCAAAGGTGGGCCAAAAGGCTCTTCTGCCAGCCTTAAAGTGGAACGCTGGGAAATCTGTCCAAGCTGAGGCCTGTCCATGCCCTGAGATCTCACAGCAGCTCCTGGCCCAGGACAAATTCTGATGATAGAAGGTCCCCCCAAGTCAGAATCTACTTACCACCAACTAGACCAAACACAACCTGTAGCTCACAGGATTTGGGATAATTTAGGATAATCATTCTCACAGAAAGCCATGAGAAGGGAGGCTATCCAAGGCTCTCATGTTATCTTTCTCCCTGGCCCTCCATGATGAGCTGCCTCTATCAGCTAGTGAATCCAGCCCAGTGATGCTGTTCTCCAGGACAGGCAGGATCCTGGAGCCTAGGGGCCACCCACCTGCACCAGGAGCAATCCTTCACATCAAAACGCAGGAGATCGTTGAGCATTGTCTTTCTGAAAGGCAGAAAGAGAGAGAGAGTGTGTGGCAGCAGCTAGGATATTACAGGGTGTTACCTCAGCAGGATGGTCAAGATGGGAGAGGGCATGCACCTAGGGTTGGAGGCAGTAAGGAAGGCCTGGCTCACTGATCTGTCAGACAACTCGTCAATGTCCAAAGCTCAAAACTAGTGACTAGGTGGTATGGGCAACTAGGTCTCCCACACAGGCAAGGCCAGCCTGATCACACCACCAGCTGCCCACTCAAAAGTCCAGAGCTGCAGTCCTTACTCACACCTCACCTAGCCTCCAGAAGTCCTATCCTGCACTGAACCCTCCCAAGGCTACACTACAATGACACATTCTGGCTCAAACATCAGTGGAGACCTGCATGTTTTTCCATTTGCCACCATCTGACATAACTACATCAAAGGTAATTCCACTGCTTATTGGGCTAGCTTGGATTTAATATGCAAGCTGGGCATATTACCAACTTGTTAATGTGGAAAAAAGGTGAACCAACATGATTTCAAGCACTCCCTCCAGCCAGGCTTTTCAGGGCATCTCTCCCTACCTTGCTCAGTCTATGCTAGGTGGTTACGCATCCTAACATTTTATAGAAGAGGAAGCATGGACCAATGACCAAGAAGTCAAAGCTTAGATGCTGGTATCATGCCTCATCCCTGCCCTTCCTCATTTAACCTACTACTTAAACTTAGTGGCACTTGTTAAACAAAATTACAGGAGACCACTGTTTTAAACTAAGTTCCTATACTAGGCCTCCAGAGACCAGGGCAAACCAGTTACCAAGGTCAAATGTCTCAAAAACTCAAGCATGAAAGCGACTGATCCCAAAACCTAACAGTTTTCCCTAAAACCAGGAGACTGTAGTCTACCTGAGGAAGCTCCATGCTGTAACCCTGAAGAGTCTAACTTAACTGACGGGCTCCATGCCACTGCCAGGTTTACTTGCTCCTACTTTCCAATACCCAAAGTTGCTACTGCCCAGAAGGAACTCCTCTTTCCACTCTTAATGGAGGATGCCCTGATTTATCATAAGTCACCGCCAAATAGATGTGTACCTGAGCTTCTCTAACTTTTCTCTTGAAACTGCACACCGAAACCATTTCTGCTTATTACCACACAGTTGTCTACCTGCTCCAGAAGACGCTGAGGACAGCAGTCCTAACGTCCTACCCACCCTATGCTAGACACCAGTCTTTTTTGGTATAGGATTTCTTACTAAGGCTCGTCCTTTTCTTTTACTCACTAAACAGGTACATCTTGGCACTGTTGTAGGGAACTGAGTATGGAAATAGATCACAGCCAATACCAGGGGTCAGGTGGCACTAGTAAGAGAAAAGAGGGTCCAAGGCCTTGTCCATAAGAACATTAGAAAGAAAACAGAAGTGTTCCCTCCACAAGAGAAGAAACAACATTCCAAAGGGCTAGGCAGCAAGGGGAGGAGACAATCCAAATGCAAGGTCACCAGAGAGACAGGACAGCACTAACAAGTAAACTGGCCTTTGCACAAAGAAGATGGGAGACATTACAGGGCCGTGAAGCAAGGAGCGCACACTCTGACGTGCAGTTGTACATGGATCCCCAGCTGCTCTTGGAGAAACAGACTGTCGAGATGAGCTAAATCCCAGACAATCATGGCCAAGTTTGCGTGTCCTAATAGAGTCCTTAAAATCTCATTCGCTCTAGGTCAGCGACCTCATGTAGTCTACAGGACCAAGGCTATAGTACCTGTCCTGGGCTTTAGGACAGGTTCTAGGTCTAAGAGGAGGGAGTCATATGTAAACACATAACCTCAGCTTAACTGGTGGAAGTCTGTCTGTGTGCTTACCAGGACATTACCAGGAATATTATTTTCCAGCAGGTTAAAACAACATGGGGCCGGGCAGTGGTGGCACACGCCTTTAATCCCAGCACTTGGGAGGCAGAGGCAGGCAGATTTCTGAGTTCTAGGCCAGCCTGGTCTACAGAGTGAGTTCCAGGACAGCCAGGGCTACACAGAGAAACCCTGTCTCGAAAAACCAAAAAAAAAAAACAAAATAAACATGGGAATCTCCACCAAAAGCAAGATTGTACAGCATCAATAAACTGTCTTAGAGGTAGTAAGATGGCTCAGCAAGTAAAGGTACTTGCCACCAAGTCTTGCAACCTGAGTTCAAGACCTGGTACCCATACTAGGAGAAAGACGATTCCTGCTAGCTGTTGTCTGATCTCCACATTTGCCCCACCCCCTACCCCCATCCCCCCATCCCCATACACACATAAGAGATGTTACAAAACAAGCATGTGGGCAAAGCCTAGAGAGAAGTGTAGGGAAAGAAGAAAAGTGCCAGCAGGGCTAGCAAGAGTACACTATTTCTTCCAAAGCTGTGTCTCCTCATTCAAAACAAGGATATTTCCATGTACGTAGCATGTGCTGCCATTTGAATGCTGGATAAAAGGGCTTTAAAGGTAGGACCTTCCTCACCATAACACGGGAATCAAGTGCAAAGCACCGCACAGATGGGAAAGCAGAGGCTCAAGGAGCATGACTGTGACTCCCATTCTCAGACAAGAGTCTGTCTCTCTGTCATCATCCCCTGCCACCACTCCCATCAAAACAAGCAAACTCACCCGTTGTCTCCACCAAACACATAGATGGCATCCTTATATGCTACGACTGTGTGTTTGCTGCGCCTAGAAAGAAGGAAGGGGTAAAGGGTGGTGAGACTGGGACTCTCCTGGCTGGCACCCAACAAATTGAACTACACATGGTTGCTGCCCCAAGTTTGGATAAAGCCTCTCAACTGCTAAGATGTATAGAGATCCTTCAGTTTCTTCAGACAGCAAGGACACCTGGGGACGAGTGAGACTTCCCATTTATACCTCACAGCTCAGGGACCCAAACAGGATCCTCAGAAACACACGTCTGGTACCCTGCCGACGGTCACTATGGTGCTACTCCCTGGGAACTCAGCTTTGGGAATGACCAATCCATACTCCAGGACATCACACGGGATCTCACCCCTAGAGCCCGTCCTGAGACTTCAGCTCTCATCCCTACTACCAGTGCCTTCAGGATCCCTTGTACACTGTCGTACCGGGCGCCCACGAATTCGTCGCAGGGCGGGAGGCGCCGCCAGCGATGCACTGTTTCGAAGGGTCCAAAGTTGAGCGTCAGGTACTCGACACTGTCTGAGCAGCTGTGGTCAAAGTCCACGCTCGGAGCCACCTTGGAGCGCACTCCTCCTGTCAAGGCCCCGGGCCCAATGGGGCCTCCGGAGCCTCCGGAGCCGGCCATCCCGGGTTCAGTCCGGATAGGCCACCAGGTTGAGGAATTCACGGCCACCGCCTGGGCCGAGCCAAAGGACCACACTTCCCAGAGAGCCCTGCGCCCCTGGTGCAGCACTTCCGGCCAGCTTGTCGGCCGTCCCGACAAACCTTGCGTTCCCCGCGACCCGGCGAGCTGTCAAGGAACCTGGCGACCGGGCTTCTCGCATTACCATATATCGAGCACGTCCCATTCTGGAAAGTATTTCTGGCCAAGTCTTGGTTTGGGTTTCCCCTTTCAAGAAATGCAGTCTGGCCATAGCAAGCCACTGACATTCTCAAGGCAGCGGCGAGCTACACGCTCCCGGCATGCCTTGTAGTCGGGCTTTGCCATCTCCCGGAAGGTTCCCCTTCCACCCCCTGCCTTCCTCGGGATGAGGTTTCCGATTTGCAAGCGAGCAGCTCAACTGCCACCTTCTGTTTGTGCCCCTTAAACCTGATTTTCACTGCTCCCCCTCTGCTCTTGGCATTCTTACTGTCAGGGACTCTTGATGGCGGGTCACCTGTGGGTTCTCCGTTGATAGCAGGATCTTCGTGTCTCTCTCTGTCCCTCTCCCCTTCCCTCCCTCCCTCTTTTGCGATGGGTTTTGAACCCAGGACTTGATGGGCATGCACTCTGCCATTAGGCTACACCACAATCCGTGGTTTTTTGTAAGTTGTCTGTTGCAAACAGAGTCGCCTGTGAAATGAGGATTCAGGAACTTCAGGCAAAAGGGACACATGTAGTCGTGAAATGGATATAAAGTTAATTTGTCTAATTTCAATTTTTTTAAAAGAGCTTATAAATGTAAAATAGAAAAAGTCAAGAGCAGCTTCACAATGGCTATCCTACTTGTACAAAAAAAAAAATCGAGATATATAGAGTGGGACTGGATAGGTTTTTGAGGGACTACTGTAATCCAGCAGAGTGTATTTGTGAGTTTATAACAATGAGGTGATTTTCGGTTTTGTTTTGTTTTGTTTTCAGACAGGGTTTCTTTGTATATAGCTCTGGCTGTCCTGGAACTAGCTCTGTAGACCAGGCTGGCCTTGAATTCAGAGATCTGTCTGCCTCTGCCTCCCAGGCACTGGGATTAAAGGCATGTGCCACCACCTCCTGGCTGTGATTAATAATAATAATAATTACTATTATCATTATTGTTGTTATTATACCAGTTCGTGTTTCTGTGGGCAGCATGGAGTCTGCAGGACCCAGGACCCAGCTCCTATCTCTCTTAAGTGGACAAATAAAAAAGCTGCCTCTGGCTTCTGAAGCTTTTTAAAAACAAAAGATCTCATGTAGTCCAGGATGGACTGAAACTTGTGACCCTCCTGCCCCTGCTTTGAGTGCTGCAGTCACAGATACGCCACATCACGCCTGGCTCTTAAGTGTTGGCCCAATTACACTAGGACACAGATCTGCTGATACATGTGTTTTAATTTTAAGGTAATGTTGAAGGGGCTTGCTGGGAAGACAGTCCTAATAGAGGAAACAGAGGCAGAGCCTGTCCTGCCTCTAAAACCAGCTGCCAGTGCCAGCTGAGGCCTTGGGAATGGACTCTTCCGGAGGCAGCAGTAGCCTCTCTGAAGGCGAGGCAGGCAGTTGAAGGCAAGCCTTGGAGGACTCAGATTCTGCCTTGGGGGATCCTGGGAAATTGGAGATTGGCACTTGCCCCAGGACTAGGTCTCTGACCTTGGTGCCCTGGAGGCCTGCCCGTCACAGGAGAGCTCAGGATCCTTTCCCTGTGAGCCAAGACATGTCACCGGTTCTGCAGGAACGAGAGGAGGCTGGGTCAGGGCGGAAGAGGATAGTTCCTCAGTGTAGGTGCCACGAGCAAGTGACTCCTGAATACAACAGAAGGGACTGATGGGTGTCCGGAAGCCTGGTGCCCCATAGGTGATGGACTTGGGCAAGGTAGGAGGGTTCAGTCATTGGGCCAGGGAAGAAAGGCTCAGAACAGTCAACAAGAAAGAATGCACGTACTTGCTGTGCAGCATAAACAACCTTTTCGAAGGCAAGAGGGAAAAACAGAAGGCCAAAGAAAGCATGTCATTTATCAGATCCACTCTGAGTCTTCCACTGCCTTCCACTCTAGGATTTACCCCATCACATAGCCATCAGCCCCTCAGTCACCTCTGGCCTGTCCCTGGTCCCAGGAAGTTCTCTGTACACAGGTTAAGCTACCGGGGACTCATTGGCACTATGCTGGGATGAAGGTAAGTGCTCATGTCCACTCTCCCCAGATGTCATGTGACCACCCCACCTCTCTATGGATGGCATATCTGGGAGCATCAGTTGCTGTGTTTCTCTACCTAGCTTCTGCCAAGCTTAGCACAAACCACATTGCCTCCACCCCCAACATTGGCTCCTCTCTGGGTCACACACCTGTTGTCTTGTACTCATATCCTATCAACTTCTAAACCAAATTCATCCCCCATCTCATCCAGGAACCATGGGAACTGAAAGTGAGGGGAAAAGCTCCACAGGACTGGGTGGGCAACAGGCTGCCATGGTAGCTTGAATAGATCCTATCCAGGACACCCCACACACACACCCAAAGCCTCCCACACCCGCACTCACTCCACCTCCCGCTTCCGGATGGCTCGACCTGAGGCCAGCACCTCAGCCACCTTGGATACGATGGGATCGTAGTTCATGCTGGCCACAGCAATCACTTCGTCACCTCTATAGAGAGAAGGAGCCCGAGCCTGAGGACCACGAGCAGTAGTGGTCCTTCTTGAAATCCCAACACCTTTTGGTCCACCTGCGATGCTAGGAAGGCTCTTGTCCATGGAAACAAGATGTCCTGAGCACCCAGCCCTCCATTTGATCCCAGCCCAGCGCTGTCAGCTGCCTAAGGAAGCCCTTGGCACAGCCCAGGGATGGGCCCAGCCTTAGCATCAGCCTTTCTACACCAGTCTGCCCTTCCTTATTGTAGACACCTACCTCAGTGTCAACACTTACCTCAAAGAAATGTCCGAAAGACACGGTATTGTTTGCTGACTTCCTCCTCATCTGCCCAACACCCCCACCCCGCCATTCACTAGCATTTTAGCTGAGCCCCTCCTGCCTTGCTAACACTATCCACTCCCAACAGCACCCCCACTGCTCCAGGCTCCCAGTGCACCCCATTGCTCTCACTTGGTATAAAAAGCCACAAACTTCAGCTCTTCCAGATCCCCCTGAATGATGACATCATCGAAGCCTTCTCCATAGCCTGTGGGAGGGCGCCTGTGTGAGCTGGGGAAGGGAACAGTCTTCATAGGCCCCTAGCCTGCTCTCCTAACTCCTGTCTAAACCACCAAGCTCCCTCCCCACCTTTCCTTCTCTCTCCCTCTTGGTTTTTCGAGACAGGGTTTCCCTGTGTAGCCCTGGCTGCTCTAGATCACTCTGTAGATCAGGCTGGCCTTGAACTCAGAGATCCATTTGGCTCTTCTCAAGTGCTGGGACTAAAGTCATGTGCCACCATGCCTGGATCCTACTCCAACTTTTTTTTTTTTTTTTTTGGTTTTTCAAGACAGGGTTTCTCTGTATAGCCCTGGCTGTCCTGGAACTCACTCTGTAGACCAGGCTGGCCTTGAACTCAGAAATCCGCCTGCCTCTGCCTCCCAAGTGCTGGGATTAAAGGCATGTGCCACCACCGCCTGGCTCCAACTTTTTTTAAAATTACATTTATTTATTTATTTATTTATTTATTTATTTATTTATTTCATGTGTATGCACACATGCATGTATGGAGGTCAGAGCACATGTGTATGCACTCCTGCATGTATGGAGGTCAGAGCACATGTGTATGCACACATGCATGTATGGAGGTCAGAGGACATGTGTATGCACACTTGCATGTATAGAGGTCAGAGCACATGTGTATGCACTCCTGCATGTATGGAGGTCAGAGCACATGTGTATGCACTCCTGCATGTATGGAGGTCAGAGCACATGTGTATGCACTCCTGCATGTATGGAGGTCAGAGCACATGTGTATGCACACTCTGCATGTATAAGAGGTCAGAGCACATGTGTATGCACACTCCTGCATGTATAGGAGGTCAGAGCACATGTGTATGCACTCCTGCATGTATGGAGGTCAGAGCACATGTGTATGCACACTTGCATGTATAAAGAGGTCAGAGCACATGTGTATGCACTCCTGCATGTATGGAGGTCAGAGCACATGTGTATGCACACTTGCATGTATAAAGAGGTCAGAGCACATGTGTATGCACTCCTGCATGTATGGAGGTCAGAGCACATGTGTATGCACACATGCATGTATGGAGGTCAGAGCACAACTTGCAGGAGGTGATTTTTTTTCTCCTCCCACTATGTGGATTCTAGGAATGGAACTCAGATCATCAGCTTGCCAGCAAGAACCCTTACCCACTGAGCCGTCTCACCACCCCTCTACTTCTCCTAAGCAGTTCCTAGCTCCACCATCTAAAACTCAAATTGATCTTCAATTCCTGATCTTTGAATTTTAGCCTCTGGACTGCTGGGATTACAATACCCACCTGAGCCAAACCACTTCTTATTTGCCAATTCTTAGTTCTTACTGGACCCAACCCCCACACTTAATCTTGCCGTGCCTTCAGGCCCCCATCCCCATGAGACAAGCTTTTAGTTACCAGCATAACGCAGGCTCTTGCCGAACATAGCAGTCCACAGATACGGTACTGTGTTGATCTCCGCCTCCTGTGCCAGCATGTTCTGAGCTGCAACCCGCCCTGAAAGACCCAGGGTGGTGAGAGCTCAATCCTTCCTCCCACCACCGCTGCATTGTCTGCCCTCAGCCCACTCTAGGGACCCTTGACAGGTATGGTTGTTGTCTAGGTCTCCCCAAAAAGGAATCATGTAGCCAGGCAGTGGTGGCGCACGCCTTTAATCCCAACACTTGGGAGGCAGAGGCAGGCAGATTTCTGAGTTCTAGGCCAGCCTGGTCTACAGAGTGAGTTCCAGGACAGCCAGGGCTACACAGAGAAACCCTGTCTCGAAAAAAAAAAAAAAGGAATCATGTTCAGCTCACAGCCCACCTTTGTGGGAACGCTTAATGAGTACATGGGAGTTAATGGGTACAGAGGGAAGGCTTGGCCCCCAGAGATCCACTTGCATTAATTACTCCTCTTTGAATGATGTGTTGTACATCTGAAAGGTCTACTGGGGTTGTGAGCTACTTAACAATTGTGTACACAGACAACGGATCAGATATAGCAGATGTAAAGAGGGAAGACAATGGAGCACAAAGGCCAGACAGGAGAGGTGACAGGCACGTGTAGGGCCTGCAGTTAGCACAGGTGGCTTTCCACTTTTCCTTAAGCTCCACCTGAATCTAAAGTTGAATACATCTAAGAATCTCCAGAGAGCCCTAAGTCCTAATTATATTTGGCCAAGGAGTAGCCTTTGGGTCCTTATTCTGTAGTGGCAACTTTAAAGCTAGAATTTGAACAGATACTGGAATTGGGAGATACCACTACCATCAGACTTTCAAGGTGAAGGAAGAAGAAAGGGAAAGGAAGATGGGGAGAAATCCCTGTACAAAACTAGAGATGTAGAAGTCCTTTATAAGGTCTTGAGGTGGTTAACACACTGGTGCCTGCATCTTAGGGATTTGAGAGCATAGTCCATGAAGTTCAGGAGACCTGGTGGCTTCCAAATGTTGGGGGAGGTAATTCCACAGAAAACCACAATAACCCAACCGAGTCACAGAGGTAGTTTAGTGGTGCAAGAGAAACAGGCCCTGAGTAAGAAGCTAGCCTACTAAATAAACCCTTCCTCCCTCTCAGAGGTGATTGCTGGCCAAGCAGCAATTCTGCCAAATACATAACCTTGAGAACAAAAGAGAGAGGGTAGCAAAAAGACAAATGGGCCAGAGAGGGTTTTGTCTAACTAAATAGTATGCAGAGGGTCTCTGTACACCGACTGATTGAATAAGGCTCACTGAACCACCAACTCCTGAACTTAAAGACCCCGGAACAACAACTGGGGAATGGGCCTGAAGGTGGCTGAGACCCTGGAATGGCCTTCCAGCCCTTGCATCCAGGCTGGCCATACCCTGGGCATGAGCCATCTGCCAGTGTGGGATGTTCACTTTCCGATTGTTCCTCCAGGAAAGAGGAAAGGTGACAGCATCACCTGCAGCAAACACTCCTGGGATGTTGGTCTGCATCATCTGTGGGGAGAGGGTCAGGGATCTGTGGGTGATACAGAGGAGCTGACGTGATCATCCAGCCATGCTCCACCCAGCATCCTACCCACTTCATCCAGCCCCACCTTGTTGACTGGGATGAAACCTCGGGAATCCAGACCAATGCCACTCTGCCTCAGGAAGCCTGTGGCAGGCACCGCACCTAACAGGACAGAAGCCATGCATCCACACCCTGGTCCTGCTGCTCTCCTGTCTCATCGCTCTCCATCCTGCTATACCTGCCTGCTCCAGATTAATCACCCATAGGATGCCCACCTGGGGACTTCATGCATCCTGCCCTCTGTAAACCCATCTGTAGGCTCTGTGCTCCCTATTTAGATTCAGGAACTGTCTCCCCAGTAAGAACTATAGAACTCTCGTGATGGGGATCCACAGCCATGCTTCTCCAACCCTGCATTGCCACCTTCCAGCTTGGCTCCTCCCCAAACTATTACATCAGTTGGCATAAGAACCAATCAGAAACTTGTCTGTGTCCCTTTGGTATCTTGGAGAGCAGTCACCTGCTCCATGAGAGGCCTGGACTAAGCCCAGTATACAATGGTCCTGTGAAGTGAGTACCATTGGAGTCCCATTTTATAAATGTGGAAACTGAGGCTCAAGTAAGGGTCCAAGGTCACTTGAGAGTGTATATGGGCAGTTCTGTTCACTAGTACTTGCTTGTCTACCTACTCACCAATGCCTACCACGCAGACATCTGCACGCAGAACTTTGCTGCTCTTCAGCACCACCTCCTGCAGCTGGGGGGAGGGAATGGGTGAGCAAGTGGGCACAGTGCCTGAGCACAGGGAGAAGCACAGGCAGCAGCAACAGCAGCAGAGAAAAGCCTACCTTGCCCTCTTGAGCCCGCAGCTCTGACACCTCTGTCTGCATATAGAACTTCACCCGGTTGTTTTCAAACATCTGTACAAGCAAAGAGGAACATGGGTAGTGGGTGAGACTCTGGCCTAGGGCCAGGCAAGTCAACCAGGGCATCTAGAGGCCAAGCACCAACACAGACTCACCTTCATAAGGGCACGACCAACACGCTCCCCAAGGAACCTCCGGAAGGGTGTCTCCTCCAGCTCTACCACAGATACTGAGTGGGCCTTCTCAGTCAGATAAGCAGCGACCTCCATCCCTGGGCGGTGGGCAGGGAGTGGCAAGGATGGCACTCTGACTCATGCCCTGGGACTGGCCATGGACACCATCACCCACCTCCCCTGCAGCTACTCACCCAGAAAGCCTGCTCCCACAACAACAGCATTGCGCCCCGGGCCAGCCGCAGCACACGGTTGGCATCCTCAGGTGTGCGGATGGTGAACACATTCTCTACGTCTTTCCCTTTGCAGGTCAGGGTCTTAGGGCTAAGATTCGGTGGGATCAGTGAGGATCTCCCACCCTGACTGATGTCCAGCTGCCTAGTGTCTGACAGAGGCAGAAGACATTTACCTACCTACTTCCTGGTGCCAGCAGCAGCTTGCTGTACTCTAGCTTGAAGCCATCCTTGAACACAACCTTCTTATTTCTCACATCCACTGTGACCACCTGCAAGCCCCAGGGAGCAGCAGGAGACCTCAGTACAGGCTTGGGCCTTGTGGCTTACTTTAGAGTTCCACAAGACACCCAGAACCAGGAACTTAGGCCTCTAAGGTGCAGCTTCAGGGCAGACCCAACCCTTCAAAGCTGTCTTTATATACTTTCAAGTCCCACAAGGCTCCCTTGTCTTATCTGGGATCAGACCATCTCCTTACCCATCTGCCAGGAAGAAGGCTCAGTGCTGGGTCCCAGGCCTGCACAGAGGGCTGAGCATCCATCACACCTCCAGGGCTACCCATGGCCTCTTGTTTCCTTAAACCTTTTCATTGCCCGTTTTCCCCCTCCTTGTCCTCATACCTGGGCTTCAGTGAGCATCTCGATGCCATAGGCCCGGAAGAATTCCTTGGGTCTCAGGGCCAGCTGTTCAGGTTGTGCATCCAGGGTCTGAGGAACATGGTCATGAGTCAGGGCCACATGGTGAGATGGTGGCTATTTTATTTTATTTTTATTTATTAATTTTTGAGACAGGCTCTCTGTTTGTAGCTCTGGTTAGCCTGGAACTAGCTATGTATACCAAACTCACAGAGATCTGCCTGCCTCTACTTCCCAAGTGCTAAGAAGAAAGGCACATGTATAACACTCTTGACATCTCATCCTGTAGAGGATGCAGACCCCAAGGACGGTGAGGTCACTCTGCATGACACTGCAGCTTTAAGACAGAACTCAATAACCTCAGATCTCGTAGGAGCACCACAGACAGGCCTGGGAGACTGGGGAAGACAGGTAGCTAGACCTCCAATGCGAGCCAGGCAAGGCTCCATGTGGATGTGACAGGGACCTGGGGACAGGGACCTGGAGGAAAAAGGATCCAGGTACCCCATTCCACTCCTACCTTGCTGAGCTTGGCCCGGTCATAGGGCAGATGTCGATCCAGTGTGCAAAGGACAATCCGGTCTGAGAAGCCCTCCTGCCTCAGTGTCTCTGCACACACTAGGCCAGCAGCACCTAAGCAAAGGACCATAGATCAAAGCCAAGGCCTCTCCCACCCTCCAAGTTTTCCCTTTCCTTCATTATCCAACACCAACCTGCACCCACTATGAGCACATTGGTGCTACTGCTGTGGCCAGCACTTGGAGAGATACACTTGGCCATCATCTTTGTCCTCCGCTGCAGCTGCAGGGCCTGAGAGTGGGGAAGGGAGGCCTGGAGCTTGATCCCGAGGTTCCAGTCCAGCTTCACCTCCACGCTACAATCCCTCATTCCCTCCCACACCAGGCCCCCTTCTACCACATGGCTTTGCTGCATGCTCTTCTCCAGCCAAGATATGCCACACACACACACACCAGCCTGTTCAAAACCTTTCCTCTTAAACCTGGGCCTTGGTGACCCCTGAGTCTCCCTGATACCTGCTTGCTTGCTCGAACGGTCACCTTCTCCTTTTCAATCTTCACCTGAGAAGGCAGCATCAGCACCAAACGTTGAGATGCTTCAGTCTCTGACTCCACAACATGGGCTCCCACCATGCCACCTTCCCAGCCCTACCTGGAACTTATGCAGACTGTCCAGGCCTGGGAAGTCCTCTAGGTCCCCAGTACTAATGTTGAAGCAGGCCCCATGCCAGGGGCAGCGCACACGTCCCCGGGACAGGACACCTAGGAGAGAACAAATGAACGCCAGGCTAGAGCCATGCCCAGCAACTGCACTCCAGGGCTCTGGTGCCGGACCCTGCCAGACCTCTCCCCAACCCAGAAGCCCTCACAATGGATGAAGTCCTGGGGCTTCTGGAATCCCTATATAGGCGTGGATGGTGTATCCCACCTCCCATGCACGCCTCACACTTTCTCACCTTTCACTAGGGGCGCTCCATAGTGAGGACACTTATGGCCCAGGGCATGGAATTCCCCATTGTCCTTGACCAGCAACACCTTTCCCCAGCCCAGCTCCACTTCTCGCATCCTGGGGAGGGGCTGAACTCAGAGATCAAGCCAGAAGCTAGTCATGCCCTCCTGTAAGCACCTCCTCCCAGGTCCAATATTTGGAAAGCCCAGAGCAGCTGAAGCACAAAGTTTAGCACCCAGGGAGCCAAGACCCCATTTCATACCTCGGCCTCAGCCCAACCCCTCATAGGTGGCCTCTCCAATGCCCCCCACCTCAGGCCCTACCACCACCCTTGAAGTCCAGCACCCACTGGCCATTCTCAAGGTCCTTGACATGGCAGACAGTAGCCTCCACACAGTCCTGAGGGCTGGGGTAGGGTTGTGGGGTGGGCAGACGCTCTTCAGCATGGAAGTGGCGTGCTGTGCCGTTGCCCTGGTAACCCCGGGGACTGCCCTTTCCGCTGGCTGACAGCTCCTCCTTGCCCCGCTCTTTCTCCGGAAGCACCACTTCAATCTTGAGCTCCACTGTGGACAGAGCAAACCATGATCCCTAGCTGAACCAGCCCTGTTCCCACCCCATAGGCCAAGCAGAGGCCAGCAACAGGTGCTTGACTTCAATTCACTTTTGTGTGTTTTCTTCTTGTTGAAGACCCCAGGGCCTCCCTCAGGTCAGGCTAGTACTCCACCACTGAACGACTGCCAGACCAGAAACTTCTGTTTTCCAATTACAAAATTAGTAAGGAGTCACAGAACACAGCCCTTCATACATGGAGGCAGTCTGGAGGAAAGGACCATCATGCTCACTCATCTATTTAATGATGGACAAAGGCAATGGCCCTGCTTGGAGACACATTTACAGCTCAATTCACAGCCAGTGGATCTGGGCAATGGAAGAGTGTTCACTGCTCTATTGGGACAGTGGCTCACACCTATAATCTCAGTACTCCAGAGGCTGAGCAGGACTCCCATGAGTCCTAGACCAACCTCGAATATAAAGTGAGACCCTACATCAAAAACCAAGAAGGGTGGAGGTGGGGACAAGAATTACTGTCCTTGCAACTTTCCCATTAGCTTTAAATGCCTTTTGTTGGTTGGGGGTCTTGTTTTGTTTGTTTTTAAACAGTCTCATGTAGTTGGGTTGTTATAGCCTCAAATTCAATATCTAGCTGATGACATCTTTGAATTCTTGTTCCTCCTGCTTTGCCTCCCAAGCAGTATGATCCCTGGTAGGCACTGCTTGGAGCACTGGTACTCCAGCTTGAGTAGGTTGTTGTTGTTGTTCAAAATTAAAAAAAAAAAAAAAACTATTGCTCAGTGATCCAGTGCTTGAGGTATGCACAGGCAGGCCCACCCTCAGAACCACAACAATACCAGTAACAGCAAACAAATCAATTCTTAAAAACCGTAACAAGGCATAGTAGTGCACACCTGTGATCCCGACTTGGAAGTGGAGGTGAGACAGGAGGATCAGGAATTTAAGGTCCTCCTCAGGTACATAAGAGTTTGCAGTCAACCTGAGGAAAAAATGTACGCAGGCTGGGGCATGTCTTAGTGGCAGAATGGTCTAGAGTGGATAAAGCCCTGGGATCAGTGTCCCAATACCACAAAAAGGAAACTACAGAACAAAATTTCAACTTCTTTATCTATACAATTTTTAAAAAGTAATTATTTATGCACATGTATATTTTGTCTATATATCTGTGCACCAGAAGAGGGCATCAGGTCCCATGGGACTATAGTTATGGACAGTTGTGATCTGCTATGTGGGTACAGGGAATTGAACTCAGGACCTCTGGAAGAGCATCCAGTGCTCTTAACTGCTGGATCATCTCTCCAGCCCTTTATATATAAATTTTTAAAAATTATTTTATGTATGTAGATGTTTTGCCTGCATGCGTATCTGGCACCATGTGTGTGCCTGGTGTCCACAGAGACCAGAAGAGGGCATTAGATTTCCTAGACATAGAGTTATAAACAGTTATGAGCTGCCATGTGGGTATTGGGAATCAAACCTGGTTCCTCTACAAGAGCAGCCATCTCTCCAGCCCCTATAATTTTATCCATCTACCCATCTATCCTATCAATCAGTTTTTTAAGATTTATTTATTTGTATATGAGTACACTGTAGCTGTCTTCAGACACACCAGAAGAGGGCATCGGATCCCATTACAGATGGTTGTGAGCCACCATGTGGTTGCTGGGAATTGAACTCAGGACCTCTGGAAGAGCAGTCAATGCTCTTAACCACTGAGCCATCTCTCCAGCCCTATCAATCAGTTTTTTGAAACAAGGTTTCTCTGTGTAGCCTTGGTTGTCCTCCAAATTGCTGTGTACACCAGGCTGGTCTTGAACTTAGAGGTCAGCCTGCATCTCCTTCCCCAGCGCTAGGATTAAAAGCATGCACTACCACCTCTCAGCTTTCAGCTTCTTAATATAGCTATGTCCATCAGTTTGAAATTTCTTTAGCATTTACCAAACCCCATGTGGTTGGCCTCTCTGTGTACAGGGTCTGCAGCCCTGGCAGTGAAACCACTAAGGGGATGTCCGTGTGTGCAGCACAGAAGAGCAGACGCACAGCTGAGGCTACTCAGTGTCCATGGGGCTACTCCAGGATAGCAGGAGGGGTAGCTAGAGACCCAACATTTTCTTCTTTGAACTTTCCCCAAATCTCCATGACATGCCTGGTTTCTTTCTTCTCTCTCTCTCTCTCTCTCTCTCTCTCTCTCTCTCTCTCTCTCTCTTCTTGCTTTCTTGCTTTCTTTTTTTTTTTAATTAAAAGGGAACAATAAACAGAATTCTGAGCAGCTGTAATCCGGTCTCCTGGGCTGCTACAGTAGGGAGGAGGCCAAGGAGGAGGAAGCTAGGCTCTGGCACAGCATGGGCTATCCTGGGAGCAGGTGGCTCCCTCTCCATGCCCACAGGCATCAAAGCCTCTCTCCTGCTTTTACCTTTGAACCCCTTCACCTCAGACCTGACACCCAGAAACAAAGGATACAAGGATTAGCCTGGTCTCTGAGTTGCTGCCCCGACCCCATCCTCCCAACAGTGTGAGCTCACTAGCTCAGGTTCAGTTCTCATACTTGTGCCCTGTGACTCTGTGGGCCCTGCATGGGTTCTTGATCCTTGCATGCTGGGCCAAGTTCCCCTCCACACACCAGCATCCCAGCCTTCTCCTTAGGCCTAACCCCTGCAGGGAAAAAGGGCAGCTCCTTGACTAGGCCTGGTGAAGAGGACACAAGAGCCTGCAGCCACACTGTGGAGGCCGGCATGTGGGGGCAGGGACTCCAAATAACACACTTTATGTAATGCTGTTAGAATGTTTGGAAGAATTAAGAAGAAAACTATGTCAGGCTCAGCTGCTCTCTGTGGCGAGAGCTGTGGGAGGCCACAGGAACAGCCTGGCAGGATGCCAGAGAGCCTCCATGGCAGGTTGCTATTCTCTGCATGCTTCCAGAAGGCTCCAAGGCAAGCTCACTGATGTTCTTCTGGGCAGTTAGGAGCAGAAGGGACACCTTGGAGGACCCTGCTTACCCACAGAGCCAGGGCAACCCAGTTCTATGATCCCATCAGCCACCCAGTCACTGTCATCGCTTCTTCCCTGTCATCGCACTGTCATGGGACTCAAGACATCTTAAGTCACAAAATAAGAACAGTAGAGACAACTGATGGGGTCACACTTAGCATGGCAGGGTCCTGGGTTCCATCCCCAACATCAAAGGCGAGAGACAAACTGTCAGGAGTAGTGACTGACTCCTGTAATTGTAGCACTTGGGAGGCTGAGGTAGAGAACTGACACAAGCTCAGGGCTAGCCTGGGCTTCATTGTGAATTCCAGGATTAACATGTGGGACCCTGCCTCAAAACGGGGGTAGGGAAGAACGAAGAGCATCTGCCCATTTGCTGATCACACAAATAACCAGAACAAAAAGCTCTATTTTGGAAACTACAGTAATGGCTTGGGGTTTGTTTTGTTTTGTTTTTGGCATGGTTTTGGTTTTGGTGCTAGGGATTAAACACAGGGTTTCTGCCATCTTCAGTGGTCATTCAAATGACTGATCTATATATCCTAGCCCTGGTAAAAGAGATTTATCAGCTAGCTCTGAACTTCCTGGAAGACATGATAAAGAGCAAAAGCCTAATAAAAGGCAGAACGATGGCCAGATCAAGAGAGCTGTATCTCCTATTAGGTTTTTGCTTTTTTTTTTTAATAGTGTGTGGCTGGGCATTCAAGTTGTGGGTAGGAGTGTGTGTGTGTGTGTGTGTGTGTGTGTGTGTGTGCACATGTTTTAGAGAATATAGGGGGTGTACACACATATGTGACTGCATATGAAGACCAGCAGTTGGTGTCAGAAGTCTTTATCACTTTCCATCTCTCCATCCAACTTTTTTGGAGGGTGCGGGGGAGGAACAGGAAATCTCCCACTGAATCCAGACCTCAGTGATTGGCTCCTTGGCTACACTACCTGTCTCTTCCCACACGCAATACTAGGGTTACAGGTGCACACCACCACACCTGGCTTTCATGTGGATCCTGGGTACCGTATTTATTGAGCCATCTCCTCAGCCACTTCTACCAGTTCTGACACAGGTAAGCAACTGGCTGAAAGTCTTAGGAAGAACAAAGAACTGTCAGGACTGATGGTGCACGCCTTTAATCCCAGCAGTAGATTCAAGATCACCCTGGTCTACACTGAGTTCTAGGTCATTTAGGGCTACAGTGTAAACTCTGATTTTTAATGAAAGGGGAGGGGGTGAGGACAGCTCAGAGGTCATCTGTTGCTTTTGCAGAAAACCCGAGTTTGATTCCCAGCACCCACACCGTGGCTTACAATTAGCCATCTGTAACTCCTGGTTCAGGAGGTCAGCTGAAGTCTGGCCTCTACAGGCATTGCACACATGCTGTGCATTTACATACATGAAGGCAAAATGCTCATTTTATAAAATAAAAATAAAAAATAAAAAATAAAAAAAAAACAAAGAAACAAAAACAACAACAAAACCAAGCCAGTGCCGGAGCACATACGGTTCCAGAAGCCAGGTTTGAGCCCAGCCCTCGGGCGGCTTGCAACAGCCACGACCCTAGTCCAAGGGGATCTGTCTCTTCTGACCTCTACCTGCACCTGCACATCCACGAGCACGTGTGTGCACATACACACACAATTTAACTAATAAAAATAAAATTTAAAAAACCAACATCATAACTGGTAGACTGTTTGCCTGCCATTCCCAAAGCTCTGGGCTCTATCCCCGACACTAAGTAATCATAGTCGTACACTTCTGCAGTTCCAGAATTAACGAGGCGGGGGTAGGAGGGTGGGTGGTAAGTTCAAGATCATCCTGAACCCCATAATGAGTTTGAGGCCAGCCTGGGCTAGATGAGATCTTATCTTTAAAAAAAAAAATCACAAAAAAAACAGACAAGGACCGGGCCAGGGGACAATGGCTAACTCTAGATCTGACATGCTGGAGCCAGGGGTCCCTGGTTAGGCCAGCTCGTTGGCGTTATTTAAAAGAAACTTTAAATGGCATCTTGTTCCCATGGTGTCCTGCCAGCCAAGTAGTCCCACAGGTGACCAGTGGGACTCCCGTGGAACCTTGCAGGCACGTCCCTGTCCACACTATGAAGAAACTGAGACAAAGACAGTGGGCACCTATGGCAAAGGCTGTAGGACCTGGCACAGACTCCGGTGAGTTAGGGCAATCCCCACCAACACCGCCAGTGGGTCTCAGCTCTGCTCCTTCCCCCAAGTCCTACCTCAGACCCAAGAAAGGAAGAAAAGTCTTTTGAGTCCCAAGGTAACCGAGCTGATGGGTATCAGGTAAGGAGAGCTGAGCAGGTAAGGAGGGTGAGCCACCCAGGGCAAGCTGGGTAGCTGGGTGGGTGAAGCACTTGCTGGGCTCTGAAGCCCTCAGTTTCTGCATCCCCATCATGGCTACGGGTCCTGCTTCCTGGATGTTACCACTAGGGTAGAAGGAATATGTAGACTGGGATAGAAACCCAAAGACATGAGTCCCATGGCAGGGCAGATCCCAAGTACTCTAGTACCTTGGAATGACCCTACCCCTGGCTGGAGTTTCTAGGGCTAGGTAGGCCCAGGATTTCCTATATAAATGGAGAAATCAGAAAGGTGTGGGTGCCTTTAATCCTAGCACTTGCAAGGCACAGGCAGAAGGATCTCTGTGAGTATATAGCCTGGTCTATATAGTGAGACCCTGTCTCAAAAAACAAAAATCCAAACAAACACAAAACAGGAGGTGAGGCCCGGAGAGGCCAAGATGACATCTGATATAATCCAGGATGAGAAGAGTAGGGACCTGCCATCACACCCTGTCAGCCACCCTAAGAGGTCAGTGTCCAGCTCCATTCTATAGACAGGGAAACTGAGACTCAAAGAGGTCACACTGTGGCTAAGAACATCCCTGAAGCCTTTCTTCTCCAGAATGAAGGAAGCCCCTAGCCCAACACAGCATAGGAGGAACCTTCTAGACTCAACTTTCTAAGAGGGATCAGCTGCTGTCCCCACCACTAACACCCAAAGTCCCAAATAAAGAGGAGTCCAGGAGAGCCTTCTGAGGCTCTTACCCTTCTTGCCCGCAGTGCATTAACATTCTGGGCTCCTGCCTAGCCTGACCTACTTTGGAGGTTGGTGAAGTGCAGAGGGAGGGAGAGGCTGTCAGAGAAGGGGAGGTACCTGGCTTGGGCTTGGAGAAGCAGCCGCCCATGGTGAATGGCCTGGGATCTGGCCTGGCTGGTGGGAGCACAGATGACAGGCTGTCCAGCTGTCCGAGGTCTAGGCTGTGCCCTGCAGGACTGGACCCCCTGTGGCCCTCAGAGATGCTGGAGCTGCCATGCCAGCTAGACAGCTTTAGGACCTGCAGGGGAGATGGGACATTGGGTCCTAGCACTGATGCAGGATTGAGTAGAGTCAGAGGCGTCCCTGGGGGATCCTGGAAGTCTTACACGGGGAGCTCAGAACTCGTTTGTAGGGTACTCTTGATAGCATCTATTTCCCTTTGAGGCTTCCAGGCATAGGAACCTCACACTCCCCTTACTGCATGCACTGTTGGAGACCCTCTGTGCTCTAGTGTCTGCCACTGCCTATAAGCCTGTGACTGCAGAGACCTAGCCTCAGACTTCCCCTTTCTAAATCCCACAAGTCTTGGGACTCTGGGACTCTCCATTTCCCTAGGTAAGACCACCAAGTCTACAGCAAACCCTGACAACCAGAGTCCCCAGAATCCTTCTTCCTCCACTGAGAGTGATAAGGGTCCCAGCTCAGCCTTGGGCACTACCCTGACTAGCCACCTCTAGTCACCTACCTCCTTCTGTGTGAGTCGCTGCTCCTTGCTCCCAGCTCAGCAATGGAGAGAGATTACTGGGCCTTGGTCAGCAGGGCAGGGAGGGCCAGGGTCCAGGAGGGTCCAGCCCTCCTTCTAGTGTGAACTGTGGCCAGGAGGGGCTGTGGGTATGGGGCTAGGCCAAGCCGCTGGTCCCCAGGGAAACCCAGCTCTGTGGGGAAAAGAGCGGGCAGCCAGCCCAGGACTGATGGGGTTGGGGAAGAGGGAAAGGAAACCAACCACACAGCTCTGCCTCTGCCCCACGCCCAGCAGCCATAAGTTCCCCCAACCCTCAGGCTGGCTGTGCAGTGCTGAGGTCATGCCCCACAGAAGCTAGAAAGACTGGGGTTCAAGGTCTCATCAAAGTCAAGCAGCAGTTAGGGGCATCTGTGTGGTCTCCCCCACTCCTCACCCTAATAAATCTGAAGATGGGCAAGGCCCTGGGAGGACCCCAGATCACTCTAAGGCTCCAAACTGGAGAGCAAGACTACCTGGTAAACAGATCTCTGTAGTCATTGTGTCCTCGTGCTCATAGGTGGGCCTTCTAGAAGATGTGGACTTTGGAAGGCTTGGGACAAAGGTGTAACTATCCTGTTTACAACTGATCTGTCCGAATTCAACCCAACAGTCATCCCCAGTTCACCTGGAAATTCTTCCTGAAGTCTATACTGAACTGGGATTGCTAGGTTAATCCAGACCCCAGAAAAGAGCCAGAGGCCAAGACGAAAGGACAGCATGGGAAAGGACTAGTCGTTGCTGGCTCCTGACCTTCGCTGCAAATTACAGGTGACAGGAACCCAAAGCCATGTAGGTGTGCCTTTCTCCCCTTGTCACCAGGGCATGGCTATAAAACTCAGTTGCTAACTGCCCCTCTAGCTCCCTTCCTGGGAACCAGAGAACCTTTCGGAGGTCCTGGTTTTACCCATGTCTCAGCGCTGCCCACCTGCCTCCAGCTTGGTTTCAGCCTCACCTGTTGGGGCTCAGATCCTATAAACAGGCTGGCTTTTGGATATGGGGGTCCCTCCCTTTCCGGGTGCTCAGGAGTTTATTCTTGGGGTCTTGGGCCTAGCAGGAGATTTGGCAGGGACCATGCCTTCCACCTATGATGTGCTAGGCCAGCTTAGAGCCAGTGGTTCCAACTCAAAGACAAAGTTTCTTGAGCCTGTGGGGAAAGACTTCTGCATTTTGTTGCCCAGAAAAGTTCTAACATAGGAGTCTGTGTCCATGTCCCAGGAACTCCAACAACCTGAAGCAGGTTCTGAGTTACCCCCACCTCACAGAGGTTCCACGGGGTCCCGCATGGCTCTAGGACCCCCACTGAGTGCAGGCGGCTGGAAGCTTGTTTCTTTTTCCAATCCAAGCCCACTCTTCCCTCCTGGTGTGTGTAGAGATAGAGGTCGTCTCTTCCCTCCCCTCCCTCCCGGGCCCTTAGCTTATCCTAGGCCTTCAGTGGTTTCAGGGGCCCTGGAGACTGCTGCCTCGGAGCGCCTCAGCTTGTGATTCACCTTTCGGGGGCCCGAACACCAACCTCCTGTCTACTCTCCCTGCCTTGGCACGTGCAGTTTCCTCGGGCCGGGAAGCCTTTTCCAGCACCCTTACCGGCTTCTTTGCGGCTCCCTCGCTAGACGCAGCAGCCATCCAACGGACCAGCACAAGGTAGGGCGGGCTCCAGGGAGCCGAAAGGGGTGCTGGGGAGCAGCAGCAAGGACCGGGGCCGCTGCAGCCTCCTGAGTGCCCCGCTCGGCCACCAGGGTAGAGATCCGCGAGCGCGCTGGCCCGGGGCGCGGGGCGCGTGCGGGACAGGGCCAGGCGCGCTCACCTGGCTCGGCGGCCGGGGGTGGGTGAGCGGGCGGGCGGGATCCGAGCCTGGCTGCGGCCGGCCTGCAGGGCGGAGCGGGCGGGGGCGGGGCCGGCGCTGCGGCTACACTGCGGGCCCGGAGCCCGAGGCGTCCGCCCCGCCCGCAGCAAAAGTCAGGTCAATGGAGGCTTCCAGCCACCTGCCCGTGGTGGAACCAGGGAGACTGCGGAGCGGAGTTGCAGCCGTCACCCCGAGACCCTCGAGACCTGCGTACGGGGTGTGAGTCGTCAAACCAACCGTACTCGACTGGAGCAGGGTGGAAGTTGAATCTCTGGATGAAATGTCTCACAAGAAGAAAACCCAAATCATGCTCCTCCTAGGTCTCCATCTCACCCCACTCCCACGCGTGACACGGTTTATTACACTTTCTTTTTCCACCCTGTTAGTATTCGAGAATTTCCCAGCACTCATTATGGTGCTCTCCTTCCTTGAAGCCATCTGTGGCCAGCCTGCTCAGGCCAGATTATCACTTTTTCTGAATGTTTCCACTGCCTTGCTTTGCCCATCTCATTCCATCTCTGAGCCACTGTGGTCAATTAGAGGCTGTTCCTCAAGCGCTAGAACCAGGGACAGTATTTCAAGGAAGTATTTTGTTATTACTAACCACATGGAGCCCACAGATCTGTTGGTAGTGAGCTAGCAGTGTTCACCTGCGCTATCCCAACCCATTTTACAGATGGAAAGATGGCCCTGGGGGCTGAATTTTGCCTGGGACACAGAAACAGAAGCCATGTTGGCGGCCTCTCCCAGAGGACTCAGGACAGTCTTCCCTGTCTGGCAGGGAGGTGGTTTCTACCATGGATGCTGCCCCTCCGTTTGAGGAGGCCCATCACTGGAGGCGTGCTTGTGATGGGGCGTGGTGTCCTTGATCTCAAACCAGCAGGCCACACACACACACACACACACACACACTGAGGATTTGTACCCCTAGCCTCACCCTAGCAAGAAAAACAACCAAGGCTGTAACTTCACTTTTTAAAAAAAATTGTCAGGCTATTGCTGCTGCCCTTGGTTGCTCGCCACAGCGAACTGGTAAAGCTCCATTGCTGAGGACAGCACACACCTTCACTGTAGACCACAGAGAAATCTAGCTGGAACTGAGCTGAAATCTTCCTCTCTGCTGCCTGCTTTCACAGAAACAAGGCTGCTGGGGAAGAGCAGCCGTCAGTGGTCTTGCCCAGTGCTAGAAACAGTGGCACGAAAAATCATGGGATAAGCAAACACTTTCCTGTTGAATTTAAGGCCTACTTACTCCTCAGGAGGGAATCCACGCCTGGTACTATAGACTGGTTAAAAGCTCAAGGCACGGAGGTCATGGAGCCTCAGAGACCCTACTGCTACTGCCTTGCTAAATGATCATGTCCAACTGCTTTCTAGTTATTTATCTTTATACACATTAGTGGCCAGAGAAGCCGCTCTCTGCAGTGGCCTGTAGATAGTGAAGGGACTCATAACTAGTCAAAATGCTGAGAGTGACTCTTTTTTTTTTTTTTTTTTTCCGAGACAGGGTTTCTCTGTGTAGCCCTGGCTGTCCTGGAACTCACTCTGTAGACCAGGTTGGCCTCGAACTCAGAAATCTGCCTGCCTCTGCCTCCCAAGTGCTGGGATTAAAGGCGTGTGTCACCACTGCCCGGCAAGTAAGTGACTCTTGAGTGCTCTGCCAGCATGGGATGTCTGTGTCAATCCCTTTCCTCAAGGCTCAGGGAGAAACATAGAAGAGGGGTAGAAAGCATGTAGGACCCAGAGGATGGGGAGGAGGGCTGTGAAGTACCACTTTCTGACATGATACAATCACTGTACTCCCAAACTAATGGCCCCTGTGGTTTGCTGCACAGATCCTGCGCAAGCGCCAGCCAGAAAGATTAGTCAACATTCCAAAGCAAACAAAAACAAAAGCAAAAACCAAGAAAGGGCATGAAGAGAGGAAGTGTGTATGTTGGCTACTGGGGGTAGAGGAGGAGGGGAATAGAATTGAAGATGTATATGATCAAGGTACATGAAATAAGAGAATAAATAAAAGATCCTTTGTGGGGGAAAATGATCTATTTATTCAGTTTGAGGGAGGGTCTCATTTATCCTATGCTAACCTCGCACTTGCTCTGTAATTGAGGATGACCGTGAACTTGTGATCCTCTTGTCTCTGTCTCCCTAATGCTGGGATTGCGGGCGTCCATCACTATATACATGGGGATTTAACCCAGGGCCTGTGCATTCGAGGGCTACAGCCTTAAAACTGAGTTGTTTGAACCAGAGTCTAGCAGTGTAGCTCTGGCTGGGCTGGGAATACTGTAGAGCAAGCCGGCCTTGAACTCACCGAGATCCACCTGCCTCTGTCTCCATAGTGCTAGGATTAAAGGTGTATGCCACCATGTCATACCTGAAGTATTTTTTAAAATATACTTTTATTTCATGTGTGTGTTGCCCATTTGTATGTTTGTACAGCGTGTACATGCGGTGTCTGTGAAGCCAGAAGAGGGTGTTGGATCCTCTGGAACTGGAGTTAACATATGCAATGGGATGCTGGAAACCACTCGGCAAGTTCCCTTAATCACTGGGTGTTGTGGATAGCCTCAGCCTTGTATTTTGATCCTAGTTCCCAGTGGATAGCCCCAGCCTTGTATTTTGATCCTAGTTCCACCCTTCTGGGAGGGGCTGCAGAGGATGATTCAATCTGTATACAAGTGACGTCTTGTAAGCCTTCTGTCCAATTAAAACCTGTAAAATAAAGGCTAGAGCCAGAGATTGGGCAGTAGAAGGGGAGGTGGAGAAAAAGGCTTAGGGGAGGAGAGAGTGAGAGGAATTCGATATAAAAGGCAGAGAGAAGCAGAAGCAGGGGCAGAAGAGGAGAAGGAGCAGCAGGAGGAAGTCAAAGCAGAAGGAAGCTGGAGCTGGAGGACAAGGATGCAGCCTGGGATAACCGCAAGTTATAAGGGATCTCATAGCCGGGGATTAGAGTAGTGTAGCGGTAAATCTGCCCAATATAGGCGTGCTATTTATACCACAATTATTGAGTTGTGTTTTCCTTTACTGGTCTCCCTCAGGTAGATCTTACAGTGACAAATTTGGTGTTTAAATAATTCCCACTATTACAAATTGGCACGAAACATGGGGCTGATTAAATAATTTCTACTACAAATTGGCTACCCATCCTACTTGAGAACATGAACTCTTTCGGCCTCAGTGAGCACCAGCAGAGGTAATAGCATCTTCTTCACAACTAGTCAGAGCATGGGGAAACTGAGGTTCAGAGAGGTTAGGGACCCCTCCCCACTAGAGCACACAGCTGCTAGATGACAAGGCTGGGACTTGGACAGGCTGAGTCCTCTGTTCTGGTGTAAGAGATGTGGGAATTGGAGGGAAGAGACCTCCACCCCGTGCCCAATCTACGGAGTCCAAATTCTGCACTTAGGGAACCTCTCTGCTGTAGTCTATAAGTAATCCCAGAATTTGAGAGGTGGATGCAGGGACACCAGAAGTCTGAGGCCAGCATGAGCTGTATCACAAAAGAGAGACAGAGAGACAAAGCCACTCCTTAAGACAGAGTGAGTAGACAGAGCTATATAGAGACCCTGCCTTATAAGAAGGTGGTAGAGAAACAAGACAAGAGAGAAAGGAAAAGTTGACCTAGTCCCAACAGCTAGCTTTGGGACTGGTGACATAGGTACCCCTTGGAGGCTAGTTTGATGTGGACATTCTGGTAAGTTTACCTGTCTCTGGCAAGACATGATATAAGGGACCACTTGGGCAGAAAATGGGGGAGAGGGAATCTGTCAGAACACAGCCACCATGGCCTCCTATTCTCTGTCCCTGGCTCCCCACCCTCACCCCACAGAGGGAGTGTACAGAAGGGTTGAACCCTTTCCGGGGTCCTCTCACCCTCCCTCCAAGGATAAGACATCCCACACCTGGGAGGCAGGGCAGTCACATCACTGACAACTGTGGCTCTTTCTTGGGGCTGGGTTATGGGTTCAAGAGTTGGAGCACAAGGTGTCCTATCAAGCCTCTCAAGAACTGGCCAGTGAGGCCTGTGGCACGTCCAGGTGACCCAAGGGTGCATGCTACAGAGGGGATTGGAACAAACCTTTCCAGTGCTAAGTTGGGGAGGGCAGCTCTGTGCACTATCTGGACTCTGCCTTACTTGGATGCTGTTGGGCTGATGCCACTCAGGCCCAAAGACTAATTGTACCTGAAGTAAATGGAGGTGGTGGTTGGGGTGGGAGCACAGTGGAACACCCAGCCACCACATCCACGGCCTTGGCATTCCCAAGGGAAGGGTCAGTCTGAACTCTATGGGACCTTTCAATTCAGGAGGCATTAGATGAGCAGCTCCTTGCCAGGTTTCTGGAGCTGGCACAGTGGTTCTAAAACCTGTATGTCATCCTCCAGCACTCAGATCCATCAGTTACAAGGGGAATGGATCTACATCTGAGCTGCTGATGCTGGGCTTGGGGTGGAGGTGTGTGGTGGTGTCAGAACGTCCTAGTTCTGACCTAGCTGGAGGTTTGGGTACCTAAGGGGCAAGCCTGCAACAGGGCGGTGCTTCTTTCTCCTTACCTTGTAAGACACTGCAGGTGCAGATAAGACTGCAAGCAAGCCTGCACATGTCTACAATCCCATCACTGGGAGGCAGGCAGATTCAGGGTCTAAGAGGTTGAACATCTTGATACACATATAAATAGGCATGCGAATAAAATGTACATAAAAGATGAAACATGCTTATTGGGTTTACAGAAGGGAAACATGAGCCCAGCAAAGTAGGTTGTTTTAAAACAGGGTTCTTCTATATAGACTGGCTATCCTGAAACTCACTCTGTAGTTCTACCTGCCTCTGCTTCCTAAATGCTGTGACTGAAGGCGTTCACCATCACTCAGCAAGCACTGTGTGACACTTGCGTTAAGGAATGCTTAAGGAACATAAGTTCCCTCCCCAAAGATCCTCCAAGCTCACAAGGAGATTCATATACAGATAGGAATGGCAGTAGATATCAGACAGGACAGCTTGCTCTCCCTGACCAGAGCTCCTCATGGTTATTAGTTAATGCTCAGCAAATACTCAGCAGAGCAGAGCCGAGCCTCCAGGTACAGGTGCTGGGAGGAAAAACTCCTGCTTCAGCGAGTGCACCTCCTGCTCGGGATGCTGAGCCAGGCTGTGCCAGGCTTCCACGGCACCCGCAACGCCCACGACAGTCATTTCCTTTTGGAGCAGGCTCAATGTTAGGAAGCTGTCACTTGAGGGAGGGAGGAACAGCAATGAGTGGGTCTCCGGGGAGTACCGGGGGCTTCAGCAGAGTTGAGACGTTGGAGAGTCTGGTGGGACTGACTGAGGAGACTGAAACACCGAGGCTGCTGCCACTGCCGGCTGGTGCAAGTTTTATTGAGACAATGTACAAACAGTCCATGGAAACAAGGGTTTTGATGCTGAGACCAGTAACGTAAAATGGAATACAAAAATAAAAAGGCACTAATCTGTTAAGAAAAGACACTCAATGTATTCTAAGAATATAAGTCATTTAATACTGTTAATTTTATAGCACAAAATAAAACAAGCTATGATCCCCAAAAATAATTTTAAAAGCTTACACAGAAAATATTATTGCCTGATGCTTATGATCTTTAAGTTATACATGTCAAAAGAGTTTTATGTCATTTTAAAACACACAGTGAAGACTGTCTAGAAGCAAGGCCACTGTTCCTCCTGTCTCAGAGAACTGTCCTGCTCCTTTAGAATATACAAGCAGCTCAGTGTCCACGCTCACAGCAGTTACCAGGGATGCGGGTCTCTGGTTCCATGGTGAGGAGTTCACAGAAAGCATTAGTCTTAGGTACTGTGTTAAAACAATCAGGAATTCACTCATTTTAAGAGGTTAATGAACATAATATTAAAAGATTAAATTATGAACACCTGGAACAAAAACACATCATCCCTTTTTAAAAAAAAAAAAATGCTCATTATTCTTTTGAGCAAAGGTTACAAGAGCAGTGGCCACCAGTCTTGGCCCATCTTGTCTGTAAACAGCTGTAGAGGAAGGCTGGCACAGCGCCAGGAACGTGCAACTCCAAGAGAGAGCACAGAGTCTCCTCCGGTGAGCACAGAGGGTTGAGTCTGGGTGACCAAAGTCAGCGCACCCTGCTAACCATGAAACAGGTGGCATCGAAGCAGTGCAGAAGTGACAAGCACACCTTCTGCATGGGGGTGGGGGGAGGGGCTGTCACCCAGGATTAGCCCTTAATGCCCTTGACTACCTAATTGTTTCCTTCTCAGATACAAAAGCCATAGCAAGTGCGTTTGTCATCCCAGTACTTTCTATAACATAGCAGAGCAGACCACGCAGCACTGATGATGAAAAAGGAAGGCCCCCATCATACTCCCGAGGCCAAGTGCCTTCCCAGAAGAGTGGGACTTAGGGAAGGTGCTTTCTATCAGTGTGAAAAGATTTTCATGAGTAAAAACCAATGAGCTTCTAAGTCAGGAAATTACTATTGTTGGCACATATCCTGAGAGTTCACAAAGTTGAGTCTTTGAGATCTGGATCTCTGAGGAAGCTGTGAGAGACATTTACATGTGCCAAAATAATCGATTACATAAACCAAATCCCAGGGTTTCGAGTCATTCTGATTATGAAGTATTCCTTATGGAGTCTTGCTTGGTTAACAGTCTTGGGAGAAGGGAAACACTATTCTCAAAAATGGCTGCTTGTGCTGACCAAGCTGCTATAATCAAGCGGCACCAAGCCCTTCAGTTAAATGTAGTTTTAAAAGACCTTAAGAGCTGGGTGTGGTGACTCAAACCTTTGTAATTTCAGCTGAGGCTGGGATGGAAATCTTGAAGCCAGCATGGGCAATTTATAGAGATTCCATCTTAAATTTACAAAGAGAGCTCATTGGCAGACGGTTATCTAGCATGTGTAAGGCATGAGGCTCAAGCCCCAGTGACAAGATGTGATTACTTGTGGGTTGTGCCCTCCATGAACAAGGCATGTATTCCAGTGGAGGCATCAAAGGCCTAGGGCTGAACTGTGTAACTGGCCAGAGTCTTAAGTCTTATTCTAGGCAGAGTTTGGGGCCTGAACACTGAAGTTCACTCAATAGATCTGGCTAGAAATGGCAGCTTTCAGAGAAGTAACCTCTACCACAGACATGACATTCTCCCAAGCCCCAAATGACCATTACTTTATCACATGAACATTCTTTACTATGGCACTTATCAGCCTGATGAACTACTGATTTAAAGAGAAACTGATGGGGCTCAAGAAATGGCTCAGTAGTTAAGAGCACCTGTTGCTCTTGCAGAGGACCGAGGCTCAATTCCTACAACCCACATAGTAACTCCACAGTTCCAGAGGATCCAACCAACACGGTTTTCTGGCCTCCTTATGGACTGTACCCATGTGATACACATACATACATGCAGTAGAAACACCCATAAACAGTTTTTTTGGGGGGTGGGGTGGGGCAGGGCACAGTCTTCTGATAGAAGGTTTCTGTATGTAAGCCTGCCTGTCCTGTGACACTACAAAGGCCAGGATAGCTTTGAACTCTCAGAGATCCACTTGCCTTTGCCTTTCTGAGAACTAGGATTAAAGGTGTGGTCACCATGCCCAACATAAACAAAATTTTAAAGAAGTCTTTAAGAGAAATAAATATAGTGGACAAATGGTTTTGTCACCTGAATATGTTCCATTAGTTCTCAAAGCCTAAGGCCTCCAGAGCCAGGGCCATCATTACAGAAGACACTGTGTAAATGCTAGAGCTACTCACTAATCCCCGCTACATTTCTAGGTCTGCTGCATTCTGTGTGGAGGCTTGTCCTCATCAGGGTCCAGCTGAAAAGAGAGCACTACAGAAAGGTTCTAGAACTCTGGTTTGCCATCTGTGGCTGAGGGGTCAGACACACATTTGTACTAGCTGACATGGTCGATGGGCATCTTCTTTTGCTCAGAGGCACTGTGTTCTGGTTCTACTCGGGCTGTAGAACCAGAACCACTCTCAAGCTGCCTGGACAAGCTAGGTCTGTACAGGAAGTGCCCAGTGGCCTTTGTGGTGGAATATAGCAACACAATTTAACTTGTGAATCTAGTAAGCCCACAGACTTACTACGTTCTCAAAGGGGTGTGCTCACCGAAGAGGTCCACCCTGTCTGCTCCTGTCAGAGGCAGCAATGACAGCAACAGGCCCACCCCCACCTTGGTGCTTCACAGCATGGCACACCAGGACTGCTGCTCGTGGGCACTGTTTGCCACATGGTCACAAGGTACTATGGCAACCCAAAGATAAAGGCCTTGACTTCAGGGGTCTTTTTATATTGGTAGTTACATACAGTGGGGCTTCAGTTTGGAAGCTCAGGGACATGGATTGTTCCTTAGACTGTCAGAAAATCCAACCTACTATTTAAAAACCTGTTCAGAACACACAACTATATTAATTAGTCTTCCAAAAAACAAAACTAAACAAAAGAAAATGAAAACAAGCCAGACTTCTGGAGTTTAGGACAGAACTGTCTGGAGTTTAACTTCCTCTGTTATCCAAAGAGAATCAGGTTGGTGGGAAAGCCACCGTTCTGTGGACCAGCAACAGCGAGATCTTGCCAAGTTCTCACCGTCTCCATGCAGACCGTCAGCAGGCTGTCTACGGTGAGCACGACAGTCGGTCTCCAGTACAAACAAGGCAGTGATGAGAGGAAGAGCTACTCTGGGTTAAACTGTCTCTACTGTGTGCTTCCACCAGTGTTTCCAGTTCATAATCCGCAATAACTCTAAAATCAGCTACTCTTTGACAGCATGACTATGATACAAATGCCGACCGAGCGAGCGAGCGAGTGAGCGAGCGAGCGAGACAGCTGCTGAGGCTCCAAATGTGCAGGGACCACCAATGTATGGAAAGCTGGCCACCAGCAGCTCGGTGTAACTTGCATGTGACAGAGTGCTTCCCACTTCAAAGGAGACTGACAGGCAGAAGGAGGCAGCAGCAGGGACAGCACAGCAATCACTCGTTGTCATCGGGGTTCTGAGGGTCAAAGATTTTTACATGTGTGAAGGGAAAAAGCCCCTTGCGCCCATTCACCTCGCCTTCCCATTGGCCATTGATATTCATCCTTGTGACTTTCACAATGTCACCAACCTACGAAGATAGAGGAAAAAAACAAAATTAGCATCACTGCAAACAAGAAAAAGATAGTTTACATTAAATCACAAACTATCTATACACAAACCAAGTCTAACCTTTTTGTTTTTCAGTGTTTGGACCTGAAAATCAAGTAGTACAAAGACAGGAGATGCCACCAACCACCCAGGAGCTCATAAAGCTGCCTCCGAGCACAGAGCAGCCCCTCCCTCAGGGTTACTAATAAATGGATATGCATGGATATCTGACTGAGAACGTGCATGTTAAGCTGAATAAAGGGATGAGAAGTATAGGCCTAGTGGCACACACTTTTAATCCTAGCACTCGGGAGGCAGAGGCAGGCAGACCTCTGAGTTCGAGGTCAACCTGGTGTCTAGGACAGGCAGAGCTACACAGAGAAACCCTGACTTGGGAGGAGGGTGGGGGGTAGGGGAGTGGGAAGTAGCCAGGTGTGGTGTTCATAATCCCAGCAGACAACACACAGGAGGCTAAGAGGACCTCAAGTTTGAGACCAGCTTGGGCTTGGACTTATTGAAATGCTGTCTCAAAAGTAAAACCATTTTGCCTTGACAGTATATGTATTTAAAACTGGAATGAAACAGAGATAATTAGCATGGTCACTGCATTGCATACTAAAAGATGACCACCACAGCAAACAAAACCAGTCCACAGCTGGTGAGATGCTCGGTGGGAAAAGGCATGAGAATGGAAGGATTTTAATTTCATCTCCAGAATGCATGAAAAGGATACACATGGTGACATGGAGCAGGTGGGGCAGAGGAAGGAGAATCCCTGACAGTCCAGTCCACTTGTTGAGTTCCAGGGTCACCTAGGAACCCTGTCTCAAAACACAAGGCAGACAGTGCATAAGGAGCAACGCCCGATGCTGGCTTCTGCTCTCCTCATACACAAAACAATCCAAAACACAAGGATAAAAATGTGTCTGAGGGAAGGGGAAAAGAGGAAGAGAGGAAGGAAGACTCTCTGCCCACCTCAATGCAAAGGGTGCAACTGCTATCCATACGTCACCTCCGTCACCAAGGTCCCTAAGCATGCCCTGAGCGCTTCCCAAACCTCTGCAGGCAGTCACTAGGGAAAGCAGCATACTTCTCCCTTTTCTGGGGGTGGGTTGGGAGCAGGGACAGAGTCTTACTACTTACATAATTCAGGCTAGCCTGCAAACACCCATACCCATAAAACTTTTCAAACAATGCTTATTTACGTTTACATATTTGTGTGTGTTGTGTGCACATATGTATGAGTGTGGGTGGAGGGTATATGGGTGCAAAGGACCATTTTCAGGAGTCAGTTCTTTCTACCAAGTGAGTTCCAGGTATTGGACTCAGGTTCCACTGAGCTACATGGCTGGCCCTTAACTTGCTATTTTCTACTTTGTCAACAACAGGGGTCCTATCAAAACGGATAAAGGGGAGCTAGGGGTAGGAGTGTAAACTTGCTGATACAACACTTGTCTAGTATACCTAAGTCCCAGGGTTTCAGTCTCAGTACCATAAAGGGCAGGGAAGGAGACAACACGTAAGAAAAATGGCATTTCAGAATGACAGATGTTAAGGGAAAAAAAAAAAAAAAAATCACACACAAAGTCACAAATAGTAGTGTGTGTGTGTGTCTATAATCTGGCACTTGGAAGGTAGAAGAAAGGAGGATCAGGGAATCAGTGTTGGCTTCGGTACACAGCGAGTTCAAGACCAGCAGCCTTGACTCCTCGAGGTCCTGTCCCAAAGAACCAAAATCAATTAACCAAACAACCAACTCCCTCCAAAATCCCCCAAAAGCAAATAGGATGATGAATGAGGAAGACCTGAAACCAGTGTCTAATAATTCGTTCCAATGGGTTCAGCAGGTGAAGACAACAGGAAGACAGAACAGAGTGTGTCAGATACTGAGAATCCCACTTTATACTTTCCACCAGGATTCTACTTAATCAGTTTAAGGCAGTTCCTCATCCTTAAGCAACTTCCCTATCTTTGCTGCGGTTAAACAGTAAACATCCAGCAGTTCTGATATGGCCAATACTTGTTGACTATGTGAGATAACAATATAACAACAGTTATGTATTTTATATATAAATAATTGAGTCAACACTACAGAACACATAAAAAAGGAGCTATTGCTCTGCTAAAGGAGCCCGGATGGGACAGAAAGGCTAGGAATGAGGGAGAGATGGGACAGAAAGGCGAGGAAGCAGATCTGGGAGCAGCACCCAACCTAGTTCTTCTTGGTAATAAAGACTGTGCCTTCTAATATGCTAATAAGCAAGAGCTCTAGCACAGAGCTATCAACTCATTGCCATTTACTGTTATTAATATTTATTTTATTATTTTAATTGAGTCTGTGTGTAGGTATGTGCACGTGAACATGGGTGCCTAAGGAGCCCAGAGGTGTTAGATTCCCTGCAGCTGGAGCTCACAAGCACCTAACATGGCATCCTCTATAAAAGTAGTAGGCACTCTTAACCACAAAGACTTGGATATTACTCCACAAAAAATACAAATAGTCTATATGTAAATTAACATGTGCTCATTAAAAAAAATATCAAGGAGAGGTGGCTGGGCAGTTAAGAGCAATGGATGCTCTTCCAAGGTCCTGAGTTCAAGTCCCAGCAACCACATGGTGGCTCACAACCATCTGTAATGATCTAATGCCCTCTTCTGGTGTGATTGAAGACAGCAACAGTGTACATAAAACAGGAAGAAAGAAAGAAAATCAAAACCACTAGGGGCTGGCAAAATGGCTCAGTGCTGGATGCACAAACCTGGGGACCTGAATTCAATCCTAAGAACCCACAAAAAGATAGACGAGAACTGACTCTACAAAGTTGTCCTCTGACTGCCACATGTACACAGCAGCATGCATGTACCTACCTCCCATGATATGTATATCTATACACACACACACACACACACACACACACACACACACACACACAGAGAAGAGAGAGAGAGAGAGAGAGAGAGAGAGAGAGAGAGAGAGAGAGAGGTGTGATGGTTTCAGCACACAGTAGGACATACTGCAGAGTTTGAGGTCGGACTGAGCTATGAGTTTATGTAAAACTAACTCAAAAAATAATTACCATATCAATTTCAGAATATTCTTGTCCTATTTACACATTAAGAAAAGCCATCTCCCCCTTTGGGCATTTATGTCTATATGCATGTGTGTTACATGGAGGCCTGAGGCTCATCTTGGGTGTCATTCCTTCAGGAGCCATCTGCCTTGACTTTTGGGATAGAGTTTCTTACTAGGACCTAGGGCTCACCTAGGGTTAGGCTAGCTAGTAAGTGAGTCCCAAGTGTCCAAGTATTTCCTTCTTCCTAGTAATGGGATTACATATGTGTGCCACCATTCCTGGCCACCCCCACCCCCAAGAGACAGGGTTTCTCTGTGTTAGCCCTCTCTGCAGACTAGGCTGGCCTCAAACTTGGAGATCCTCCTGCCTCTGCCTCCTGGGTGCTGAGTTTAAAGGCATGAACGACTTGACCACTGCCTGGTTCACTCTTGGCTTTTTACATGGGTTTTGAGGAACAAACCCAAGTCCTTATGCTAGTGCGGCAAGTGCTTTACAGAGTGACCTGTCTCCATAGGCAAACAAAATCCTCTGAAGAACAATTAATTCTGATTTATAAGTCAACGATAAGATTTACTAACTGGGGCTGCAGAGATGGCTCAGTGGTTAAGAGAAGAGCACTGACAGCTCTTCCAGAGGTCCTGAGTTCAACTAGTAACCACATGGTGGCTCACAACCACCCGTAATGGGATCTGATGACCTCTTCTGGTGTTTCTAAAGACAGCAACAGTGTATTCATACATAAAATACATAAATCTTAAAAAAAAAAAAAAAAACAAACTCCAAAAAAAACCATTTACTAACTGAAGTTTTTTTTTTTTTAATCAAAAAATGTGAGAAGCAGAGGCATGCAGATCTCTTGTGAGTTCTAGGCCAGCTAAGGCTACACAAGTGAGACCTTGAGAGAACCTGTGGTGGCAAGATGGCTCAATAGATAAAGCACTTGCCAGGCATGTTCAAGTTCTATCCCCAGGACCCACATGGTAGAAGAACATCAACACCTTCAAGTTGTTCTTAGACCTACACACACACACACACACCACACACACACACACACACACAGAGAGAGAGAGAGAGAGAGAGAGAGAGAGAGGGTGGGGGGGGAGAGAAGGAACTATTCCCTGGCTTTAGCATCTGAGGGATTTTCTAAAGACATCTTTTTAGAGGAATAATGGATATGATGTATGATGGTCCATCCCTATAATTCTGAGAAGCTAACGCAGGAGGATTGCTTATCTTGAGACCATCCTGGGTCCCTGAGCGCCTGTATTGACAGACATACCTTTTCTTTTGGCAGCCAGGTCTCACAATGTTTATGTAGCCCAGAATGAACCATGTAACCTAGCTAGCCTTGAACTTTTAATCCTCCCACTTCATCCTCCAAGGCAGTGAGTATAAGTGTGATAAGTATAAGTCCATCATCCAGGGAACATTCCTACTTTTGGCATGGTAGTGTGATCATGGGGAAAAAAGCATCTTTGGCACTAAAGAAATACAAAAAATAAAATTTCTAGAAATGAGCTGCTATAAATGAAATTGATGTAAAATTCAAGACAGAAGTCTAAGACAGACGCCTGTACTGCTAGCTATTCGATGAGGACTCAAAACCAGCGTGGGCAACACAACAAGACCTACTTCAAAAACAAGAATTAGAGCCTGGTCAGTCCTTAGGAAAAACTAAAGGGACCGTTCCTCAGGCCCTGGACACCAACACAGCCGACGTCCTTAAGAACATGAAAACTAGCTGTTGAGTACTAATAAATCTTAGGAAAAAGCTGCACATTACTGAAACGGGACAGAGATGAGGGAAAGCAACCTTATTATACTAAGAAGCTGTGACCTTGTATGGACACGTAGAGAGGACCAATACAATGTGGACATAAACTGCTGGTTACTCAGCCACTGGAATTTATAATTATCTCTGAGACTGAAAACTGTGAGGAATGGCTTTCTGTTATCAAAGACAGTTTGCTGCCAAGAGCCAATATTCTGTAAGTCTTCCCCCATCTTACAAAGTTAGTATGCACACCTTTTTTTTGTTTTTGTTTGTGTTTTTTGTTTTGTTTTTTTTTTTGGTTTTTCGAGACAGGGTTTCTCTGGGTAGCCCTGGCTGTCCTGGAACTCACTCTGTAGACCAGGCTGGCCTCGAACTCAGAAATCCACCTGCCTCTGCCTCCCAAATGCTGGGGTTAAAGGCGTGTGCCACCACCGCCCGGTGCTCACTAGCATTCTTAAGATTAAAATAAAAGTTGCTTGTTACTCCCACTGGAGGTCATACATACTGGAATTTCTTCTTAGATTCCTGTGCTACCCCGTAAAGATTCAGTTATTCATTTTATGTGTACGTGCTTGAATAGGTGTATGCCAGCCATACAGTGCAGGTGTCCTCAGCAGCCAGAGGTAGAGCACAGAGACAGTTGAGAGCGGCCCAGTAACGATGAACGCAACTCAGTTAACGGGAAGAGCAGCAGATGCCATCTCTCCAGCCCTGTCTCTTTGGTTTATTTTGAACCCCCAACTATTTGGATTATATCTCATCTTTGAGTCCTTTGCAATTAGCTTTCTCAAAGCCTACTGTGCAAGTTCCCTTCACTGACTGGCTAGAATTCTCAGACTTCTATTTTGGTCAGTTGGTTTTCTTTCATTGGTTAGAATTAAATTCACATTAACAGTGATCTGACTTTGTTTTAGACAGGGTAGTGATACCCTGAATTCACGATGCAAATGTCTGTGTGTGTCCCTCCCCACTCCCCTCCAGATTTACCTTACACTTCCGAGGGTCCTCCTGCTTCACAGCAGTGTGCTACCATGTGTAGCTTACAATAACAATTTCCTCCTAACTACTTTTGTTTGCTGAGACGAAGCAGTAGGCCAGGCATAATGAGATTTAGTGTGTTAGAATAATCTCACTGTCACAAAGGAACACACAAACAAGGCAGAAGAAGCTCAGCCAGGCAACTCTCTTTGTATAAAGGATGGGCCAGAACCCAGACCCAGCTAGCAAGCTGCTAGGACAGGAAGTTCTCTTGGTTTTCATTTTAATGCAGATGGTGATTATTTTTCCTCCATTGTCTGGGACCTTTCACAGCCCTTTGCAATTGGCTAGTTTAAAAAGAACCACCACAAACGAAGGGGGGAAGGAGTCAGCCAAGTTCTGGGGGAAGGGGGTTACCACATGGGAGAGGGTTGAGATTAAAAGGTGCACATATATCACAAGCCTTTAATCCCAGCACTTGAGAGGCAGAGGCAGGTGGATTTCTGAATTCGAGACCAGCCTGATCTACAGAGTGAGTTCCAGGACAGCTAGGGCTACACAGAGAAACCCTGTCTTGAAAAACCAAAAGAAAAAAAAAAAAAAAAGAAAAAAAGAAAAAAGAAAGCTAGTGAGCTCAAAGATCACTGAGTATCATAAAAAGGCCATGACAAAGCTGCAGTGGTGGATGAATCCGATCACTTGGTAGGGAGAAGCAGAAGGATCAAGAACTCCGGGTCTACACGAGAGTTATACAATGAATTCAAGGCCAACTGGGCTACATAAGATCCTGTCACAAAAATAAATAATATGTGAGCTGGAGACATCAATCAGTGGTTAAGAACACTGGCTGCTGTTCCTGAGGACCCAGGTTCAAGTCTCAGTACTCACATGTCGGTTCACAACCATCTGTAACTCCAATTCTAGATAGGACACCTTTGGCCTCTTCCAGTAACAGGCACGATGTGGTGCACAGACATACAAGCAGGCAAAACAAAATATACATAAACAAAATATAAAATATTTGAAAACGGAGACACAAAGATTAAAAAGGATGGACTGAAGACTTAAGCACTGGCAAATATACTTGCAAGCAGAGTAGGGTCCAAGACTGTTCTGTCACAGACAAAAGTATGCCAGAGACAGTGGCATTCGGAAGCAAGGTCTAGTCTCTTGGTTATGTGTCGGGAAGATGGTAAATTCTATAGATGAGCTTGAAATCAACCTGGACAAAATGTCAGAAGAGATTAGCAAACAAAAGAGTAATCAGGGGGAAGCTGCACAGATGACTGAGGGAGCTGGTACAAGCTGTTGCTTAGCATACACAGAGAGCTGGGTTGATTTCCTCATACTGTATAAACAGGGTGCAGCTAGTCTTATGTCAGCTTGACAGAAGCTAAGTCCCTCTAGAGGCAGGGACCTCAATTAGAAAATGCCTTCCCTAATACAGGGCTGTAGTCAAACTGTAGGGCATTTTCTTAATTGTGATTAATGAGGGGCTGGCCCATTATGGGTTGGGCAGCCTCGGGCAGGTGGTTCTGGAGTCTACAGAAAGCAGCTGGCAGCCTTAAGGAGTAAGTCAGTAAAGCAGTGCTTTTCCATAGGTCCACTGCACCAGCTCTCTCAGGCTCGCCCTGTTCGAGTGCTTGGCCTGATGCTTTGATGATTACAGTGTGTGCAATATAAGTGAATACCTACCACCAAGTTGCTTGATCATGGAGTTTCATCTACCAACAGAGACTCAACACTCCATGCTATAACCCAGCATTTAGGAGTGGGATTGAGGTCATCCTTAAGCAAGTTCAAGGTCATACAGGTCCTGCATTAACAAAACAAAATACACCTATCTTTTTGTGAAATGCTTAGAAAAAAACAGAAGAGAAATCAAAGTGCTGGACGACCTAATCAGAGTTACCAAAGATTCAGAAAACAACTTTAACAAGACAAAAACAAAAATTCAGGAGGCACAATAGTAGGGCTGTACACGTAGGATTATAGGTGATGGTGTGCACCTATAACCCTAACTCTTTGGAGGTTAAGACAGAGGAGGAATTGGGCCCAGGACTTTCTTTGTTCTTATTTTATGTGCACTCACCAGTGCTTGCATGTATGTCTGAGTGAAGGTGTTAGATTCCCTGGAACTGGAATGTTACAGACAACCGTGAACTCCCATGTGGTTTACTGGGGATTGAACCTGGGTCCTCTGGAAGAACAGCCAGTGCTCTTAACTGCTGAGCCATCTCTCCAGCCCAAACCCAGGATTAAGATCAGACTAGCCAACACAAGAAGGACCTACCGCCAAACAACACTAAATAAGAACAAAACACAAGGCTACACAGGCACAGGAAGGGGATGGATGTATCGAATGGTTTCTGATCATCAGAATACAAGAACTTGTTAACTAACAGAACTAGCAGCCCAGCACTAAATCAACCCAAAACTGCTGCGTAAGTTCTACAAGGAGAAAAGCCTTTTTGTTCACTATAGTGTCCCAGGTTCTTTTTTTTTTTTTTTTGGTTTTTTGCGACAGGGTTTCTCTGTGTAGCCCTGGCTGTCCTGGAACTCACTCTGTAGACCAGGCTGGCCTCAAATTCAGAGATCCATCTCCCTCTGCCTCCCAAGTGCTGGGACTAAAGGCGTGCGCCACCACTGCCCGGCTGTGTCCCAGGTTCTTGTCTATTACATGAATTCTGTTGAAGAGGTCAGTGGAGTTAGACATTGTAGAAGGTCAAAATATCTGTGAGACGTTGGAGTAAGCCCTAAGGAATCATTACAACTTAATTTCTCCTCAATTTTGCCAAGTCTATCTAAGTCACTTTATATTACTTGAAGCTTGCGACATGGGATATTCCTCATGCACAGACTGTATTCTCCTAACTAATTCCTGTAGTGTAGGTCAGAAGACAATCCTGGGTGCCATTCTTCAGGCATTTCCACCTGTGATTTGATCCAGTCGCTCATAGGCTGGACTCGCTGGCCAGTGAGCTTGCAGGGCTCCGTGTGTCTGCCTCTCATCTCACCATACTGGAACTGTAGGCACAGATTCTCCTCCAGCTTCCTGTATGTGCCCTAAGGATAAGACTCAGGCCTTCACCACTGCGAAGCACATGTTACTATCTCCTCAACCACATCTCTTAACCTCTACCATACAGGATCTGTGACTGAAGCTCCATTTAGATATCCGTGTAACCCAGGATCATCTTGGGCTGCTGCTGATCCTGTCTCCCTCCGAGTGCTGAGGTTGCAGGTGTACACCACCACACCTGCTTTTCTCTTGCTTTTTAGTAATAAACAAATACTAGAATGAGTGAGAAGGAAATAAAGCATTTTCTGTGAAATTTAAAAATAAGGAGGCACAATCCCTAAAATCAGCTCTGAGAAACTGAGTATTTCATGCTTCAAATGAAAGCAATGCTGGGAAAACGTTGGTCTCACTGGCTCTTTCATAACATGTCCAAGCTGCTGTCTGCTCCTCGGGAGCACTCAGCACTGTGCCCAGGCCTCCATGCTCACTCTTTCCTGCTTTACCAGCTTGCTCAGCTCATCCTTCAAAACTCCGTCCAAGGGGTGCCGTCTCCAGGACACCGTTCCAGACCAACATCTCCCTCCACACGCTTCTCTACTCTCCTTCTGTTCACACCGTGAGCTTCTTGGTACACACATCACCATCAGCTGCTTACATGAAGGGACTAATGGGCAAATGTCAATTATTTGAGTCAGGTTGCTTAGAAAACTTAAGCAATTTGCCCAAAACACCACCAATAAAAGCCATGCTTTAAGCAGGGCAGTAGTGGATCTCTGTGAGTGTGAAGCCAGCCTGTCTACAGATCAAGTTCCAGGACAGCCAGGGCAACACAGAAAAATCCTCTATCAAAAATCCAAGAGCTAAAAACCAGCCAAACAAAAAAAGTGCCAGGATTTAAAACAGGCCCATACTACTTCCCTATTTCACTTCTCAGACAAGGAACTCTGACTACAAATATTCTATAACAGCAGCACATTTCTTCAGTTCCAGCTATTATCCTCTGATTAAAGATCTTTTAGGTTGCAAGTGCTTGTTACTCCAGGGCCAGAAGACTGACACCCTCTTCTGGCCTCTGGGGGTACTACAACTCATATACATAAACCTGCTTACAAGCTCGTATGGAAAAAGTGCTTCCAGTCTGGGAACTTTCCTGTGGGTCCACTGAGGCCAGGGGACAGCTCTTCTGTTTTCTTTCCTTTCCTCCTTTCTTCCTTCGCTCCTTCCCTCCTTTCCAGACTGAACAATGAAATCACTCAATGACATCCCAACCTTCTCCTCTTCTATTTTTCCCTTTCACTTTCTGAGACAAGATCTCACTGAGCTGCCCAGGCTGGCCTTCCCTATCTTTCTGCTCCAGCCTCTCAAGTCACTAGGTAGACAGGCCCACAGCAACAGACCCGGCTGGATTTACTGTCTTCAAGAAGTGACGACACACATCTCCACTTCTTACACAGGTCACAAAACAACTCACTTCTTAAGAAGAAGCCAGAAGAAAACAGCTAACACTTTTTAAATTGTCTCTATTAGCAGGGAATCTTTCAAAAGTCAACTTATGTATATAAACTTTGTAGTGCTGGAAATCAAACTGAGGGCTCAACTACATTCTCACTCTCAAAGACTATTTTTCAGGGAAGAACAAAACAAAGATGTTTGAAATATTCAGAGAACACTGCTCGGCAACACCACTGTCTCCCCGACACTGTCGAGCGAGGGAGGAAGTTCCGATTACTGGCACATGTTGCCCCACTTTCTTCACTGCTCAACTTAATTTTAATACTTTCCCCAATAACCTAGATGCAACAGTCCCAAGAGAATTGTTTTTAACAAGATCAGACAGGCAGAAGAACATTCATTGTTACAACTTGATAGGAAATATCCTGAGTGGAGCAGCAAAGGTCTCCTAGATTCTACCAACATACTCCTGCAGTGAAGCCTCACATACAGCATGTGATGACGAAGGTCTGGTGACAGCTGGGTCAGCAGCATGAGAAACGGGGGTTGAGAGCCTAGGGAGATGTGTAGTGGTCAAGTATGTATGTCATCTTACAAACTACATCATTGACCTGGCTCTCTTACTCACAATACTCTGGGCCATGCCTCTACAAACACCTCCAGTCCGACTCTGCACATGGCAAAGAACGCACCCACAGCACACACTGATCTCTGAAACACTGTCTTAGAGTCAAGGATCAAGCCAGGCATGGCTAGGGCTGCAGAGACGGCTCAGAGGTTAAGAGCACTGACTGCTCTTCCAGAGGTCCTGAGTTTAATTCCCAGCAACCAATTGGTGGCTCACAACCATCTGTGATGGGATCTGATGGCCACTTCTGGTGTGTGTGAAGACAGCGACAGTGTACCCATAAACATTAAATAAATAATATTAAAAAAAAAAAGCCAGGCATGGTTAGTGTATTCTCATAATCTTAGCACTCAAGGATACTGAGGCAGGAGGATAGTCAACAGGAGCTGGAGGCCTGCCTGGGATAGATGCTTAGTGAAATCCTGTCTAGAAAAGAAAACCAACCAACCCAGAGTCAGAATTCAACAAACAAGGGCCTGCAAGCTCTTATCCTCGTATCAACAGCCAATGATCTAACATATTCTGAGTCCTATTCTAAGATGACAACTGTCTTGGAAGGCTGAAACAGGGTCTCCTATTATCTAGCCTGTCCTCCAACTCCTAATCCTGCCTCCAGGGCTGGGATCGCAAGTATGTGCAACCACACTCAGAATGAAGCTGGAAAGTACTAACAGGCAAAGCATCCATGTCATCCAAAGGTGGTGAGGTGCGGACTACTTAAGAGGGGTGCATGCAGGATGGAGGGATGGCTCAGCAGTTAAAAGCACTGGCTGCTCTTCCAGAGAACCTAGATTTTTCTCCTGGCACATACATGGTGGGCTGACAATTGCCTGTTAACTTTAGTTCCAGGGGATCCAAGACCTTCTTCTGGCCTCCGAGGGCACTGCATCTACATGGTGAACAGACATATGCAAAGGAAACATATAGTCAAAACACCCATACACATAAAATGCTAAATAATAAAAGAAAATCAAGCCGAGTGTGGTAGCACATGCCTTTACTCTCAGTACTTGGGCAGCATAGGCAGGTGGGTATCTGTGAGTTCAGCCTTGTCTATGTAGCAAGTCCAGGACAACCAGAACCTGGTTCCAGACCAACATCTGGAGATCAGTTATACCATATTCAATATATTATTATGAAATAACATGCTATTTGTGAAGATGTTATCACCCAGAGGTGGGAATAGGAGAAAGTTGAGGGAAAGCCCAGGTATCCCACAGGAAACTGAAGTAATGGAATGTACCTGACTGCTTTGAAAACAAAATAACCCACAATGCCTGTAGATAAGAGAGAGATCCTGTCTGTAAATAAGTAAGAGGTGTGTGTGTGCCTGTGCATGAGACTGGAAGGGGGCAAGAATGAGAGCACACGGATTTCACTGTAGTGGAAGGCAATCAGCCAATTAGACTCCCAACTCCCATCCCTCCCGCCTCAGCCTCCTGAGTGCTGGGACTATAGGCATGAGTAACCTTGCCTAGTCCTTACTGTTTCTTATTCTGTTTCTTTCCTGCTCTAAACACAACTGGATCCCTCCTCAATCCTGGTCCCTGCTCTAGAAGAGAGATAGTCACTGACCCTGAAACAAGTTTTCAAGCGTAACTCATTTAGATATTATTTCTGGTCCAAAAATAACTGGATAATTAGTAGAAAGTTACATATAAATGAATTATAGCTAATTAAAAAAACATTTATTCTACTTATGGTGTGTGTGTGTGTTACAAACTTTTATGAGCTGTCCAACATGGATGCTGACAACTTAATTCCAGTCCTTTATAAAACCAATATGTGCTTTTAAGTGCTAAGTCATCTCTCCAACCCTGTAGCTAATGTTCTGTCTGTGTACAGGCGATATGTATTATCTATATGCAGATGTAGAAGGAAAAAGAATGCCTTTAATCCCAGCACTCAGGAAGCAGAAGCAGACAGGAAGATCTCTCTGAGTCCAAGGCCAGCCTGATCTACAGAACTATTTCCAGGACAGCCAGGGTTACACTTAGAACCTGTCTCAAAAAATAAAGGAGCCAGGCGGCGGTGGCGCACGCCTTTAATCCCGGCACTTGGGAGGCAGAAGCAGGTGGATTTCTGAGTTGAGGCCAGCCTGGTCTACAGAGTGAGTTCCAGGACAGCCAGGGCTACACAGAGAAACCCTGTCTCGAAAAACCAAAAAAAAATAAAAAAATAAAAAAAACCAACCAACCAAACAACTGAAGGCCAGCATCAACTACAGGCATTGTGGGTTATTTTGTTTTCAAAGCAGTCAGGTACATTCCATTACTTCAGTTTCCTGTGGGATACCTGGGCTTTCCCTCAACTTTCTCCTATTCCCACCTCTGGGTGATAACACAAATAGCCAACTATATCTTAGTTTCTCTAACACATGCAATGTGATAACACTAAGCAAGTATATCCAACTGTCATCATAGAGACACTCTGTGATTGACAAAGCATCTTCCCAAAATAGCATGTTATTTCATAATAATATATTGAATATGGTATAACTGAGCTATTTGCATTTTAAAGAGGACAGAGCTGAAAGAGTGAAGGTCTGTGACATACAATTCCACATTTTCAAGTACTCAGAAGCGGGCGGTGGTGGCGCACGCCTTTAATCCCAGCACTTGGGAGGCGAGGCAGGCGATTTCTGAGTTCGAGGCCAGCCTGTCTACCGACGAGTTCCAGGACAGCCCAGACTACACAGAGAAACCCTGTCTCGAAAAAACCAAAAAAAAAAAAAAATAAAAATCAAGTACTCAGAAATCACCTCACTGTTGTACTTTACATCTTAAAGAAAAAGAAAAAAGGAAAGGGAAAAAAAAAAAAAACAACCAAAATATATTCTTCAATCTACTTTATTTTTCAGATCCTCCTGTTATTCATTTTTTTTCTCCCAGGCCAAATGGGATCTGTGTTCAGAGGCAGGAAGACTGTTCAACATTTGAGAACAGCTTGGTCTACATAATTTAAAATTAGCCAGAGCTGGGACAATAGCTCACCTGGTAAAGTGCTTACTTGCCTTGCCAGCATGAGGATTTGAATTTGATTTCCAGAACTTACATAAAAAAGCTTGGTATGATAATGCTCTTAACTCCAGCACAGAGGAAGCAGAAACCAGATACCTGGGGCTCACTGGACAGCCAGTAGAGCCACTGAGAGACTTTTTCTCCAAAACAACTTCCAAAAATCAAGACAACTGACTAAGCAATAGCACATAAGCTGTCTTCACACACGGAAACTCTCACACTTAAATGCAAGGACAAGCCGGGAGGTGGTGGCGCACACCTTTAATCCCAGCACATGGGAGGCAGAGGCAGGAGGATTTCTGAGTTTGAGGCCAGCCTGGTCTACAGAGTGAGTTCCAGGACAGCCAGGACTACATAGAGAAACCCTGTCTCAAAAAACCAAAAAACAAACAAACAAACAAAAAAATCCCACAAAAAACAAAAAACCAAGCCGGGCGGTGGTGGCGCACGCCTTTAATCCCAGCACTTGGGAGGCAGAGGCAGGCGGATTTCTGAGTTCGAGGCCAGCCTGGTCTACAGAGTGAGTTCCAGGACAGCCCGAGCTACACAGAGAAACCCTGTCTCAAAAAACCAAAAAAAAAAAAAAAAAAACCAAATGCAAGGACAAAGCTCCTAAGCCTGTCTATCTCCTGTAAGAGCGGTGGCATGCTTGTAATCCAGCACTTGGAAAGGAGATGGAGGACCTAGAAAGCTGGTTAGCTTCAGCTACATAGTATGGTGGAGGCCAACCTCAGCTACATATAAGACTCTGTCCTTTTTTTGTTTTTGTTTTTTCGAGACAGGGTTTCTCTGTGTAGCCCTGGCTGTCCTGGAACTCACTCCGTAGACCAGGCTGGCCTCGAACTCAGAAATCCGCCTGCCTCTGCCTCCCAAGTGCTGGGATTAAAGGCATGCGCCACCACCGCCCGGCTAAGACCCTGTCTTAAAACAAACCTCAAATCTTTGAGGCAACAGCTTCTCCAACAGCCTCATTAACACTGATCATCAGGACTATTGTCTTAGACCAGCAGGCCACAGGAACAACGCTAATTCAGGCAAAAGTCTTTAATTACAAGACAGTATTACCAGGCAGTGGTGGTCCACACTTTTCTAGCACTCAGGAGGCAGGAGGAGCTCTGAGGTCAAGGCCAGCCTGGTCTATAGAGAAAGTTCTAGGACAGCTGGGACTACAGAGGAAAACCCCGTCTCAAAACAAAATAAAACAAAGCCAAAAAGACAGTGTTCAAGTTCTTTCTACTTCATGCTATCACAATTTACAAAATCTGTAACAGGGAAGGGCTAGTATATTTTGAACTCAGTTTTCTGCCTAGATCCTTTATTTGTATTACTCCTTAATTACTATGCTATAGATATGGATCTATACAAGTAGTCTGTTTTCTCTGAATGCTAATTTTACTCATAGGTAATGGGTCTAATGATCATTTTCCCTGTTGGGCGCATAGGAGAAAGTGAGCAGGCTAAGAACCTGGACTAAAGTGATGACTTGGAAAGGACAAGGCAAATCAAGTATATCCTGTGACATCCCCAGTCTAATTCCCAGGAGCATAAGTACCTTTAAAAGGAATGACTAACTTAAATGAGAACCCACATTCAAAAGCCAGTCTTGATAAATTTTTACCTCCAATGCCAAGGCAGTCTTGTCATAAGCACAAGGTACTCGCTTCTGGATTGCTTTTGCAAAGACAGGTCCATTCTGTGTAGATGGCAAAGGGTTGATCGCTACTCCAGGAGTACTGGCAACTGCAGGTAGAGGAGTTGTGGTCTGAGGTTGAGCATATGCGTGAGCAGGTTCTGGGATGCCGTAACTGTTAGAATTCCTATTTCCATGCTTTCCATGTGGCGAGGACCTCACAAGCTTTTCAACGTAAGGGACAGGAATCATCCCAACCCGGCCGTCCTTGTTGCGGGCGCTCCACCACTGCTCTTCGGGCTTCTCTATTATCACTAGAAGCTCACCCTTTTTAAAGGGTAGGTCTTCAGCATCATTCCCAGGAAAATCATACAGAGTCCGTACATATTCCAGGTTCTCTTCTGCTGTAGATAAGTTGGGTGCTGAGACAGAACCCATTGGTGGGCTTGGGTACCTTAAGAGAGAAACACAATTATTCTAAAGAGAAATTTTCTTCTATGCTGATATGTGTCAAAAACATGTAAGAGCTCCTTCCCCTATAGTGAACTGTCCCTTTACTGTATTCTCAGTAAGTAAGATGTTCTGTCATTGTACATTCTGTAGTCTATAACAATATCCTAACTATACTGTGTCATGTGTGCATGGACACATGACCATCACCTACAATGTGCTGCTGAGACCTAACTATACTGTGTCATGTGTGTGCACAGACACATGACCATCACCCACAATGTGCTGCTGAGACCTAACTATACTGTGTCATGTGTGTGCACAGACACATGACCATCACCCACAATGTGCTGCTGAGACCTAACTATACTGTGTCATGTGTGTGCATGGACACATGACCATCACCCACAATGTGCTGCTGAGACCTAACTATACTGTGTCAGGTGTGTGCACGGACACATGACCATCACCCACATTGTGCTGCTGAGAGTTTGTTTCAGATAATCTGACTTATTTTTAACTCTGAAGTAAGTTCTATTGCTGTCTTCTTCTGTTAAAACTGTCACAGAAACATTTCCTCACACTCTTCATCAATGGCTCACGTCCTGCATAGGTCACTAAGTTACAAAGGATGCAAAATATGAAAACCAGGGCTAGTTAACTGGCTCAGTGGTACAACGTCTACTGTGCAAACCTTATGACCGGAGTTTGATTTCTAAAGTCAATGTAAATGGTGTTATCATCTTGACTACCCTCTTCCTCTGGCTGATAAACAATAATAAAGACCAGAAAAAGAAGCCAAGTGTATAGTGCTTGGGGAGGAGGGTAGTGCTAAATATGGTGGCACATACTTTTGTTTCTTTACTGAGACAGGATTTTTCTCTGTAGCACTGGCTGCCCTGGAACTCACTCTGTAAACCAGGCTGTCTATGAACTCAGAGATCTATCCGCCTGCCTCTGCCTCCCGAGGGCTGGGGTTAAAGGTGTGTGCCACCACTTCCTGACTAGTGGCATATCTTTAATCCCAGTCCCTAGAAAGGCAGAGTCAAGCAGATCTCTAAATTCAAGGTCAGTATTCTTTATATAGCAAGTTCTATGCCAGCCAGCCAGCCAGAGCTGTACAGAAAGAAAAGAAGAGAGGGAGGGAGGAAGCTTGCCTAGTATGTACAAGGCCCTGGATTTGATTCCCAGTTCAAAGAAAGATGCTGTTTCTAGTAAATGAAACCAAAAGCAGATACATCCCATTTTAATGCAAGTTTTGAAAATTCAGTTGAACTAGTCTCCGTTTCCCAATATTCTTTTGTTTTCACTGATCTAAGGAAGTTTCACTGTAAGAACAAAACAAAGAACAAAAAAAGAGAAAACTGGGACAGAGAGATGACCATTAAAGGGCCTGTGACCCAAGCATCAACACCTGAGTTGGAACCTCTAATGCCTAAGTCAGGCATGGCCTAAAGAACCTGCCTGAAGGAGGAAGGTCAGCACAGGGCCGGTAAAGGCTGGGAGACCCCAGGGAGAATCAGTGAGCTACAGACTTGGTGAGACCCTATCTCAAAAAGGAAGTTGGAGGGGCCAGAGAAGTTACTCAGTGGGGATGGGTGTTAGCTGTGCAAGCCTACCAATCTGAGTTTGATCCCTGTGATCCTCATGAGAAGCTGGACGTGGTCAAAGTTCAGATAAGAGTCACCTAGTAGCTTGAGGGCTAGCTAGCCTGGAGTAATCTCTGGAACCACAGAAACCAGAACAATTCTACTGAATCGAGGCGGAAAGTAAGAACCCATTCCTGAAAGCTATCCCTTGACTTCCACATGTGCACTATGGCAGTGTGCTCCCCTAGCCCTTGGCAAGTAAATAAGTATAAGTTAAAACAAAAGGTACAGCCGGGCGGTGGTGGCGCACGCCTTTAATCCCAGCACTTGGGAGGCAGAGGCAGGCGGATTTCTGAGTTCGAGGCCAGCCTGGTCTACAGAGTGAGTTCCAGGACAGTCAGGACTATACAGAGAAACCCTGTCTCAAAAAACACCAAAAAAAAAAAACAAACAAAAAAAAAAAAAACAACAAACAACAAAAACAAAAACAAAAACAAAAAAAAAACAAAAGGTACAGAGTTATTTTTTAAAAAAAAAAAATGTTATTTTATTTGTATAGGTGTTTTGTCTACAAGTATGTCTGTGCACCATGAGTAGGCTGTGCCTGCAAAGGCCAGAAGATACCAGAACTCTCAGGATTGGAGTTAACACACAGACTGCTGCTGCAAGACACCATGTGGGGCACTGGGAATCAAATCTGGATCCTCTTGGAAGAGCAGCCAGGGCTTAACTGCCGAGCCATTGTAGTAATCTGAATGAAAATGGTCTCCATGGGTACATATAGTTCAATACCTGGTCCCTAATTGGTGGAACCCTTTGGGAAGGAGCAGAAGGTGTCCTTGTTGGAAAAGATTTGTCATTGGGTATCATTTCAAAAGGCTCATGCCAGTCTAGTTTCTCCCCAACTTCCCCTCCCTCTGCCTCGTGGCTGTGGACTAGGATATAAGCTGCTGCCATGGTCCTCCTACCACAATGATATGGACTCTAACACTCCAAACTGTGAGACCCAATAAACATTTTCTTTTATATGTCACCTCCATCAAGGTATCTTATCACTGCATATAGAAAAGTAACTAGACCAGCCATCTCTCCAGCCTCTCAAGAGCAATTTTTGAGAAAGACACTGACTGTCAACTGCTGGCCTTCACATGCACTTGAACCCATAGTCACGCACATACACACACTCAAGCAAAGGGCTTGTATGCTTGCCAAATTTTAGAGTTTCCACATTCCGAAATCTTCAATAAGAATAATCACCTGGGCTGGAGAGATGGCTCAACGGTTAAGAGCACTGACTTTCCCAGAGGTCCTGAGTTCAATTCCCAGCAACCACATGGTGGCTCACAACCATCTGCAATGGGATCTGATGCCCTCTTCTGGTGTGTCTGAAGACAGCTACAGTGTACTCACATACATAAAATAAAAATTAAAAAAAAAAAAAAAATCACCTAACCATTAAAATGAAAGTTGTACTGCAAAATTTACAACCATCAACTCACAGGCTCCACTACTGTCGTGTTCACATGTTCAACATGTATTTGCCATGGAGAAGTCATTTCCAGAATCAGCTACACAATTAAATCCCCACTGGAGTGTAGCTCAGCCATATGGCAGCACTTGCCTAGCTAGCATGCACAAAGGTCTGGCTTCTGCCTCCAGTACCAGTTAAGGAAACAAAAGTATTTTAAAAGCCTGCTCTTCAGTAACAGCCTATGTGAAACTAGTACAGAAGTCTCTATTTAACCAAGAAATATTCTGAAAACATGCAAATGTGCTCAATTTGGGGAGGAAACTATTTTTTTTTTTTACAAGAGTTTCTCTGTGTAGCCCTGGCTGTCCTGGAACTCACTCTGTAGACCAGGCTGGCCTCGAACTCAGAAATTCGCATGCCTCCGCCTCCCAAGTGCTGGGATTAAAGGTGTGCCCAGCAAACATTTATTTTATGTACACTGTCGCTGTCTTTAGACACACCAGAAGAGGGCATCAGATCCCATTACAGATGTTGTGAGCCACTGTGTGGTTGCTGGGAATTGAACTCAGGACCACTGGAAGAGAAGCTGCTGCTCTTAACCGCTGAGCCATCTCTCCAGCCCCGGGAGGAAACTATTTACCACTACCTTTCTCCATGTTTTCTAAAGCAGAATCTATACCAGATTGAAAAGAACCTCAATCTCATGCCTCCTTAGGCGATACCTTCCGCAGCAAGAGCATCACCGCTCCCATTCTAGCACTGTCCTTAGGATGTACAGGGATGGACATCCCTTAATTATTCATAGTCATGTATCACTCTAACTTGTTTTATCTGCACGTAGCTAATGGTAATTCTCTTTCTTCTGATTAGTGACCTAAGTAATAGTCCCTATGGCTACCTTGAAGTGTTTTATGTTTGTTTATTTAGTGTATATTTTTATGTTTGCACACATACCTGGAAGTGTACACAGAGGTCAAAGGATAACTTGCAGGACTCTGTTCTCGCCTTCTACCATGTAGATTCCAGAGGTTAAACTTGGGCTGTCAGGTTTTATGGCAAGCACCTTTACCTGCTGAGCAATCTCGCTGGCCTTTGAAGCATTTTCTTTTTTTTTTTTGAGACAGTCTCAAAACAACCCTGGCTGGCCTGAACTCACTATAAACCAGGCTGGCTTCAAACTCAGGATCCACCTGCCTCTGCCTCCCCATATTCTGGGATTAAAGGTGTGCCAACACGTTTAGCCAGTTTATGGCTGTCTTAAAGTCTTATATATACCTATCTATGGCAATTTCTTTACTTAATGTTAGTACAGATGTTTCTGCCTGCTTCATGATTAACTTTATGGCAGGACAATGTTTTATTAATCGTTAATGAAGCATCCCTGGATATTAGGTTTTTTTCCTAATTTTCCTCAGATTCTCTGCAAGAGCAACAAGTATTCTAACTGTAGAGCCATCTTTCCAGCTTGAAGCTTCCTCAATGTCATGAACCCTTTAGAGCATATTTTTGGTTTCTTTCTCTCTCTCTCTTTTTTCTTTTGGTGCTGAGAACCGAACCTGTGATCTTGAGCATATTATACACTCTCCCATTATGCATATTTTCCCCAACATTAGACTTTCTGGAAATGTCCTAAATTAAAGAACTGAATTTCTCTTTCCTCTGCCACCGCCAACTTGTGCGGAGGCGGAAGCTCGGGTGCGTTCAAGATTCGGCATTACCATAATCCACCGCCATGGCTGAGGAAGGCATAGCTGCTGGAGGTGTAATGGACATCAACACTGCTCTACAATAGGTGCTGAAGACGCCCTTATCCACGATGGCCTAGCACTTGGCATACACGAAGCTGCCAAAGCCTTAGACAAGCACCAAGCCCATCTCTGTGTGCTTGCATCCAACTGTGATGAGCCCATGTATGTCAAGCTGGTGGAGGCACTTTGTGCCGAGCACCAAATCAACCTGATAAAGGTTGACGACAAGAAACTGGGGGAATGGGTGGGCCTCTGTAAAATCCACTGGGAGGGAAACCATGGATTTGGTTGCAGTTGTGTAGTGGTTAAGGACTATGGCAAAGAACCTCAGGCCAAGGATGTCATCGAAGAATACTTCAAATGCAAGAAATAAATAAAATTTTGGCTCATTTAAAAAAAAAAAGAACTGAATTTCTTTATGGTCCTTGGTATAGGCAACTACATTGTGAAGGGCACAAGTGTTTCTCAAAAGGCATCTTTCATAATTCGCAAACTTTCTAATACAAATAACTGCTTAAATTTAAAAAGCTAAAAACCAAAACCAAAAAAACCCGTTTCATATTACTCAAGGGCAAGTGGCTTAATACCAGTCCACATAGAGACAGAGAATGGCAGCAGTAAAAGAGTCAATATTTATTTATAGAAAGCACTTTAACAAGCTTTGTATTTGCTTTAAAGATTTGCTTGTTGTGTTTCATGTTATGTATACATGTGCATGGATACATACACATGAATGCAGGTGTTTGGAGAGAATCTTAGATGCCCTGGGGCTTATGTTGGTTGTGAACTGCCTCACATGTGTGCTGGAAACCAAACTTGAGTCCTCTGAAGCATAGTAAGTGCTTCTAACTGAGGAACCATCTCTGAAGCCCCAACTTTTCTATTTTTATTTTTTTTAATTTTTATTTTATTTTATATGTATGGATACTCTTCCTGCATGTATGTAAGTGCTCTGAAATGCTTGGTACCTTCAGAGGGCCAGAGTCAGATCCCTTGGAACTTGAGTTATGGATGACTGTGAGCCATTGTGTGGGTGTTGAGAATTGAACAGATCCTCTGCAAGAGCAACTGTTGGAGTAATGTTTTTGTACACTGTGTGAAGATGTGTTTCTGTCCTTCCTTGCCTGCCTAAGGTGCCTTCTGATTGATTTATTAAAGAGCTAATGGCCTATAGCAAAGCCAGGAAGTAGAAGGTGGGACCTCCGGGAAGAGACAGAAACTCTGGGAAAGAGTCAGGTGTTGGAGCTCTGTCACTCAGAGGAAGTCGGGTGTATGAAGAGGCAACAGCCACATGACAGACAGAATAGTATAAATGGGTAAATATAAACTAAGAGCTAGTTGAGAAATAAGCTTAAGATCCAGGCTTTTATTAATAAATATAAAAGCCTTTGTGTCATTATTCAGAAACTAGGGCATATATAGGAAAGCCCAAAAGGTGACAAGCAACAAGTATTCTGAGAAGCTGAGTTATCTCTCCAGCCCCAAGAATTATCTTTCTGAATATCATCTCAGTATATATAACCTAGGTTGGCCTTTAACTTAAAGTTCTCCTGCTTCCATTTCCTAAATGCTGGAACTGCTAGGGTATACCACCAAGCTTGTGGTTCGGAGTCTGGGTGACGCTATTTAATCACTAAACAATCCAGAGGCACAGATTCTGATATCTCCATTTTATAGACAAGAAAAATAAATACGCAGGGTAGGTAGATGTACAACCAAAACATCTGGTTAAATCTTCACTCACTAACTCAAGCTAATTAGCCTCAAAGACAAACTGTATCTTTTAGGTAAAGAATTTATGTCAATGCATTTGAGACATTCACAAGGACTCCTGAAACTCTTTTGTGTTTTTCACATACACCTAAAAGCATATCCCTGTTCCTATTCCAAGAACCACAGAGAGTCTATTCCAAGTGTGGTGTGTATCACACAGATAGAGCTCACTAGACAGCACAGTAAGCGCTATTTCAGCTCTCACTCAAGGATGTCTATTTTAGCACGTGTATAGTTTTAGACAGTTAAACAGCTGAGCATAATAGGTAGAGGCAGGTGGGTCTCTGTAAGCACAAGGCCAGTCTGATCTACACATTGAATTCCAGGATAGCCAAGGTTACACAGAGAGACGATATCTCAAAGACAAACACAAAAGGATGAACAACATAGCTCCAAACAGTTAAACACAAATCATGAGGGCACCATTACAGCCTCACCATGGACTAAATTAATGAAGTCCATGAACCAGACAGCCACTAACCCCAGTATATATTAAGTATTTATGAGACCAAAAATATGAATAAAACCAACTGTTTGTTTTTGAAAGACCATAGTTTAGAGACAGAGCTGGAATAAAATTAAGCACAAAGTTTAACTATTGTGTGTCAGGGCAGGAGTTGATAAAATCCAGGACAGACTATAGAAAAGGTGAATTTTAAAAAGAATAAGTGTTTTAAATGTAAAATGTCTCCCATGAGCTCATGTGTTTTAACACTTGGTCCCTAGGTGATGGCACTGTTTTGGAGCTGTCAGGAGAAGCCACACAGAAGGAAGAGAGTTACTAGAAGCACATCTTGAAGTTTGGTGGCCTGGTACCACTACCTGTCTAGTCTCTGTTCTCTGATTGGTGAGGCTATGTGATCATCTATCTGCTTACTGATGTTGTCATCATGCCTTCTCAGCCATGGTAACTGGATTTCTTCTCTTCTTAAATTGTAAACTGAAATAAACTTTTCTTCCCTTGAAGTTATTTCTTGTCAAGTATCTAGTCACAGAAATTGAAAAGGCAAAAAATTCAGATGTGATTAAAAAAAAAAAAAAGATTCTAAGATTTTGTTTAAGATAGGCTTAGTAGACCACAGTCCCAGAGACTCATATGCTCTATAATAACCCTCCTCCCCCAAAGAAACAGAAACTCTGCTGAAGGGTTTCCATAAGACAGCAAACTTGTGTGAAGTACCAGATTGTACAGCCTTTAGGACCTGCAAGCTACAAATGCTTTTTGCTCTTTAATGGTAGGCATAGTGCCACGCATTTTTTTTTTGTTTTGTTTTTCCGAGTCAGGGTTTCTCTGTGTAGCCCTGGCTGTCCTGGAACTCAGAAATCCACCTGCCTCTGCCTCCCAAGTGCTGGGATTAAAAGCATGCGCCACCACTGCCTGGCAACACACATTATTTTTTAAATTACTACTTTTCATTTTATTTGTGTGTGTCATATTGTGTGGGTACATTCACCCATGTGTGTACATGTACAAGAGAGAGTAAGCAAGAATTATCTATCTCCCTCTTGAGACAGGGTCTCTCAGTACACTAGAAGCTGACCATTTTTTAGCTAAGCTAGCAGGAGAGCAACTTCCAAGGATCCACTTGTCCTCTGCCCCCAATATGCTGGGATTACAAATACATGCAGCCATGTCTAAAAAATTCTTTTTCCTCCTCTAAGACAAAGTCTTACTATTCTGTTGTGAAGTCTCAGCTGCCCTGAAACCTGCTATGTGGACCAGGCTGGAACTCATAAGAGATCCTGCCTCTGCCTCCCAAGCATTGAGATTAACAGCATGTACTACCATGCCCAGATTTGTATGAGTGCTAAAGATTTGAAAAAAAAAAAAAAAAGTCCTTATGTTTTCAGAGCAGATGCTCTTAACTACTGAACCATCTCTCCAGCCTTTATTTTGTCCCTTTTATTAGAACTCAGTAACTGAAGAAAAATTTGAACCGTCAATTCTAAAGCAGGCAGAGTGGCCCATGCCTAAATTTCAGCACTCGGTACTTCAAGGCAGTTTGGGCTACAGAAGAAGGCCCTGTCTCAAAAATAAGAACAAGAAAAAGAAAGAAAGGAAAGGAGAAGGAAAAGAAGAAGGAGAAGGAAGAGGAGGGGAAGGAGAAGGGGAAGGGGAAAAGGAAGGAGAAGAGGAGGAGGAAGAAGAGGAGGAAGAGAAGGAAAAGGAGGAGAAAGAAGAATTCCAAGAAAACTGGCAAATCATTTCTCTGGTGAACTCCTAGTAATTGTATTGTATTCATTACTTTCTGTTGTGTGATAAATAAAACACCATGACCAAGAACAATTTATAGGCACTGGAAAGATGGTTTAGAGGTTAAGAGCACCAGCTGCTCTTTCAAAGGACCTGAGTTCAGTTCCCAGCACTCAAATGCAGCTCATAACTATCTATAAATCCAGTTCCAAGAAATCTCACCACCTCTTCTGGCATCCCAGAGGCATACATAAAATGCACATACATATATGCAGGCAAAACTTTCATATACATAAAATAAATGTTAAAAAATAAAAAAAGAGCAACTTAAAGTTTATTTGAGCTGTTTCAGAGGGTTAGAGTCCATAATTGCAAGAGTGACAGAGTATCAGGTGGCCACAAAAGGAAAGCGAGAAATTCTACCCCAGCTGCACACAGGAAGCAGGACTAAAAACCATCAAAGCCCAACCCTACTGACCTACTTTTATTAAGGCTGTACCTCCCTAAAATAACTTCTTACTTTTCTGTTATGTAATACTATACCAGGACGAGCAGTAACTTACTGGGCAATCTCCCTAGGTAGCACTACAACTGGGGACTGAGTTTAATAAATACATGAGCCTATAGGGCACATTGCTCACTTAAATCACAACAGTAACCATCATCTTTCTCTTTTCTTGAGATAAGATCTTTATTCTGCAGTCCAAGAGGGCTTCATATTAGTGAAAGAGTCTCCTGGCCCAGCCTGCAAAGAACTGGGATTACAAGCATGTGTCTATGACAGCTGCTCCAGGTGACACCTGGAGTAGTATTTATCTTCCAACCCCAAGCTGAAGACTGAACCCAGAGCCTCACTCATGCTAGGCAGCAAGTGCTCTACCACTGAAACGTATGTCCACCTATCATTTAAAAAAAAAATTAGCAATTTTTCTGCAGGCCAAAAGTTGAACCCAGGGCTATTATTCAGCCCCTACCTTTTCTTCTCATAAAGCCATCAGACTAACAACACTTCACTCTTTGCAAGTTCAACAAACAAAACCAGAAGTTCCTCCTTGTCAGGTGAGATGGCCAAGTGGGTAAAAGTGCTTGCTGCCTAAACCTGACCATGGGAATCTGATCCCATGGTGAAAAATACCAATTCCCAAAATTGTCCTCTGACCTCTGCACATACAATGACATTCACACCTTCACTCACACAGACACACAGTAAGAGATTCTTGGGGGCTGCAGAGGTGACTCAGCTTAAAAGCACTTGCTGCTCTTTCAAGGGTCCCAGGTTTGATCGCTAGCACCTACACAGAAGCTAAAAGCCATCTAAATCCCCAGTTCCTGTACATCTTAGGTCTTCTGTTACTGTGATAAAACACCATGACTTGGAGAGGAGAGGGCTTATTTCAGCAATCTCACAGCACATGCCCACATGAGTATGGGCATAATTAAAACTAATAAAAATTCATTTATTGTTATGTTATGTGCATCGTGTGGTTTGTTGCCTGCATCCATGTACCATGTGCATGCAGTGTCTGCAGAGGCCAGAGGAGGGCATCAGATCTTCTGCAACTGAGCTTACAAATGGTTCTGAACTGAAGGGATGGCTTTGAAGCTAAGAGCACTGACTGCTGCTCTTCAGAGATTTCCAGCACACACATGGTGGCTCATGATTATCTGTAATTCCAATTCCAAAATTCTAACACCCTTTTCTGGTTGCCACGGGCACTATATTCACATGTTGCACCAGCATACATGCAGAGAAAATACTCATACACACAAGGTAATTATTAAATTACTATATAATTTTTTAAAGGGAGTTTTGGCTGGGCATAGTGGCACAATGCCTTTAATCCTTGTACTTTAGAGAAAGAGGCACACCAATCCTAGTGAGTTTAAGCCAGGCTACATAGTGAGAATCTGCCTCAAAACAAAATAATAGTTTTTTAAAAGGAGCCTGAATATGTACCCTGCCTGGGTAAAGAATGTCACTCCCAAAAGACATGAGTTATTAAGTGAAAATTTTAGTGCCAGAGGAATACCTCATAAGTTACTGCTCCAAGAGGCCTATGTAGCACCCAGAATAACACAGGCTATTGCCATTGCTCACCATTACCTACCGCAGGTAGATGGTTAACCCCTTACTCCTGAAGCTAGAACACATTTCATTGTAGTCAACAGAAGAAAATCAAGCTGAAACTCATCTTCCCTGACTGCCCCAGCCTACATGCTATAACACTGACATTCCAGACAGAATGTTGCCCACTGATCAAATAGTGGGGTTCATAAACTTTTCTGTTGGATTTGAGGCTTGCTCCTAGGAGAGAATTAATGTCTGGTACTGTTAGCATGATCAGACCTCATGGCTTGGGAGGCCATAGGCTCTAAGGAGACTCTACTTCTGTTGACTTCCTAGAAGGATGTGTTGCCAAACTTTCTAAATATTTTATATGTTCACATATAAATTTGTGTTGCCCTCAACATTGGCTAAAGAAGCTTGTGTCTGCTGTGGCTAACAATTAATGCAGAGACTCAGAACTGGTCAAAGTACAGAGATTCTCTAAGTAGACTATTGAGTGCTCAGCCCTAGATGGTACACAAAACCAAACCCTTTCCCAAATAAGGCTCAGGGAGAACCATGGAAGAGGGTTACAGAAAGAAGACAAGAACTGGAGAGAGGAGTCATGACATGACTACTGCACTCAGGAACTCAGCAGCTGTAGTCATCTGCAGCACAAAACCAGCCAGTATTCCAATGCAGCAGTACCTGGGCTCCTGCATCACAAAACAAACAAGCAAAACCAAACCAACCAACCAAACAACCAAACAACAAAAAAAAAAAAAAAAAAACAAGAGAGGACATAGGGGGAAGGAGGAAGTACTGGGAGTAACCCAGGAGAATGGGAGAGGGAGCTGGAGCTAGATATGATCAAGATACATTGCTTACATGTACAAACTGTCGAAAATAAGGTTCTACTTTTTAAAAATTTAAAATAAGGTGGCTATTCTTGGTGGTCAAGTTGACTACAACTGGAACTTACAACCCAAACAACTGGGTACACCTATGATAATTTTTTTTTTCCAAATCATTTGTAAATCATTTGAAGTGGGAAGACATACTTTTAATCTGGATCTTTTTATTTTTTATTTTTCAAGACAAGGGTAGTAGTCCTGGCTGGCCTGTAACTCACAGAAATCCACCTGTCTCTACCCCAGGTACAAAGGTATGTGCTGCTACACCTGGCTTAATCTGAATCTTTTGAGGTAGGAAGATATATCTTAAATCCAGATTTTCTTAGGTGGGAAAATCCACCGTTACTCTGGGCCACACCTTCTGGTGGCAGTCTATACAAAGTACATAGGATTAGGAAGCTTGCTCTCTCTGCTTGCTTGTTCTTATGCCTGCTGGCAAATCCATTCCTTCACTGTCATTAAAGCCTAATACTTTGGGATTCTGACAAATACCGCAAGACCATCTAAGACATCCAACCTCATGGACTGAACAACTACTGGATTCTCAGACCTTCCATTCACAGGCAGTCATTGTTGGACTAGCGGGCCCATAGCCTGTAAGCCATTCTAATAAATCCCCTTCACACAGACACACAGTCTCTCTCTGTCTGTCTGTCTGTCTGTCTGTCTTCTCTCTCTCTTTCTCTCTCTCTCTAATTCTGTACCTTTAGTGAATCTTGACTAATGTGGATTTTGATACCAGAAGTGGTTCTAGAGCAACAGAAGTATAAGGGTGAATTTTTTTTTTTTTTTTTAAATATCTGGAATAGGCTTTCCAATTTGCCAACACCTAGAGTTACTGAAGCCTCTCCTAGACGCTCAGAGAGTAATGGAAAGCCAATGGTGTAAATTATATTACAAACTGAAGATGACAAATTCATCTCATTATCCTGATTCACTAATTATGAGAGGCAATGAACTTGGTAACTCTGTATATAAAACTTTTGACAGTTTGTGGAAAAATAGGGAAAATGATAATGCTGGTTGGTTGCTCCTAGCACCTCTGGATAAACTGGCAAAGACAAAGAATAAGCTCTGTTAAAATTAAGTAACCAACTTCTAGCATCTCAGGATATAGTGAAGAACAACAATGTACTCAGTGATAAAAATGACCACCTCCAGATGTGCATAGACAGGCTAACCTCCAGATGTGCACAGGCAGGCTAACCTCCAGATGTGCACAGACAGGCTAACCTCCAGATGTGCACAGACAGGCTATGGGTTCCAGTTCTTCCGCAGGCTGAACAGCCCTTCCACAGGGACTGAATGTCAGATTTCCTGCATATTAGAAAAATACATTATGACTCATAACAGTGTCAAAACTAGCTATGATGGAGCATCAGAAACAATCTTATGGTTGGGGGTCACAACATAAAGAACTGTTCTAAAGCTCTGCAGTATGAGAAAGGTTAACAACTGCTAGTCAAAAGGTTTTTAAGTATGTCCTGGAAGAAAGTCTCTCCAGCAGCCACAGAGCTTCAAGTTGCTCAGTGAAAAAAAAAAAACAAAAAAACAAAACAAAACAAAAATCAAACCAAAGCCCTCATTGTAAGACTGGTATAATTATAACTATATTAAAGGTGTTGGCGATTAAAATAAGAGCATTAAGTGGTCAAGAAGGGACTCTGTATCTTGGAATGGAGCCGTATGGGAGGACACTGTGGAAACCGAGAACTCTGAACCCTGAGATTCTCAAAGACTTCTCTCACCTGAGGAAGCAGTCTCTCCACCCTCAGCAGATGTTTCTCCCATCCCATCTCCTGAACTATTGCCTTTTTCACCTTTGAGGAAATTAATCCTGCATTGTCTGCTACATCAACAGTGACTTTCTCTGAAGGAGATGCCCCAGGCAAAACAATACTGATGTCTCTCTCAGGACCAATCTCTAGACCTATAACCAGATTAAAGGCTAAGCAGGTTTCTAAAGGGAAAATAGAAAGTGTAGTCTATACGGAGGTCTACTATACTACTAAACAACTGAAAGAGTTTAGTTTGCTAATTCATCCAAACAGAAGTCTATGGGATGTGTGAGTATGGGTCCTAAGGAGCGAAATAATGGGAACATAAAACTGGATCAGGCTGAGCTTACTGATATGGCCCCACTGACTGAGGGAGATCTACATTTAATAGGAAAGCTTGCACAGTTTTAAAGAGGGTTAAAAGTTTGTTTGAATGGTTGGCTCAAGCATTTGTCAAAGAGAGCATGAGATGCCTGCTATCCCTTGGTCAGTGTTGATGAGGAGAGCTGAAGGCTCGGGGGACTTGCAATGCTACAGCAGGTTCACTGTGTGAATCCTAATCCTCCACAACGGAAAAGGAAAACCCCAGAAGACACGCCCTCACTAATCCTGTAAGGTGAAAAATCACCGGTGAGAGGGCACCAGGTCACTAGCACACCTTAAGAGCTTTGTTGTCACTTACCTTAGGGTAAGAGATGCTGGTGCTTAGCTGGATGAATTAAATGCTATGGATTTAATGGGGCCTCAAAGTAGCAGGGGCCAGGTGGCAGCGCTGAATCACTAAAGGCAAGGTGATCACAGTCATTGTAATGGTCAGCATAGACAAAGCAAGGTCCATAATGGCCTAACCCATAATGAGCAGCACAGGCAGTCATTTTTATGATGGTATAACTCCAGTGAACCTTCAGTACTTGCTAATCAATCATGGTGTCTCCAGGTATAAAATAGAAAAAAAGCCTACTGTATTTTTGTTGATTTGTATAAGCAGAAAAATCCTCAATTAAAGGAATGTTAGGTTGGATGGCAGCAAAAGGGAATCCAGCTGATGAACAAATTTCTAGACTTGAGCCAGTTTGGAGACCCAGAACCCCTTGAATGAAGAGATGGCAAGGCTCCCGAGGAAGGATGTGATAAAATAAGAGTTTTACTGTTAGCTTTTCTCCAGTTGTTCCAAGAAGGATCTACACCAGGGGAAAGGAAACAATCAGACTATCTGGAATCCACTATAAACTGGTTCTGAATTGACACTGATTCTGGGAGAACCTAAGAAACATGGCGGCCCTCCAGTTAAAGTTGAGGCTTATAGAGGCTGGATGATTAATGGAGCTTTGGCTGAAGTCTGACTCACAATAATAGGTCTAGTGGGTCCCTGAATTCATCCTGTTATTAACCCAGACCCAAAATTTATGATTGGGATAGAGGTATATAGAAGTTGGAAAAATTCTCACCGTGGCTCCCTGACCTGTGTGGAGTGAGGGCTATTCTGACTGGAAAAAAGCTAAATGGAAGCCCCTAGAGTTGCCTCTGCCAGGAAAACTAGTGGATCAAAACCAGTATCATATCCCTGGAGGATCTGCAGAAATCAGTGCCACTATTGAGGGCTTGAAAGATGCAGGCGTGGTGGCTCCCACCACATCTCTCTTTAACTCTTCTATGCGCTCAGTCCAGCAGACAGACAGATGGTGGTTGATTAACAGTTGACTATCAAAAACTCAACACCAGGCAGTGGTGGTGCACGCCTTTAATCCCGTCCCTTGGGAGGCAGAGGCAGGCGGATTTCTGAGTTCGAGGCCAGCCTGGTCTACGGAGTGAGTTCCAGGATAGCCAGGGCTACACAGAGAAACTCTGTATTGAAAAAGCAAACAAACAAAACCCCCAAAAAACAAAACAAAAACAAACAAACAAAAAACCTCAACACAGTAGTGATATCAATTGCAGCTGCTGTACCATATATGGTGTCCTTACCTAAGCAGATTAATACATCTCTTGATACACAGTATGTAGCTACTGGTCTAGCAAATGCCCTTTTCTTGGTATTTGTCCATAAAGACAACCAAAAGCAATTTGCTGTCATTTGGCAGTGACAGCAGTATACACTTACAGCTTTACTTTATTAGGATATACTAACTGCAGTTCTGTGTCATAACTTAAGTTAGAAGGGATCCTGATTGTCTGTCTCTTCTAGAGCATCACATTGGTTCACTATACCGAAGACACTATGCTGACTTGGACCAGGTGAGCAAGAGATTTATAGACTTGTTAACACATGTACATCAGAAAAAGGGAAATAAATCCAAACAAAATTCAAGGGCTTCTAGCTCAGTGAGACCCTTGTGAGTACAGATGTGGGGCACACAGAGATATTCCTTCTAAGATGAAGGATATGCTATTGCACTTGGCCTCTCCCACCTCCAAGAAAGAAGGACAATATTTAGTGGGCCCATTAGGATTCTGGAGACAGCACATTCCTCACTTAGGTGTGTTACTCTGGCCCACATGCTAAGTGACTCAGAAAGCTGCTAACTTTGAATAGGGCCTGGAACAGAAGGCTTTTCAATGGGTTCAGACTGCTGTGCAGGCTGCTCTACAACTTGGACTATATGATTCAGGAGACCAGATGGCACTGAGGTGTTAGTGGCAGACAGGGATGCTGTTTGGAGTCTTTGGCAGACCTCTATAGAAGAGTCACAGAAGAGATCTTTAGGATTTTGGAAAAGGCTCTACCATCATCTCCTCTCCTGTGAGAGACAGCTCTTAGCCTGCTATTGGGCCTAAGTGGAAACTGAACATTTTACAATGGGTCACCAAATTCCCATGGGACTTAAGCTGCCCATCATGATCTGGGTGTTATCTGACTCATCAAGCCATTTAGTAGGACGTGCACAGCAGCAATCTCTTATCAAGTGAAAGTGGTATATACATGATAGGGTCTAAGCATGTCCTGAAGACATAAGCACATTACATGAAGGGGTTGTCCAAATGTCTATGCTATGGATTTTACTCCCATTACAATGCTATCTACTGCCAAGCATCCACCTCATGGGGCGTGTCCTATGACTGGTTGACTGAGAAGAGAAAAATAAGGCCTGGTTTATTAATGGTTCTACACAATGTGCAAGGACCATCCATCCAGGAAGTGAACATCTGCAGCATTACAACCCCTTTCTGGAACAACCCTGAAAGATACCAGCAAAGGGAAATCTTTGTGCAAAACTCCAGGTGGTACCCATAGTCATGAAGTCATACATTTTGTTTGGAAGGAGAACAGCCAGATTTTCACTATTTTATGAGCTGTATAGTGGACTGGCTATACAGACAAGGATTTGAAAGGAATGTGATTAGAAAATTAGTAAGACATATGAGAAAGATACAGACAAAACTCTACAAATTGGCAAAGAATATGAAGATAACTGTGTCCCATGTAAATGCTTAACAACAGGTGACTTATACAGAGGAGGAATTCATTCATCAAGTAGACAGAATGACCCATTCTGTGGACAAGGCTTTTCCCCCAGCCATGGCAGAAATGGAAGTTATGCATGGGCTCAACGACATGGACTTCCACTCACCAAGGCTGACCAAGCTATAGCTGCTGTGGAGTGCCAGATATGCCAAAGCAGAGACCAGCATAAGTCCCAGATATGGTACCCTGGGGTAACCAGCCAGTGACCAGGTGGCAGGTGGACTACACTGGATCACTTCTTCTGTGGAGTAGATACTTAAATTCTGGTTATAGATTTCTCTTTCCTGCCAAAACCACTATCCATGAACTTATAGAATGCCTAATATAGTCATGGTATTCCACACAGTATTGCTTCTGACCAAAGAACTTACTTCACAGTCAGAAAATTGCAACAGTGAGTCTATAATCATGGAATCTACTGGTCTTACCATGTCCCCCACCATCCTGAAACTGCTGGCCTGACAGCAAGATAGAATAGCTGTTTGAAGACACAGTTAAAGTACAAGTTAGGTAGCAGCATCCTAGAGAGCTGGGGCAGGTTCTCTAGAAGGCAGTATATGCTTTGAATCAGCATCTAATATATGGTACAGCTCCTCTTATAGATAAGATCCATGGGTCTAAGAATCAAGGGGTGGAAGAGAAGATGATTCCACTCACTACCACCCCTAGTGACCCACTACGGGATCCTGCTGGGAGACACGACAGACATTGCACTGAACAGACATTGCACTGACGTGGAAGATCAGGTTTCCCTTGGCTACTGTGGGCTTCTGAGGCCGTTCAGTCAAGGGGTGACTGGTCCAGATTACCAAGGGGAAACTGGATTGCTTCTCCACAATGGAGGAGGAAAGATTATATCTGGAATGCAGGAGATCTTTTAGGGTACTATAGTCAATGGGTAACTGTAACAGCCTAATCCAAGCAGGATGACAAAAGGCACAGAACCATCAAGAATGAAGATATGGGTCACTGCTCCAGAAAAAGCAAGACCTGCTGAAGTGCTGGCTGAGGGTGGAGAAACACAATGTGTAGTAGAGAAGGAGAGTCATGAGTATCAGCTAAAGCCACATGACTGGTTAGGATTATAACCAACATGAGGGTTTCTACCATATTTTGTTAATTATGTGTTTATACAGATATTCAGTTTTCCCCTCAATTTCTTTATCATATAGCATAACTTCAATTAAGAGAATATCAGTAGTTATTGTATTTAAATTGAAATACTAAAAGACTATCCCTCAAGGTACATTGCCATCTACTCTAAAATTTATAATGTACAATTTGCAGCTGTACAAGGGATAGTTATATCAAGTTAAGAATAATAATGACTTGGTTATTACTTTTATTTGGAAATTAAGCAAGGCAGAAAAGATAGGAATGTGTGTCAAGTAGAGCTAACAAAAACCTCAATTACATTTTGTACCTGAGAAGACACATGAAGTAGAATGAGATCTTTTAAACAGCAGGAAGCCACTGCAGTATTTATTTCCTTCTGTGAGGTGACTCTAAGTAACTTCAACTTTCTCCAACACTTGGCATATTGTTCCAAGCATGTTTTAATAAAGGCCTGAAGTCAAGAATAGATCTACTTTCACAAATTAGAGAAGTAATTTACTTAAATATATTACCAACATTATCCTTCCTAAGTCTCTCCAGGCTCTTATACTGAACACGAGTCAAGTTGACAGCACCTGCTAGCACCTAGTAGGAACTTCATGTTTCACAGCATTGTGTATCCTCATCTCGGGAACAAATTACTTTTTACAGTCACTTTTCTGTGTTTTGCATTTTTAAAAATTATTTGTGTGTGGATATTCACCTGCTGTGATGTACATAGCAGAGCTACAGGAGCAGTCTGTGGAGCCAGCTCTCTCCTCCCACATTTACCCTGTCTGGGGAGCGCTGAGGCCACCCACCCTTACTGTCACCACCTGCCCTCCCTCCCTTTCAAGCTTCGCCCTTCCCACATTTCTACCGTGCACTGAGGCTGTGCTCCCCACGCACTCACTGGACCCTCCTGGCTGATTTCTTCTATCCTACACAGGAAACTCTTTGGACTGAAGTAGGTGCCCTTAATTAATTACAGTATCTTTTCATTTTCAAAGTTCAGAGCAAATTTCACCTCTATGAAGTCACCTCACCCTGAAAATTTTAAATCAGCCCTCGATTCTTTTTTAGAAAACAGCTTTGAAATAAACTGGGCAGTAAAGTATCTTTTAAAGTGTCTAGAAACTTTTTCAATTCACACTTGTATCATTTGATGATATTCACTAGGGAAATTAAAGCAAATTATAAAATAATGCATTTTACTTGAAAAAGAGAACACTTGGGCATCAGCATCTTTTTCTTTAAGACAGGGTCTTGCTACAGCTCAGTTTGGCTTGGAATCAAGGTCCTCTTTCCTTAGGGCATTGGGAGTGTGTATCTATCTCATCTAGTTTAACTTAGGTGTCTTTAAAGTATATGTTAAACCACTAGACTTAATTAAAAAAAAAATCTAAAACTGAATTAATGTAGAATTAAGGTAAATACACTTCCCACCCCAAGGAAGGAACAGTGATGATACAAATTTCTTCAATATAACCTCACTCTCTTCCCTTGGTAATTCCAGTTTTTAAAAAAAGTGCTACAGCCATCAGATTCTGAGATTTCTACACTTTCGATCCATTTTAAGGATTATTCCAAAGGCTGAAGGTCAATTCATAACCTGCAGTTAGTTGAGAGATGCAGGAGTTGGAAAACCTTAAATGGTGTACATGAATTTCAAGAAAGGAGGAATCATGGCTATCTTCAGAATCTCAAGGAAGTCTATATATATTTTAACATCGTTAAGAATTCTGCATTAGTATTACAATCAACTAAAGTGACAAAAACTCTGTGTGTGTGTCACACAAAACACACACACACACACACACACACACACTATATATTTTAATATATATATATATATATATATGGGTGGGGGGGTTGAGGTGCATTTAAACAATGCAAGCACTGCTAAATGTCTAAATAATATGCATCCTTTCATCCAATGACCCAGATCCTGACACCGGCCTTCCAATCCGAATGTCTTCTGATTTAGAATGAGAAAAAGGAGTTCTATCCCATAACCCGACCCCCAAAATTCAATCTTTGACCAACCCGCCGTATCCGGTCAGGTTCCGGGCCAGAGAAGGGCAGGAGCTCGCGTACCTGGGCGCTGGTTCGATTAAAGTGGTAGTATCCAGGTAGTGGATTTTGTAGAACTCCAGCAAGGCCGGCAAATGGTCAAACTCCTGGTCCCCGATCTTAAAGCGGCGGTTGGGCAGGGAGTTGATGATGTAGTGCGAGACACGCGAATTCTCAGACACGGACAGTACATAGTCCCCGGGGCAGGTAGATGAGTCCCGGACCAGGAACACGCCATGGCGCTGGCCCTGGAGACGGTTCTGCGCCTCCTGGCGAGACACTGGTCCCATATACCAGGCAGAGCGGTCTGAAGAATCAAACCTGGCGGAGGACATGGTGTTGGGCCCGGGGATGGGCGGCGTCTGCTGCTCTGGCTTGCTCGAGAAGCCTTTACCCGCTGTCGGCTTTGGGGCCGAGGAAGGGCCTCTCGGAACACTTCGAGGAACAATCAGAGGGCTTGGTCAGGACGTTCCTCTAGGCTCCGGGCCCCGCAGCATCCTCCGCCACCGCACTCCTGCACCGGGCCGCCTCACGAAGAGAGCCGGTCCGGGAACACTGGGCAAAGCTCCGGGGTCGAGGTGGGCGAAGCGGAGCAGTAGCGGAGGCCGCCTCGGGCTTTTCAGCTGTCTGGAGTACAGGGGAGGCTCCCGTGACTTCTGTCCGGGAGCCAGCCTCAAGAGCCCGCACCGATCCTCGCCGTCACACGAAGCACCGCGCTCCAACAAGAGTCGCACCTCCGGGGCCGTCTTACCCTGCCCGTACCCAATAGCCACAGCAACAAAATGGCGGACGCGGGAGAAGCGGCGGGCACCTCCCCTTGGTCCAGCGCACTCTAATCTGCGCACGCGCGGAGCTGGGCGCTACCCCCACCGCGGGGGCCCTTCCTTTGACGTCTCTAGGCGCAGCCAATGAGGAGTGCGTTCGCGAGGGTCCCAGCGTGAGCCACTGGAGCGGGCTCCCGCGTTCCGGGAGGAGGCAAAGGGTCAGGCCCTTCCTGGACCGCAAAGTAGCCGCCGAGTGCTTGCTGCTGTCAGGCCTCCCGGGCTTGGCAGGAAAACAGCAGGAGCCGAGAGGGAATAGCGTTTTGAAAACCTGTTTCTGGGAACAAAGCGTAGAGTGGTGGCCGAATGTCTGGCCAGGGAGGCGTGGCCCTCAGGTGATTGCGAGCCAGAAGGCCCTGATAAATCAGGTGGCTCAGGAAGGGCATGACCTAGGCCATGAGGTGACCATCTAGTAGGTTACTGAGTAACGCCTGCCCTAGGTGATTCTCCTTGGTACACGTGGAATGATGGTGAAGATCGTTTAACTAATGCTTTTAGAAGAGCCCACCAGGTAGATTAGGCTGGTTAAGCAGTTAATGGCAGACTTGCAACTATCTGCATTCCAACACACCTAGCTTTTTTTCGTTAGAGTTCTGAAGATGGGCTTGACCTTGTGCAGAGAACTCGCTTTGAGTTCATGAGTGCCACTGCCGTGTTTTGTCTAGAATACGATATTTCATGGCACTCTTTCCTTATTTTTAGAAGATTTATAATTTAGGGAAAAAAATAAAGTTGTTGGAACCTTGAAAAAAAGATTTAGCCGGGCGTTGGTGGCGCACGCCTTTAATCCCAGCACTTGGGAGGCAGAGGCAGGCGGATTTCTGAGTTCGAGGCCAGCCTGGTCTACAGAGTGAGTTCCAGGACAGCCAGGACTACACAGAGAAACCCTGTCTCGAAAAAAAAAAAAAAAGATTTATATTTTGGCTTCACATAATGCTGCATATCTTTAATCCCAGTGCTCAGGAGGCAGAGGCAGTTGGATCATTGTGAATCTGAGGAAAGCCTACTTTACGTGGTGTGTTAGCTCCCCAGACAGGGCTATATAATAAGACCTTGTCTAAAATAACAACAAATATGTAAAGTGTGCACATGCATGCCTGTGTGTTTGTGTGAGAGAGAGAGAATTGAACCCAGGTTCTCTGCAAGAGCAGCAAGCACTCTTACTTATTGAGCCATCTCTCCAGCCCCTAGTTCTTGTGTTCTTTCTGCTCCCTCCATGTTTCCTGAGCTGTGCTGGTTGAATGTTCATAGACTCTTATTATCTGCACTTTGATCAGTTACAAATCTGTACATCAACAGTTGTGCACTGCAAAAAAAAAAAAAAAAAAAAAGAGCTTTTCTGACCAAGCTTTATAGCCACATAAATCTATGGGTAGTAATGTAAATATGTATATGTGTCTATATAAGTGTATGCCACAGCCAGACCTGTACCTGAAGCAGTGACGCAGGGTCTGTGGAGGATTACTCCTCAGCAACAGCCATGGGGAAACCAGTGCACTTGTGGCTGAAGCTATAAACACCCTTTCAAAAGCAATAAGAGGGTTTGTCCCTTCCCAGGACATGCAGTTGGGGGGGGGGGGGGGGAAGCCTGCTCTGCAGATAGAAGAGCCAGTCTCTGGAGCTGCTTCTGTGTGATTTTCCTTTTTGTAACTTCGTTAGGATTTTGACTTTATTCAGAGTAATGGAGAAGTGAGAAAGAAAGAGGGTTCTAGCATCCCAACCCTCACTTCCAGTCAGGACAACACTTGCTCAAAGAGCTCTGTTTTCTTGTTGATGTCCCACCTTAGTGAGTGAGTTAGTTAGTTAGCAATGCTCTGGATCAGAACTTATCTGTGCCTGGCCCATGCTCCAGCACTGAGCTACATCCCCAGTCCTGCAAGGTTTTTTGTTTGTTTTTGGTTGGCTGGTTTTTGTTTTTGTTTTTTGGACCAGGGTTTCCTATGAAGCCCGAGCTGCCTTCAGAATTGTGGTTCTTATACCTTAGCCTCCGAGTGTTGGGATTACACATGAGTACAATATCACACCTAATCATAAGCACCTCAATTCCCCTCTTTTAATGTATTATTGGGGCTAGAAAATTGCTTTGATGAAGGACACACATGGTGGCTCTGAACCATCTGTAACTCCAGTTTCACGGGACCCCACCGTTCCTGATCTCCTGGGTACTGGACAGACACATGGTATAAATACATATGCAGACAAAACACTCATACACATAAAATAAGTAAATCTGTTTTTTTAAAGATGTATTTATTTTTATTTTATGTATGTGAGTACACTGTAGCTGTCTTCAGACACACACCAGAAGAGAGCATCGGATCCCATTACAGATGGTTGTGAGCCACCATGTAGTTGCTGGGAATTGAAGTAAATTCAATGAAAGTTCCCAGATGCTTTGTGCCAGGTATGGTGTTCTGAAATCCTGTCTTCAGAGGTTTTACATTGTCTGTCAATTGCAGTGGAGTAATCATGGCCGTCTCCATGTAAACTTCCTTGTGATGTTGGTTAGCATTCATTGGGAACCAGCTCCTCCTGGACTTTTGGAACTGATTGTTCAATATTGTCCAGATTGGTTGGCATTTTTTTTTTGTTGTTGTTTTTTCCAGACAGGGTTTCTCTGTGTAACCCTGGCTGTCCTGGAACTCACTCTGTAGACCAGGCTGGCCTCGAACTCAGAAATCCCCTGCCTCTGCCTCCCAAGTGCTGGGACTAAAGGCGTGTGCCACCACTGCCTGACAAGGGCAGAACTTTTTTTTTTTTTTTTTTTTTTTTTTTTTTTTTTTTTCGAGACAGGGTTTCTCTGTGTAGCTCAGGCTGTCCTGGAACTCACTCTGTAGACCAGGCTGGCCTCGAACTCAGAAATCCGCCTGCCTCTGCCTCCCAAGTGCTGGGATTAAAGGCGTGCGCCACCACCGCCCGGCAACAAGGGCAGAACTTTTTAAGTGGTGGAATGACACAGTATTAATATAAGTATTAGCCCATCTCAGAGGATGGAAACTTTATTTATTTATTTGGTTTTTCAAGACAGGGTCTCTCTGTGTAGCCCTGGCTGTCCTGGAACTCACTCTGTAGACCAGGCTGGACTCGAACTCAGAAATCCGCCTGCCTCTGCCTCCCAAGTGCTGGGATTAAAGGCATGCGCCACCACTGCCCGGCTAGAGGATGGAAACTTTAAACAAAACACATTAAACAAAACTTTTAACAAACAAAACAAGGCCAGGAATGTGGCTCAGTAGGTAAAATGTCTGCCTAGCATAGTTCTAGGTTCAATCCCCAGCAGCACATAAACTAGGAATGGTGGTGTGTTGGGGGTGCCCATAGATTACTAGGGAAACCAGGAATCCTAGTCACACAGGGGTGTCTTCTCAATGGAGGAAATAAAATACCTGCATTCCATCCAGAAAGTTAGGAGTACATATTGTTAACAACCTGGTGACATTTTGCTACCTGTAGAGGCAGACTTCACCCAAATCCCTGAGCCTCTTCCTCCCTACACCTTTGTCTTTAGCTCTCAGTTAGTAGAACCCATCCTTGGGAGAGATGTCACATATACGTGACAACCTGCTGACTGCTATGATACCCTGGTCAGAGACCACACCAGATTCTAGGCTCTTAAGCTATCGAACCCATCTTCAAGGTCTCATGTACTTTGCACAAGAGTTTCTGTGTACCCACTCCGAAAGCTTACTGTGCCCCTGGAACTGGAATGACTGTTTCCTGGAAACTTTCCCCCAAGTTCTACTGTGTTTAAATATGCCAGCAGTAAACTGCCTGGCATTAGACACTCTAGAATCTTGTTTGATCCAGTTTATGTAAGTCAAACGGAGCTGAGTTTTCATTGTCACCTCTTCACTGGGCTCATTTCCCTGCATGCCATGACACCTCAGTACCACAAGCCTATGATCTCAGCATTGGAACTTGAGGAGGGAGGATACGCTCAGGGCGACGCTAGGCACGGTGCCTCATGCCTCCTCCTTCTTTTTTAAAAGTTTATTTTTTGTATATGAGTACACTGTTGCTCCCTTCAGACACACCAGAACAGGGCATCCGATTCCATTACAGAGGGTTTGTGAGCCACCATGTGGTTGCTGGGAATTGAACTCAGGACTTCTAGAAGAGCAGTCAGTACTCTTAACCACTGAGCCATCTCTCCAGCCCTCATGCCTTCTTTAATACCAGCACTCAGACAGAAGAAGCAGGGAGATCTCTCTGAGCTTGAGGCCACCCTAGTCTACACAGCAAGTTCCAGACTAGCAGACTAGCCAAGGCAACATGGTAAGACCCTGTCTTAACAGAAGAATGAGATAAGGAGGAGGAGGAAGAGGAAGAGAAGGAAGAAAGTTGTTGTTAAAGGCCATTGTTGGTTGCATTAAACTTGAGGACAGCCTGGGACATATGAAATCCTGTCTCAAAAACAAAAACAAGACAAAATAGCTAGGGGTGCACCTCACTGGTGGAGCACTTGTCCAGCAAGAATAAAGCCCCAGACTATAAGCTACTGCCCTACTGCTATGATAAAACACTGTGATCAAGGCAATACATAATGTTACAGAATAAAGTGTTTGTCTTATAGTTCCAGAGGGATAAGAGTCCATCATGGTGGGGGAGTGTGGCAGCAAGCAGCAGTGCAGCGGCTTCAGCAGGATGCCGAGAGCTCACATTCTGACTGCAGAGCACAAAGCAGACAGAGGGAATGGCTTGAGGCTTTATATACTCAAAGCCTCCACACGGTCACACCTCCTACACTTCTCTCAACAGCGCCACCAACTGGGGACCAGGTTTTCTAATACATGAGACTTCTGGGGACGATGTCATCAAAACCACCACACCTGGGTTTGAGCTTCACCACTGAAAACAAATAAATAGCAAGCAAATAAATATAATTTAAATATATATATATATATATATATATATAAAAAAAGCACAGCCACAGAGATAGTAGTTGTGGAGGTCAGAGGATAATTTTTAGGAGCAGTGTGGTGTTTTGAATGAGAATAGCCCATGGGCTCATATTTTGAATGATTGATTCCAAGTTGGTGGAACTGGAATTGTTTGGGAAGGATTCGGAAGTGTGGCCTTATTGGAAGGGGTGTTACTGAGGGTAGACTTTGAGGTTTCAAAAGCCCATAGCTTTCCATTAGCTCTCTCTGACGCATGCTTGTGGATCTCCAACAAGAGATTCCAACAAGATTCCATCTTGAGACTGAATGGCTCAACAGTTAAGAGCATTTGATGCTCTTCTGATCTGAGTTTGGTTCCCAGTACTCAAGTGGTGTGTCACAATTATCTGAAGCCCCAATTTCAGGGGATATGATACTTCTATTGGCTCTAGAGGCATTGCACACATGTGGTACACATACATTTAGGCAAAACACCCATACACACACACACACAAAGAAATATCTTAAAAACTTGGGATGCAGGAGCCCATTCATCCTTGGAAAGAAACTCTTTTAAGACTCAGGATATTGTAAAGTAAGGTAAAAACATTCCATCCTGCAGGAAAGCTCAGAAAGTAAAAAAATTCAATAGCACTAGGAAGTCCTGAAACTGACTAGATTTACTAAGCCCCTCCCTCTCCAAACTTATATAAGCAGGAAGGACAGTTAAAGACACTCTCAGACAAGCCAAACTGCCTAGAAGGAGGAAAGACAAGCAGGTCTCCCTAGAAGACGGTCAAACCAATTGAACCACTTGGAAAGTGAGCAACTGTGAAAGTGCTCCAACCTGTGAACAAGTTGTGTAGTGAATGCCCACCTATGTTGGGTGTGAACTTTTAGTGATATAGCTCTCTGAATTATTTCTGCTCCTATAATAACACCAATAAACTTACTGGTATGATCCTCCCTGCTCCCAGGGATCATTAGCCAATATTGGTTCATAAAGACAAATGGAGCAGGGGCGACAGATGGGAAGTTTGGAAGTCTGTACATATGAAATGGAAATGATGACACTCTGGGATCAGGTAGACAGATCAACTTTATTCAGGGTGAATCAGGATGAATCATATATATATGTATACGATATATGTATATGTCATTGGCTGAAGGTTAAGGCACTGAGGTGCCTCATTAGCACCAGGAGGCAGTCCAAGAATCTCAGGTGCTTACTAAATGGTTTTCTTATGGGAGAAAGGATGTTGAACCTGTAATCTTACAAGGCTATGTGACACTCCACAGGCAGAGAGTATGGGGATTTTGAGCTTCCCAGACAAGGTCAGAGAAGGAGAAGCCCCATGACAGATGGAGTCCACCATTTTGCACTGAGTTCAGGGCTTTCTGGTAATATTAGACTTTGACCTTAGCAGCAGGGTTTCTTGACAATTGGCTCATCAAATTGGATTTTGGTGGTATCCTTACTTTGGTCTGTTATTGACATTGTTCATGTCTCCCTAGCAATAGTGTCACACAGCATAACTGGGAACAGGAACCAAAGAATGCAAAGATAAAACTGGGCAGAGTGAGAGTGGTGGTGCATAACTTTAATCCCAGCACTCAGGAGGCAGAGGCAAGTGGACCTCTGTGAGTTCAAGAACAGCCAGGTCTACAGAGTGAGTTCCAGGACAGCTAGGACTACACAGAGAAACTCTGTCCAGAAAAAAACAAAAATGAAAGAAAGAAAGGAAGGAAAGAAGGAAGAAGAAAAGAAGAAAAGAAAGAAGGAAGGAAGGGAGGAAGGGAGGAGTGACTACATGGTTCTGGATATGGGTAGCAAGGCAAGGCATCCATCTGGGGGGATCTGGGTATGGCTGCTTTTCCCTTTATGGCATGAAATAGTGTTCCTTTGTAAAGAATGGATCTACTTCTAGGTGGCAACATGCCCTGTATCCTTCCTTAATGGTTAACCCAGTGGGGCATGTCAAGTATTTGGCTGGGGACCACCCCTAACAGGTGGGTTTACCTTAAGACAATGTGCTTTTCCTTCCAAGAATTTCTGCCTCCTAGTGCAGTCTCAATGAGCTACCACAGGGTTCATCTGGGCCTGCCCACCTTTCTGTATCCTAACTTGGAAGGTGTAACTATTCTTTACTTCTTTCAGATGCTGGTATGCTTTAGTATGCTTTTATTTTGTCTTATTTTAGAATATTTGTCCAGACTTTAGTATGCTTTTATTTTGTCTTATTTTAGAAATATTTATATTGTTTTACATGTATGGATGATCTGGCTGTGTGTTTGCCAGAAAAGGGTGTCAGGACATCAGCTGTCCTGGAGCTGGAGTTCCAGGTGTTTGGGGACTGCTGTGTGGGTGCTGGGAATTGAAGCTCGGTCTTTGGAAGAACAGCCAGTGCCATTAACCACTCATGTGTTTTTCCAGCTTGTTAAATTATTTTATCAATGGAAGTAAGAACTCCAAAATGGGAACCCCAAGGTTCTGGTAACACTTCTTTCCTGCCTTTTAATTCTTTAATTGACAGGGGATGACAACAACATTCACCTGGTCCGGCACCCCTGATGGTGTCATCATCTTCTTGCTGTGTCAGCAGTAACACGGCCCCTACAATGGGTGCTGAGATACGTAACCACAGATGCATGCTCTACCTAGAGGGAAGGTCTGGGTGGGGGAGTCCGAGGGGCAAATCCCAGTCAGGCTGTAGTCCTCTCTGTAGAATGGGATGGTACCCCCTCCTCTGTAGATGGGGTCTGGTGCCTGGGCACAGAGACACCCTAAAAAAAAGTCAAAGGTTGAAAAGAAAACTTTCGGTCTGAGAGAGTACCACATAGTCACAGGTCAGAGTGTGAGCAGGTAACCATGGAGGCTGCGTGGACACTTCTAGGTATAGTAAAAAATGGTTTGGGCCCATGTGGTTTCTTAGAAGGGATTTGCTTATGTGAGGATAGCAGGATACAGGGAAAAGACAGTGCAAATTAAATCTATGCTAGAGGGCATAAATCAAACCAACCAAACAACACCAACAAAACTTGGAACCTGTGGATAGTAAACAGAGAAAAATGAGATAAAAGTAATTTAAGGGGGAAAAGCCCCTAAGGGGATGAAGAGATGGTTTAATGGTTAACTTCACTGCTGCTCTTCCAAAGGATCTGGGTTTGATTCTTCGCACCCGAGGAGCAACTCATACCCATCTGTAACTCCAACTCCAGGAGTTCTGACCCCTTCTGGCCTCGGTAGTCATCAGGTTTGCAAGTGCTATGCAGACATTCATGCAAGCAAAACCAGTACATTTGAAATAAAAAAACAAAATAATAAGAATAAAATAAAATCATTTGATTTTAAAAGATTACTCAAACAACAAAAAAGAAAACAGTTGAGGTTTTGTCTTGTACTGTCTATTGTAATGCTAAGTGTAGCCCTCAAGACCTGGAGTCTGCACATAGCCCCTGGGACTCTACCCCCAAGTTAATTCTGTTTGGTGAATAAAGATGCCAACAGCAATAGCTGGGCAACAGGGACATAGGTGGGGTTGAGGTTTCACAGGGTTTGGAGGGAGAGCACCATGAGAAAGGGAAGAGAGGGAAGAAGCTGCCAAGGGATAGAAGAAGAAAAGAGAGCCACCATGGGTTAGCTGGGTCATAAAAATGTGGCCATGTGACCTGGCCAATTGGAGCTAGGAGCAGCCCAGATGAAACATAGTAAGTAATAACTTGGGTTATTGATAAGAAAGAAGATTCTAACAGCATAGTGGGTAGGCAGTTGCCTTGCTATTGCCCCTAAGGCATATTTTAAAATATAAAGGCTGTGTGTGTCATTCATCTGAAAACATAAATGGTCTAAGGCGGGAAAGAAGCCCTGGGCTGGGATTTTAAAATATTTATTACTATAGAATACCCTAAAAAATAAGAAAAGATCCCAGTTCTCTGGCCAGATTCGACTTTTCATCTAAGAGGTTAAAAAAAGATGTCAATTTATCAAGAGCATTAGAACTGTAATGCAGTGTTTATGTCTTTGAGTCCCATGATAAAACATGGTATTTGTGAAGTAAGAGGCATCAGCAGACCGAAAGACATAGATCAGCATGTAAGACGTACAAACAGATAAAACAAAAACACATTCTAAAAAAGAGACAGATGGCCTCTGTGTGTCACTAGAAGGCAAATGTGCATAATTAGCATCAGCCAGAATCCCCAGGGGGAAAATAGATTGGTAAATTTGATTCTGGTGAACCTCTGAAAGTCGCTTAAGGCCTTCCCAGCAGTTTACCACTACAGTAAGGAAAACCCAAAGCAGAGTGGTACAGGGGGTTCTGCTCTCAGGGAAAATCAACCAGCTGGCATCAGCCTGCAGAACTGTGATGTGCATTTCTATACTGTAAGCCACCTTATCTGCAGGGCTGTAATGAAGGCCAGCTTCAGTATGTAAGCCCACTGTATTTCTTTATTCCTTTGTGAGGAAGAGTGTACTGGGGATTGAACCCAGGGCCTTGAGTGTACTAGGCATCCCTAACACTGAGCTATAGATTTTTTTACCCCAGACAGGGTCTCTCTGTGTAGTCCTGGCTGTCCTGGAACTCACTCTGTAGACCAGCTGGCCTCGAACTCAGACAGGCCGACCTCTTAAGTCTAACAGGAGGCAACAACTATGACACTGGCATCATTTTCTATCTCCCATGAAATGAAAGATTCTGATATATATATATATATATATATATATTATATATTATTTTTTTTTTTTTTTTTTTTTTTTTTTTTTTTTTTTTTGAGACAGGGTTTCTCGTGTAGCCCTGGCTTCCTGTCCTGGAACTCACTCTGTAGACCAGGCTGGCCTTGAACTCAGAAATCCGCCTGCCTCTGCCTCCCAAGTGCTGGGATTGAAGGTGTGCACCACCACTGCCCTGCTAAGATTCTGATATTTTTAAGTGGATGGAAAACAAATAATAGTTTGTGAAATAAAATTCAATTTTCATACTTATAAATCCTGTCTGACTGGGACATAGGCACTCTCATTTGTGTATTGGGGCTGTTTTGTGCTACTATGAGAGACCGACAGTGCTATAGAGACTATTTAGCTTATAGGAGTGGCACACCTTTTTTTTTTTTTTAAGATTTATTTATTATGTATACAGTATTTTGCCTGCATATATGCCTGCACACCAGAAGAGGGCACCAAATCTCAAGCCACCAGTGATTGTTGGGAATTGAATTCAAGATCTCTGGAAGAGCAGCCAGATGATTTTAACTGCTGAGCCATCTCTCCAGCCCAGCTTGGAACACTTAAATCTTTTGTCATTTCAAGAAATTTTCTATCCTAAAGTCAGAAGGCTCAGGCTGGTGAGAGGGCTCACTGTGTAAAGGCACCTGCCTCCAAGCCTGACCACCTGAGTTTGATCTATGGGACCCAAATGATGGAGAGACCAACAGAACATTGTCCTGACACCTCCACACATATTATGCTGGGGCACAACAACAACAACACACACACACACACACACACACACACACACACACACACACACTTTTTAAAAGAGGCCCTGATAGTGTGGCCCTTTTAGACTAAGACTCCAGCCTCGAGAGCTGTGAGCCACAAGCTCTATGTCACCTCCTCTCCGTATTAATTGTAGTGAAACTGGTAGCATTTCATCTTGAGCTACTTGCACTAGAGGAGAGGTAGGAGCATTTTCTGAGACAGATAGCTAGGAAATGAAAAACAAATGCAGGTTTAAAAGAAAACTTATGTGTTTGTTTTGCTTGGATGTCTGTCTGTGTACCCTTTGTCTGGATGTGCCTATGGAGGCAGGAAGAGTGCTAGATCTCTTCAGACAGATGGTTGTAAACTACCACATGGGTGCTGGGAACTGAACCTGGGTTCCCTGAGAGAGCAGCCGGTTCTCTTAATGACTATACTATCATTCCAATCTCCAAATTCAGAAACACAGACACACCCTGAAGAAAAAGGCTTGTTTGCGCAGAGCAGAAGACTGCAGAGGGTGAGACAATGGCTGAACACGGGTTTCTGATGACAGTTTCTGACTCACTTATCTTTTCTGTAGTAGTGGTGGTGGGGATTGAATCCATAGTCCTCCATGTGCCCAAAACATGCCTTACCACCTGGCTGTCCTCAGCTTAGAGGGCTCCTGCATGTGGCCTCAAGGACCAAACACATTAACTTAGGAGAGTTCCCTCCACCCATGATTTCATAGTGACATGTAGATAGGTTCTGATTAAAAATCAACCTCCTGTCCTATGGATTATGCTCATCTTCTGAGCTGAAGGGTGGGGATGAAGTTAAGCTGACAGGACAAAGACCTTGTTCACCTCCTGCCAAATGAGTGCCTGGAATGATGGCTTTACTTTTCTCTCTGCCTTTTTTTTTTTTTTTTCATTTGCTGGTAGCTGAGGGTGACCTTGAACTCTTAATCTTCCTGCCTCTACTCCCCATGTGATCCAATTACAGGAATGTGCCATCACGCTCACTGGTAGCTTACCACTTTGCATACAACACGGTTCATTCACTGGACTTGAAGATGCTTAACATCAGTAAACTTCAAACTCCTACAGAATGGCCAGCAAAATGGCCCAGCAGGGAAAAGCCTTTGCCTCTAAACCTGATGACCCTAGGGTGGAAGGACAGAACCAACTCCTAAGAGCTGTCCTCAATTCCATGTCCCCTGGAGCTCATACAAAGAAATATAAAAAAAGAAACAAAAAGTAAAACTCTTAAAAAATGTCCTAGATAGGGCTGGGGAAGCTAGACAGCTCATTTGACTTGCCAAGTGACAAGTGTGGGGACCTGCGCTCAGCCCACAGATCTTCCAAGTGACAAGCGTGGGGACCTGTGCTCAGCCCACGATCTTAGGACCCATGTAAGAAAGCTCACTGATCACAAGCACACATCTTCAATGTGTGCTGGAATCCAGCACAAGGGCGGGAGAAAAAGGGGTTTTGGGGTTTGCAGGTGAATTCCAGTCAGGGAGGCATGTGGGCAGGAAGGACCTAAGGAACAACATCTGAGGCTCCCCTCCCTCCCTCCTTCCCTCCCTCCCTTCCTCCCTTCTTTCCCTCCCTCCCCTCCCTCCCTCCTTCCTTCCCTCCTTCCCTTCTTCTAAAACACACACACATACACACACACCTCTGGAGAAAAGGGCTTATTCAAGCAAGTAGAATGTTTTTACTAAAGTGATACATTATACACTTAAAATTGTACATTTATAAGAAGAGAAAGGGAAATTAAGATGCTCCACTCTCCTGGTTTACTTGTTACATGAATGAACTTCAGGCCTCTCCTACAGAATGAGGGAAACCAATTGAAGAGGTCACTCTAATGCTGCTACAGTTACACATCAGTAACTGTTAGTCTTCTCCAGAGGACAATGCACTTGTTTGGGTAGTACACATAGCATATAGCTAACCTATGCTTACAAATGTCACCTTTCTGAAGGCAGGGTGTTTCAGTCTGTCCTGCAGACCTCACATGGCAAGGGTATGTTCACTGGTCTGTGATGCATAAAGTCTATTCCACGCGCACCCGCCACCTCTCCAACACTAACCCTTCCTAGGCCGGAGTATGGGAGAGAGTGAGTCTTTCCTCCCCTCCTTCCCAGCAGCACCTGACTCACCCGCCCCACAGCCACTGATTCTCTTGAGACAAGATCTCACCCTGAGCCTGGACTCATGGCTACCCTTCTGACTTGGCCTAAGTGCTGTGATGATGGTGTCAGCCAGCAGATCTAGCTCTGGAGCTTCCCTAAGTCCTTTGTTATCTGTGCTGTGCTATGTAATGTAGCACCTGCTCCAGCCAGTCTCCAGCAGGCCAAGGGACAACTTCAGCGAACCAGAGAGTCTGAGGAACAGGACAAATGGGTGAGGACCTCTAATGGTTTACAGGAAGACAGGTTTCACATTCATGGAGTAAAAAAAGATTGGGAAAGGAGTGATTGGCTTCATTAATTTAGCAAAACAAAGAAAGGTACACAGAATGTCCCTGTGCCTGGAGTCAGCTGATTCACACTAAGATGCCCGTGGAAGGCATCCTCATGTGTAAATTTCTTGGGACTGAGGTACACTAATTAATTTTTTACAAGGCTATGCCTGATGGTGATAAAGAGGAACAGTTACTATAACATGTGAAAGGTTTTATAGAAAAAAAAAAAAACAAAAGCAATTAGGAGTGGAAATACATATGGATTAGTCTCTCTATATCATTTGAGACAGGTCTTAGTATAGCATCCTGGCTGGCCTGGAACTCATAGAGGTCCACTTCAGTCAGAGCTTCAGATTTGGGCCCTTTCTACCTGTGGCTGCTGTATTTTCAGGAAGGTTGGATATTTTGTGACAAGAGTGTGTACACGATGCTACAAGAACAGTAATAATCCTGTTATCCCATTTTTTGATCCTCTCCCCAATGGTGGAGATCAACCCCAGGCCCCGAAGGAGAAGGGGAGATAACTGACTACTGAGCTGTATCCACAGCCCTGCTGCTTGCTTTGCTTTAAGATACTACAGATCCCAGGTGCTAAAGGAAGGATCCCCAAATGGCACAAGAGCCATGTTTTAAGGCAAGAAGGCACTGGCATTTTAGATTTTGACATTTCTTACTAGTTAAAAAGTCTCTTTTACCTTCTTCAAAATACATGAGTTTGATTTTAAGATAGTCAGGTGTTCTGTGGCTTCAGTGACTTTATTGGCAGTACCAACACAAGGAAAATTTCTTTCAGGAATCAATTTCAATTAATGCTTCTAAATATTCTCTTTTGGAAACTGAAAGGGAGTGGACACTAGCTAGCTAAGATAGTCTCTGGGCCTCTTGGTCCAATCATCTAACAGACAGAAGGTTAGTATCATTTGTGGAGTCTAAGTCCTAAAACTAAGTGGAGCACTCTGTAGAAATGGAGAATGCATAGTCTGGGAGGGATGAGAAGACTCCAGGCACCAAATAAACATGGCCTTTGGTTCTATTCCCAGAGGCTTAGTTTTTATGCAATACTCCATGCACACAAACCAACCAACCAGTTGGCTTTGAGCCAGTGGAAAAAGTCCCCACCAGAGATGGAAAGAATGAAGTGAGAACACGGGGTGGAGGGTAAGGCGGGGGAGAAGAAGGGCGTGTTCATTCCCACACCTTCCCAGGTGTCATATCTAACAGGTCTGTTCTGAGTCCTTCTGCTTAAGTGCAGGACAAGAACAGAAGAAGATGGGGGTAGGGACAATGAAGGCAACACATTTCAGTTCTGTATAGAACATGGATCCTTTTCAGTGTGTGTGCAGGCATGTCCACAAGACTTGACATATAAAGATGTGGAAGGATCCTTCCTTCTGTCACAAACCCAGGGTCCCTTCACATCTGAATTCACAGTAAGGCCTCGGAGTGAGAAACGAATGGATAAATGAAAGGCAGAAGTTACTGACACTCTGCCCACGGCTTTGCAGACACATATGAAATCAGAAATGCAGTACCTTTTCTCCTTCTAGCATGGTAATCAAAGGCTCAAGGTGTTCACAATTACTCTGCTTGGACTAAAACACAGCAGACAGCTCACAGAACTTTAGAGGTGTTGGTCTTATCAAACATGGAACACACATTTTTCCCCATTGAAACTAAAATTTCAAAGACCCACATTTGAAAACGTGTTACATGACATACTATGCAATACGTGACATTCCATAAGAGTTTAAGAGAGCCTTCTGAATCGTCTCATCAAGATGGAGCAGAATTCCTCTCCATGTCTCTAGAGTTGCCGGACTTTTTTTTCTGTGCTTTTTATATTGACGTCTAACTTGTCCACTTTGGTTGTTAGTCGGTCAAGGATGTCGTCCTGTTCCTCAATTTCCGTCTGCATTCCCAAGGCTATGTCCTTCAGGCGGCCCAATCCCATAGACAGCTCATCTGTGAGAAGGAAATGATAGGCAGTCACAGTGCCTCTCGGGACATTTAGTGGTGTCTGGATTACAGCATCCTGCCTAAGAGGCTGTGTGCCACAGCTTGTAGCATATGTTTCTCACAATACATACAAGTGAAAAGAAATATATTTACTACACAGTAATATGTGGATAATGTAGGTAGAGGCCACTGTGTATATCCTCCTTCCAGATCACCACTGTTAAGGGTTTGTTATTTTAAGTATAGTCTTGATATATAGCTGTGGCTGTAACTCAGTAAGCCTTGAAGTGACAGAGACCTCCCTGCTTCTTCTGCTTGAGAAGACTGGGGGTCTGCAGGGTCTTGGTGCATCCGGCATTTTCACCTGGGTGCTGGAGAAGCAAGCGCAGAGCTTGCATATGCTAGGGAGGCACACTGACACTTAGTCACAACCCTAGTCTCTCTGTACTTTTCATTTCAAGACTGGAGCTCACAGATTTTCTAGGCTGGCCTTGAACTTGCAATCCTCCTGTCTTAGTCACCCAGGTAGGTGGGACTAAGCCTGGCATGCTATGTTTCTTGAGGTCTTTGAAACCCGTGGCCTTGTGTTTCCTAGAAAGTAAAAATAAGGAGCCACCCATGCCTCATGAAACTTCTTGGGTTTGAGCACAGTAAGGACAGGAAAAGAAGGCAGAGATAAAGCAGCATGGTCGGCTCTGGGGACAGGCCTCAGTGGGTATGGGCACTTGCTGAGCAAGAATGAGGACCTGAGTTCAGATCCTTAGCAGCCTTGCAAAGCTGTGTGACTCGATCCTAGATGCACTTAAACCCAGAGACACCTAGGTCTGGTCTGGATTCACATAAGCAGTGGGGATGGCTTGGCTGGACTGAACACAGGAATGGAGATGTGGACAGATTCCTGAGATGCGAGGCAGTGTGTAGGGTGTGACATGCATCAAGGAAGCAGTGGAGGGTCAGTGCTGGGTGCTCCTGCTGTGCTCAGCACCAAGTGGCTGGAGGCTGCTGCAGCTCCCAAACTTACCTAGGTTGTTGTCGATCTTCTGGTGATAAGCTCGAAGACTCGAGTTCTTTGGGTAACCCTCAGAACTCACAGTGGAAGTCGGTCCTTTAGGCACTGAGTCCAGTTCTGAGGAAACACCACAGGGACAGTTAACTGAGTCAATGCTGCTCCGTGAAAGTGAAATTGGCCCATTCTTTCTTTTCAGAAGTCCTAGGGATCTGTCTGTCCCCAGGAACACCAGGCAAGGACCAACAGGGTGGGAGGAAGGTGGTGAGAGGCTCTGCAGCCGTGCAGAGGACAGGATGGGAATGGGACAGGTTTATAGGTCTGAGTTCCAGCTGGTCCCCAACTTACAAGGACCCTCAACTTACAAGTCACTTGGTTAGATATGTAAAAAGATGTATATAACAGAGGAACTGTTGATGCAAAACTGCAGGCTCACAGGCAAGCTCCAGGAGACAGGCTGTTTCATTATTTTAGTTTTGATCCTGAGGATTGGAACCAGGCCTTGTTCATGCTAGGCAAGCACTCTTCTGTCAAAGTAGCCCACAAATTCTTCTTACCTTGCGTATGTGTGTACATGTGTATGTGTGTGCATGTGTGTACATGTGTATGTGTGTATGTGTGTGTACATGTGTATGTGTGTGTATGTGTGTACATGTGTGTGTATGTGTGTACATGTGTATGTGTGTGTATGTGTGTACATGTGTATGTGTGTGTACGTGTGTATATGTGTATATGTGTGTATGTGTGTACATGTGTATGTGTGTGTATGTGTGTACATGTGTATGTGTGTGTACGTGTGTATATGTGTATATGTGTGTATGTGTGTACATGTGTATGTGTGTGTATGTGTGTGTACATGTGTATGTGTGTGTACGTGTGTATATGTGTGTGTATGTGTGTATGTGTGTACATGTGTATGTGGTGTATGTGTGTATATGTGTGTATATGTGTGTGTACATGTGTATGTGTGTGTACGTGTGTATATGTGTATGTGTGTGTATGTGTGTACATGTGTATGTGTGTACATGTGTATGTGTGTACATGTGTATGTGTGTATGTGGTATATGTGTGTATATGTGTGTGTACATGTGTATGTGTGTGTACGTGTGTATATGTGTATGTGTGTGTATGTGTGTACATGTGTATGTGTGTACATGTGTATGTGTGTACATGTGTATGTGTGTGTACATGTGTATGTGTGTGTACGTGTGTATATGTGTGTGTATGTGTGTGTATGAGACAGGACCTTGTTATGTTGCACAAGCTGACCTCAAACTCTGTGCTCAAGCTATTTCTGAAATAGCTGGGACTCTAGAGGCATGCTACACCTGGCAGGAACAGGTTTAAAAATTACCATGTGTGGTAGTACATGCCTGTAATCCTAGCACAAGGAGCAAGATGAATTACAGACCAGACTGGGCTAAACAGGACTCAATCTCAAAAGATAAAAGAAATAATAAACAAAAAGAAAACTATATCAAACCATACAAAATACACAAAAAAGCAAAGATCAACATTGACGTCTGGTGTGGTGGTTTGCAGCTGAAATCCCAGCATTTGGAAGGCTAAGGCAGGAGGATCATGAATTCAAAGCCAGCCAGGGCTCTATAGTAAGACTGTCTCAAAGGAACCAAAGGAAATGGAGTTATTTTACACAATTGAGATTGAGGATTTTTTTTTTTTGTTCTGTTGTAAATTTATTATTTTTTTAAAGATCTACTTATTTATTTTATGTATATGAGTACACTATAGCTGTCTTCAGACACACCAGAAGAGGGCATCAGATCCCATTACAGATGCTTGTGAGCCACCATGTGGTTGCTGGGAATTGAACTCAGAGCCTCTGGAAGACCAATCAGTGCTCTTGACCGGTGAGCCATCTCTCCAGCCCTGGAAATTTATTTTTATGTTGTTATTTCACTTAAACAAGCAAAAAGGAAATACTAGGCAATGTATATTTGCCTAAGAAATGTTCCTTGAAATTTCATTTCTAAACATATCCAGAAATATTCTCCCTCTCCCTCTTCTTTTGAGACAGGGTCATATGTAGCTCAGGCTGGCCTTGAACTTGAGAGTGGCCTTGAACTACTGATCCTTCTGCCTCTATCTCCCAAGTTGTGTGCTATCACCTCCCTCCCCCTTTTCTGTCTCTCTGTCTCTTTCTCTGTCTCTCTGTCTTTCTCTCTGTCTCTCTTTCTCTGTCTCTGTCTATTTCTCTCTGTCTCTCTGTCTCTCTGTCTCTCTCTTTCTCTCTCAGACAGTTTCCCACAGTGTTCCAGTCTGGACTTGAACTTATGGCCATCCTCTTGCTTCAGTCTCCCAAGTGGTAGGATTAAGTGTAAACCACCATCCCCAGTCACTAGTCTTTGGGGGAAATGTCCCTGTGTAAGTTTAGCATGCAGTTGTCCCTGACTATCTGTGTGTGACTTGTTCTAAGATCCTCCTGAGATACTGAAAGCTGGGGATGTCCAAATTCCTTGTGTAATAATCAAAATCTTGTACAGTTCAGTGTGGCATTTGCCTTCCTGCCTTGTCTACAGTGCTTGGATGCCACCATCCTGGGCTATGAATTTTTGTTTGTTTTCTGAATATCTTACATCATCAGTTTGTTGAATTAAAAGATACGGGACTTGTGATACAGAGGGTCTGACTGTATCTCCTCCCCCCAGCACTAACTACTGAAGCCAATCTCTCTATAAAGCATCCATTTCCTCTTACTCTTTTAGTGTGTGCCACACAATGAGAGCAGCCTTCAATGCCCTCAGATTGTATCTTTTTGTACTTCTCCAGGAAATACCAGTAGATTAGCTTTCCTTGGGCCTTGTACATTTCAGTTTTCTCTTCTCTCCTCAGTTTGTGCCTTTCCAGGATAAACTGTGTTTACATCAGTCTGTCTTGACTTCTGACTCTTCCTTCATCAGGTCTCTCTGCCTCTGTCTCCGAGGCAAAGTCTCCCCATGTTTTCCCAGCTAAGTTTGGGACTCACTGTGCTGCCCAGGTTAGACTCAAAGTTTCACTAATCCTCTTACTTCTGTCTCCTGAGGACTGGGATTATATGTGTGTCCACCATACAGAGCCATCGGGTCTGTCTTTTCTCTGTTCATGTGTGGTGTATATGCACTTATGCGTGCAAGTGACCATGCACAGTCACACAGAAGTCAAAGAACACTGAAAGTCTTCCTCTATTGTTCTCCATCGTGGTGGATGGAATGAAAATGGCCTCCATAGGTTCAGGTTTGGTTCCCAGTTGATGAAACTGTTTGAGAAGGATTAGGAGGTGCGGCCTTTTGGAGGTGTGTTGTGTGGCATGAACTCTGAGGCTTCCAAAGCCTCCCACCATCACCAGTGCTCTGCTTGTGTTCAAAATGTGAGCTCTTAACTGGTCCTGCTGCCATTATGAACTCTAACCCTCTGGAGCCATAAACTCAATCAAATGCTTTCTTTAAAAGTTGCCTTGGGAGGAGAGGATGATGAAAGAGAGAGAGAGGAGACGGAGGCAGATGTTCACGTGTCTGTAGCAGTCAAAGGCAGTTGGTATACCTAGGTTGAGTATTGAGTTACATTTCTGATTGTATGGGTATCTTGTTACTGATCATTATCAAATATATAAGCTTTGATTAATCAAAAAAAAAAAAAAAGTTGCCTTGGTCTTGGTATTTTACCACAGAAATAAAAAAGTTTACTTTAGTTTCTAAGACAGTCTCTTGTGTAAAATCTGAAGCTCATTATTTTGGCTACACTAGGCAGCCAGCCAGTTGCTGGGATTTACCTGCCTCTGCCCTGCAATTCTGGGATTATAGGAACACAGAATGGCATTTACGTGAGAACCGGGGATTTTAGCTTTGTCTCCTTTGAGATATCTTGTGTATCTCATCTATTCATCTATCTATCTATCTATCTATCTATCTATCTATCTATCTATCTATCTATCATCTGTCTGTCTTTTTTCTTTTTCTTTTTTCTTTTTGGTTTTTTCTTTTCTTTTTTCTTTCTTTCTTTCTTCTTTTTTTTTTTTTTTTTTGGTTTTTCGAGACAGGGTTTCTCTGTATAGCCCTGGCTGTACTGGAACTCACTCTGTAGACCAGGCTGGCTTTGAACTCTCAGAGATCCACCCGCCTCTGCCTCTCAAGTGCTGGGATTAAAGGCATTAGTCACCACCACCCAGGAGTCTCATGTATCTTAAGTTGGCCCTGAACTTTCTAGGTAAAGGAAGATACCCTTTAGCTATCTTGCTTCTATGCTCAGATATATCAACATGCCTGGTATTATGGCTGGTTTTAATGACAACTTACCACAAATCAGAACTACTTGAGTCTCCGAAGAACTATCCAAATTGCGTTGACTGATGTGGGAAGATCCCCCATGCAGCATCTTCTGGTAACCCAGATAAAATGGATTTGCCCTGTGACCAGGCTGCGATGATTCCCTCACCAACAAAGAACCAGCATTTCCAAACTTCCGTTTTCAACCTGGGAGCAGGCTCTGCAGAACCTCCCGGCTTCTGTCAGTAGACTGGGATGACTAAAGCCCAGCCTGTGGACCCAGTAAACACTGGTGGATGACTCCCGGGAAGAGGTGTCTGTTGTAGAACTCCTCTCACTGCTGAGGCCTTTAGCCTCAAGGCCTGAGTAAGTATAGGGCTCTCAGCTCTCGGTGTTACTCTGCTGCACTTCCTCTAGAGAACTCTGAGTAAAACCCTAGAATTTTTGTTTGTTTGTTTGGTTTTCTTATTTTTTTTTTTTTTTTTTTTTTTTTTGGTTTTTTCGAGACAGGGTTTCTCTGTGTAGCCTTGGCTGTCCTGGAACTCACTCTGTAGACCAGGCTGGCCTCGAACTCAGAAATCCGCCTGCCTCTGCCTCCCAAGTGCTGGGATTAAAGGCGTGCGCCACCACCGCCCGGCTTGTTTGGTTTTCTAAGAGTCTGGTTATATAATTTAGAATGACCCCAACTCAAACTCATACTCTTGCTGCCTTAGCTTCCTAAGTGGTGGGGCTACGAGCATGTGGTACCATGCCTAGCTTATTTTCCAACTGTGAAAGACCCACATATTGAAAATGGACTCAACCTGATACCTCGGAATAAGTTATGGACACAAGCATATTCTTTTGCCTTTAACATATTCATGAGCCATGGGTAGAGGTAAACACCTCTAGGAGCCAGTTTACTTAGAACAAGCACTGTTCCTACTAGTTGGGTTTTTTTTGGGAGGGGGGGGCTTCTTGTTTTGTTTGTTGAGACAGAGTCTCATATATCCAAGGCTGCCCGAAAGCTCAACATGCAACAGAGGCTAGCCTTAGACACTGACTGTCCTGCCTCTCTCACTAGTGCTGGGATTACAGTTGTGGTCTACCATGCCAGCTTTACAGTTGGCTTCTTTTTACTACTAGAATTTCTCAGAGTACACCAGTAGAGGCTTCATGTTCAACGGGATACAGGTTCCCACTTCCTTATTCAGACTCCATGGGACAGTGAGGTAGGAAAGAACCCCGCTGAAACACATACCTATGGTTCCCCAAGAACACTGTGTCCCTGATGTCATGGCTCAGCATGTGGGATGTTAGATATTGGAGCCTCTGCCCCTCATGAGGTGGCTGTCCCCATATTGGTGCTTCAGGTTAAACCCAGAGACCTATCCCCACAAGGATCCAGCCATCTTCAGTTACCTGCATCATGCAGCCTTTGGAGGTGTGGGTGGCTGGCTTGGTACTTGCTTTCCTGATCTTTACTTGTATTAATGGCTTCTGTCAATCTTAAAATTAAAAAAAAAAAAAAAAAAAGAAACATCAGAGGAGGAACACCCATGACAGTGTGTGTAGAGCAGTGTCATCCCATCTTCCCATGATCCTTTTGTGTTGCATAGTCAATGCTTACTTTCCTTTGCTGGCCTCTCTGGAACATTCTGAGAATAGTGCAGGCCATACAGTGGGCTGAGGAAGACCTCACAAAGGACAAGGAGTAGAACCAGGTGGATAAAAAGTGTATGAAATGATCAAGTGGGTACCTTTGATGAAGGGTCAACAAATTACTCAAAACTGACCCACTATCTATTTTCCTTACTTTTTTTTTTTTTTTTTTAAGTAGTCCAATCTGGACTCAGCCTCAACATATAGCTGCTGCTGCTGACTTTAAATTCCTGATCGTTCTGCCTCTACCTCCCAAGTGCTGGGGTTACAGGTTTGTACCTCATCTGGTCCTACATTTTAAAAACTGTGATAACATATACATAACATAAAACTCATCACTTATTTATAGTCATAAACAACAGATGGCTTTTACATATGACCACTTGCCCTGAATAATAGGTAATGTCAGTTTAGAAACTTAAAAAAAAAAAAAAAAAAAAAAAAAGCAGCCCAGAGTCTCAGGGATGGAGATTTGGCTCAGCAGTTAAAAGCACTTGTTCTCTTCCAGAGGACCCAAGTTCAGATCTAAGCACCCATGCTGGGATGCTTACAACCACTTTTAACTAGCTCCATAGAGCTGACCTCTGTCTGACTTCTGTGGGAATCTACACACATGCCATGCGACAGGCATACACATCGAGGCACAGATTAAATCAAAACAAAACAGCTTAGTAAAAATCCGCCCCCCGCCGGGCGGTGGTGGCTCATACCTTTAATCCCAGCACTTGGGAGGCAGAGGCAGGTGGATTTCTGAGTTCGAGGCCAGCCTGGTCTACAGAGTGAGCTCCAGGACAGCCTGGGCTAACAGAGAAACCCTGTCTCAAAAAAAACCAAAAAAAAAAAAGAAAAAAAAAATCCCCCCCAGTACACACACAAGAAACAATTGAAACCCAGGGTTCTATATAACCCAGGCTGGCCCTAAAACATCAACCCAGAGCTTGCTGCTGTGACTGCACATGCACTGCCTTTGGCATGCAAGATCCAGCCTAATAGCCGGGCGGTGGTGGCGCATGCCTTTAATCCCAGCACTTGGGAGGCAGAGACAGGCGGATTTCTGAGTTCGAGGCCAGCCTGGTCTACAGAGTGAGTTCCAGGATAGCCAGGACTACACAGAGAAACCCTGTCTCGAAAAACCAAAAAAAAAAAAAAAAGAAATGTATCGAAAAACCTTTAAAAAAAATTTTTTAGACTTTTCAGAGCAGCCAGTGCTCTTAACCACTGAGTCACCATTCCATCCCCATATACATTAATAATTTTTTTAAAAAAAATTTAATTTCTTAACCAGGTAATGAGGGTGGTAGCTGCACACACCTCTAATTCCAACACTTGGGAAGCAGAGGCAGGAGGAGAATCTCTGTGAATCTGAGGCCAGTCTGGTCTTGAGAGTGAGTTCCAGGAGAGCCTGGAAACCCTGTCTCTCCCTCAGGTGCTGCGTCTACTTCTACCACAAGAGGCTAAGTGACCTCAACATCAACAAGAGCTTTGGGAAGCAACAAGCTTGCCAAAGGCCTAGAACTGGCTTTTTAAATGATCTGAAGCTGCTCAGAAATTCTGTGAAGAATACAGCTCTGCAGAGTTATCAGCTCAGAACAACTGTGATGGGTGTGGACCACCTGACAGATATACTTGTTGCAAAGGTCCCAGTAGCCCTTCCGCTGCCAGTGTTCTATCATTGGAGGCTGACAATGTGGAACAAGAAAACAGTAGCTTGTACAGGGGTCCTACCTGTGTGTCTTTTTCCTATGCCCAGTTTAAGTGGTGCTGGAGATTTAGGCAGCACTTCCAGAATGCAAGGCAAGCATTCTGCTAATGGAGCTACATCCCTAACCCACATATCCATGGTTACTAGTAAAACAGTATTTCAAGCTGTATGTGGAGGTCCAAGAACATATCCTAGAACTTGGATCAGGAGTTCAAGATCATCTTCAGCTAAATGATGAGTTTAAGACCAGCCTTGGTTACTTGCAACTGTTTCTCAAAAATGAAATAAAGCAAGAGCCTGTGAGAGCTGGCTCAGCAGGTAAATGCTTGCTGCTAAATAGAAAAGCCTGAGTTCCACCTCTAGGACCCACATGGGAGAAGAAGAGAATGGATTCCTGTAAGTGTCCTGCACATGGCTGTGCCTTGCATTTACCCTACCCCCACAGACACACACAAAATTAACAAAACAAAGCAACCTAACACGAAAATGACCTGAGGTATGAATAGTGGTCATGTGTTTTAACAATATCCAGTTCTTTTGTCTTATACCTTAAAAAAAAAATTGTTGTATGTTTGCCTACATGTATGTATGTGTACCATGTGTGTGCTTGGTGTTGAGAGATCAGGAGACTGAATTCCCTGAAACTGGAGTCACAGACAGTTGTGAGCCACCATGTGGGTGCTGGCAACTGGACCCTGGTCTTCTGTAAGAGCAACAAGTTCCCTTAGCTGCTGGGCCATCTCCCCAGTCCTGTTTTATAATTGAACATAAGGTGGTGAAGCCTGCTATGTCCTTTCGTATGATTTCACTGTATTTCAGCTCAAAAATTTTTTTGAGGTAAACAATGTATAATTTTAAAGTATAACTTAATGGACAGATTAGATATAGAGAAGATGGAAAGGATATTTTTACATACTCATATATATGTGTGTAACATTATGTATGTAGCATTATTTTTTTGTGTGTGGTGGGGATGGAATCTAGGACTTCACATGTTAGGAAGCCTTCTACTAATATACCACATTCCTAGCCTATATATGTACATGTTTGTATGCATGTACAATACATTGAGTTACATTTACTTTGTGTGTGTAAATCTGTGTGGAGATCAGAGGAAAGGCTGTTGGAAGTTTATTCTGTTTCCACCCAGGTCACCAGGTTGGGCAGCAAGCACATTTACCTGAGAAGCCGTATCACCAGCCAGCCACACAGACTTCTTTGTTTTGTTGTGTTTTGTAAGACCAGTCTCATGGCTGGTGTTAATATCTAGGTCTTCCTGCCTTAGCTTCCTGAGTTGCTCTGATCTTAAGTATGCACAGTGACATCTGGCTTATCAGTATTTTTTTTTTCCCTAAAATGAGGCTTTGCTTAATCGCCTGAGGTTGCCTTGAACTTGCTATCCACCTGCCTCAGTCTCTTCAACAGCTGAGATTACACGCAGGCCCCACTATGACTGGTTTTTGGAATGACTTGATAAAGAAATAGTCTGTAAAAAGAGTCACATTTTTAGTGATTAAACTTTCTTTCTTTCTTTTTTTTTTTTGGTTTTTCGAGACAGGGTTTCTCTGTGTAGCCCTGGCTGTCCTGGAACTCACTCTGTAGACCAGGCTGGCCTCGAACTCAGAAATCCGCCTGCCTCTGCCTCCTAAGGGCCGGGATCAAAGGCGTGCGCCACCACTGCCCAGTTTGTGATTAAACTTTCTAAGACTGGAGTATTTTCCATAAATTAGATGAACAGTTGGGGAGTGACTTCTCTTTAGCAAGCCTGAAGATGAGCCGGTCCCGTCCCATGAGTAAGCACAGGGTTTCAGGATACCCTGATGGCACCGATGAGGTCTGGAAGCCTTGGCTTCTTCCACAGAGCCTGTCTCTACTGTTTTATGTATTCAGATGTAGATGCTCCACTCACCTGCTGCTGGGCTGAGAGACGCTGCCATTCTGCTCAGGTGGAGGCTCTACTGGTTTGGATTTGAAGTAGCTGATAAATCCTCCAAACACACTTTTAATGTTGTTGATATGTTTCTGGCTCATCTTCAAATCCTGATCCATCTTGTCTACCATCTTCTCTGTGTGTTCTAGGACTCCTCGCTGCCGGACCAGCTCCTGCAGAAGGCAAGAGACAGTAGCATCATGCCATTTCCCCTAGTTCTAAAATCATAGTATATTTAAGTCTGGAACTGGGAAGGTAGCTCCCCTGGTAGAGTGTTTATGTGGTTTGCACAAAATGCTGGTTGGATCCTCAGTACTCCATCAACCAGGCCTGGGCACACACACACACACACACACACACACACACACACACCTGTAATCCCACAATTTGAGAGGCAGAGGCAAGAGGATTAATTGTTATACCTGGCTACATAGTGACTTTGAAGCAAGCCTGGACCAAGTGAGACCCAGTCTCAAAAAATAGTCTAGATAGGAATGGTAGCCCATGCTTTTAGTCCCAGTACTTGGGGACTTTGGGGATAGAGACAGGGGTTGGTGTGACTTCTAGGCCAGGCCAGTGCTTTGTCTGGTTTCCCATAGGGCTGCTGCTTCCAGCATTTCTAGAATACTAGAATATTACAAAATAATGGGCTTCCATGTAACATTTCCTCCCTCCAGCTCCCTCAAACTTCTAGGCCAGTCAGGACTACATAGAGAGACCTTGCCTCAAAAAAAGAAGTTTAAAATCATGTATTTATTATTCTGGCTGAGGGCTGGTGGTCACATGTGGAGATCAAAGGATGACTTGAGGGAGGTGACTTCTCTCCCTTTACCATGTAGGTGCTGAGGATCAAACTTAAGTTATTAGGGTGGACAGTACGAATTGATCCAGCCCACTGACCCCTTCATGCCATTTCACAGATACACTTGGTTTGCTCCCTGCTCTCCTCTGTCCTTGCTGTACCGTTGCAGATCCCAACCCTGTATTCCTCCTTCCACTTATGTATCACATGGTCCAGGATATTTCCTACCTGTCTTGAAAAACTCCTCCCATCTTAGGGGCCTCTTTCAAGTTTCACAGACTCTACCCATACTTACTTTAACTTAAATAGACATAATTTACAGTTAGAAATTAGGATCCAAGTCTAGCATGGTGGCACACACCTTTAGCCCCAGCACTCAGGAGGCAGAGGCAAGCAGATCTCAGTGAGTTGAGAGAGAGAGTGGAAACCATGATCTGCATGATTTATATGCGAGATGTCTGTCTTTCTGAGCCTAGATTACAGTGCTTAATTATAATATTTTCTAGTTTCATATATTTTCCTACAAATTTCATAATTTCTATATAGTTGAATAAAATTTCACTATGTATTTGTACTACATTTTCATGGTTCATTTTATGTATATGAGTATTTTGCCTACATGTATGTATGCGTGCCACTTATGTTCAGCTGCCTACAGAGATCAAAGGAGGGCATTGGATCCCCTGGTGCTGGAGTTAAGGATGCCTATGAACCACCATGTAGGCTGGGAACTGAACCTGAGTTCTACTTACCTATCTAATAGACATCTAGGCCAAATCCATGCCCTTGGTATTGTGGAAAGAACAGGAACAAACACGGAATCCTTTGGGTATACACCCAGGAGCACATAGCGAAACCACTATTTCTAGATTTTGTGAGGATTTCCACACTGACCCCATAATGGCTACACCAGTTATATTCTCACCACAGTGTTCCTTTCTCCTATATCTTTGTCAGCATCTTTTGTACGTTGTCTTCTTTCTCCTTCCTTCCTTTCTCCCTTCTTCTTTTCTCTTTCTTTTTGTTCTTTGAGACAGGGCTTCTCTATGTAGACCAGGCTGGCCTTGAATTGTTTAAATAGACATCTGCCTGCCTCTGCCTCCCAAGTGCTGGGATTAAAAGCATTAAATATGTGGTGGTTTGAATAGCAATGTTCCCCATAGACTCATGTGTTTGAATCCTTCATCCATAAGGGGAGTAGCACTATTAGAAGGTATGTCTTTGTTGGAATAGGTATGTTCTTGTTGGAAGAAGTGTCTCACTGCAGGGGTGGGCTTTGAGGTTTCCTATGCTCAAGCTATACCCAGTCTCCTTCTGCTGCCTGCAGATCTAGAACTCTTGGTTCCTTCTCTAGCACCATGTCTACCTGCATATTGCCATGTTTCTCATCATGCTGATAATAAACTAAACCCTTGAAACTGTAAATCAGCCCCAATTAAATGTTTTCCTTTATAAGCTTTGCCTTAGTCATGGTATCTCTTCACAAGAATAAAACCCTAAGACAGCATGTGTTACCACAGTCCAGTTTTGTTTTATGTTTTATGTTTTTTTTTTTTTTTTGAGACAAGATCTCACTATGTAGCCTTGGCTATCCTAGAAACAGGCTATGTAGACCAGACTGGTCTCAAATACAGAGATCCATCTGCTTCTGCCTCTTGGTGTTGGAAATCCATCTGTATTTCTTCCTTTGAGAACCATTTGTGAAATTTCTTGGCCCACTTATTGACTAGCAATGTGGTGGTCTGAATATGCTTGGCCCAGGGAGTGGCAGTCACTTCACCAGCTGAGCCATCTTCCCAGTCTCCTGGTTGTGAGGTGGTCACTTTATCACTAAGCCATCTTCCCAGTTTTACATTTCCCACTCAGAAAAGTCCCTTGTTCCTAGATGTATTCTGATATAGCACTTCCAGCATTTTAATATGAAATCAAGGTCTCTGACCCAGTTTGGATCATGTGCAGAGTGAGAGATGGGGATCTAATTTCAGTCTTGGGCAAATTCAGTGTGGCCAGTATTACTTATTGTATAGGCTATTATCTAACGTATGCTTTTAATACCGTTGTAAAAATCAGATACCTAGTCTTTCCCTGGCTGCACAATGCCTGGCAGGAGTTTGTCAGAGCTCTGGCAGCCTTCCTCACAAAGCCCAGGAAGCTGAATGTCCTGAATGGGTGGGCATAGTCAAGCTAGTCAAACATAAAGAGCTTGCCCCTGTGATGGTTTGAATATGCTTGGTCCAAGGAGTGGCACCATTAGCAGGTGTGGCCCTGTTGGAGTAGGTGTGTCGCTGTGGGCATGGGCTTTAAGACCCTTGTCCTAGCTGCCTGGAAGCAGTCTTCTACCTGCCTTTGGAACAGGAGGTGGAACTGTCAACTTCTCCAGCCCCATGTCGGCTTGGACAATGCCATGCTCCCACCTTGATGATAATGGACTGAACCTCTGAACCTGTAAGCCAGCCCCAATTAAATGTTGTCCTTTATAAGAGTTGCCTTGGTTGTAGTGTTTGTTCACAGCAGTGACACCCTGACTAAGACAGCCCCATGATGGGAACTGCTTCCACAGCATGGCTCCAGTGACACCCTGACTAAGACAGCCCCATGATGGGAACTGCTTCCACAGCATGGCTCTGGGATCTCCATGGTGGTGCCAGGGTGTGGCCAGTACATTTTCCTGCCCACTTTCTTTTTCGATGTATAGAAGAAAGTTTATTTGGGCTTATGGTTCCAGCATGGTAAGAGTTCATCATGACGGGGAGATATAGCAGTAAGAGACAGGTATGATGGCAGAACAGGGAGCTGAGGGCTCGTATCTTGAACCACAAGCAGGAAACAGAAAGCTGACATCTAATTTTTAGTTTTAGGTTTTTTTTGAGATAGAGTTCCTCTGTGTAGCCCTGGCCATAATGAAATTATCAGATTGATCACAAACTTACAATGATACAGTTCTAAGAAGAGGGGAAATTTGGTTTCTCAGCAAGAAGAGTGAGGCATGTGGTAGTTCCAGCGCAGGAACCTTAACCAAAGAAACACAGCGGGCCTCAGCTCACAGATAACAGATTCCCCTATTGTCAAAAGAGAGGAGGGCAGACAATGGCTGCTGCCTCCAACAAGCAATGGGCTCCACGGGAATTCTGGGTTCAATATTCCTAACCTGACAGTGTAAAAACCTAAGAATCAGCTTATATAGTAAGCAGAAGGAAATTTAATTACAGATATTAAAATATTGAAACATTTGATCTTAAAAACTTAGATCAAAAGCAGGGGATAGATGCCTAGCCTATCTCAGACAGTAGGAATTTAGGCCTTGAGAATTATATAGAGAGCTTGGAAATAGGCTCATACAACATTAGTTTAGTTTGTTTTATTTGCTTTGAATTGTTTTAATTATCAAAATCGGTGTGATTTTGCTTTTTGTGGTTATATTATTATTCCTCTGGGAGAGAGGTCAAGCTAAAAGTTTTCCTGGTTACTGGCTCAAGGACATGCTATTTTGGGAGAAAGGTTCTATATTTGTGTTGACAGGAAAGGAGAATAGGCTCTAGACCCCTTCCAGAGTGATGTGGATCAGATATGACAGAGGGAAACTCCCTGAAGAACTAGAAAAATTCAAGAGAATCAAATGGGACAGGTAAAGATTCTTTGTGCTAGCCTTCAAATGGCATGAGTGAAGACTTATAATTGGTTATTATTAAAATTAACTCATAAAAAGCCAGCTTTCTTTCACATGCTCAAACAAGGAGCAGAATTTCATCCTTAACTAGTCTGTGCACCCTACATTTTTTTGGCTTTTCGAGACAGGGGTTCTCTCTGTGTAGCCTGGCTGTCCTGGAACTCACTCTGTAGACAGGCTGCTCGAACTCAGAAATCCGCCTGCTCTGGGATTAAAGGCATGCGCACCATCGCTCGGCCCATGAAGGTACTTAAATCTATTTTGAGATTTGTATATTACAGAGTGTACAGCTTTGGTGAGATTCATCCTCAGAGATGCTAAGCTAACCTGCCTGGACTTCCTATGTCATGGATTCCAGGTCATCTCGACTCATTCACCCTTTCAGATGGATCCAGTCAGAACTTCAGTCAAGCCCTGAGACTTCTAGGCATACAGAGGCTGGATAACAGTTGCTGGGGTTGGCTTTCTTAATGCCTAACCAAATCTTCTAACTTTCCTACCCTTCCCTCCCCTTTAAATAATTTTTATCACCCACCCTGTTCAGTCAGAAGAAGTTATGGCAAGTCGTCAATCCAATTCAATGGTTTTAGGGGTCTTTGGTAATGTTTATTTTTACAAATTATAGAAAAGTTGTCATTTAAGGGATACATTGGGAATGACCATAATTTTCAACAGGGAAAAAAATAGATGAAATTGATTGTGTAAACATATCTTAATTGGTAGAAATATTTATTTATTTATTTATTTATTTATGTTTTTTTCCAGACAGGGTTTCTCTGTGTAGTCCTGGCTGTCCTGGAACTCACTCTGTAGACCAGACTAGCCTCGAACTCAGAAATCCACCTGCCTCTGCCTCCCGAGTGCCGGGATTAAGGGCGTGGGACATCACTGCCCGGCTTAAATTTATTTAGTTATTTAAATCACATCGTAATTTACTTATTTACACAGAGGTTATAAACACAAAAAGGCAGGATGTGGGGAAGGGAATGGCACCGGAGCATAGGTGTTCAGGGGGAGTACAGATACCTTTCAGAACAGGGTATCAGCTGGGTGAAGGTTCAGGGGACAGGTCACTATGACTCTGCCTATGATTCACTTGTCCTTATCTAAGCTGGTACTGTCCACCGAGGCTGCCTATTTATAAGACCTATGACTACTCGGGCTGGTAAATTTCCACAGAAGCTGCCTGTTTACAATAGCTTATAGCCTTCTGTTTCAGTGTTTTTCCATAGAGCCCCAAGACTTTTTGTTAGCATGCATGTATGTCAGGCCTCTTGTTGATTTTAGGCCTATGGCTGATTTTAGGCCTTTAGTGTATATGCAGGGCTGCTCCTGACATCTCCTCCCTTCTCTAAGTATAGAAGGGCCTTGTCGATTCTATTCTTTCGAAGGCGGGGATAGAGGCCTGACCTCCAATAATTGAAGGGGACCTTCAATTGAAGAAAAGACAGAGAGAGAAAGAGAAAGATGAGAGCTGGTACAAGGACTGGTTTTCAACCTCTCCATGGTTGTCAACCCCACTTCCTCCCATCTTGGGACCATTAATTGGGTTATTTTTGCTGATTTCTTTTGGTCCCGGGCCTTAAATAGGCTGACTAACTTTGTGATACAACAGATAGGTAATTTGGTGGCAAAACCTATTCAGATACATTATCATAAGTTAGCTATGGAGGACCACGAGACTCAAGATGAGGTTGTTACTTTATCCAGGGTGTTCCTCAAACCCATCTCCACCCAACCTAAAAGAGGGGACTTCCACCCCTAGACCAAGCACAGAGGGGCTACCCAGAACCCTCTCTGACTGGCGATCTGAATTCTTAGGCTGCAAGGCTAAGCACTGCAAGGGAATATAAATAAAAGTTAAAAATATCTATCTGGGTTCCCTGAGGGACAAGCCTGACTGCATAGGGGTTGATGTCAAAAGTATCCCCTCTCCAGGAAAAAGACATCGGGATGGGTATGCCCTAATGCCTCACTGGACAACGACAGGACTGGAGCCATTACAAGGTAGAAATCTTTATAATTTAGTACAAAGTTAAAGTTATAATTTCTTACCTTGGTACAACATTTATTTTGATACAGATTTAAAGTTTTCATTGGCATGAACTTCTTATATTGATACAAAATTTGGGATTAATATTGTTACTCTTAGCGGGGCAGTGATGCACGCCTTTAATCCCAGGACTTGGGAGGCAGAGGCAGGAGGATTTCTGAGTTTGAGGCCAGCCTGGTCTACAGAATAAGTTCCAGGACAGCCAGGGCTATACAGAGAAACCCTGTCTTGAGAAACCAATATATAAATATATATTTCCTCTTAGACCTTGTGCTTACACAACTCATTTCAGAACAGCGTAGACCCAGTCCTTCTATAGCTGCTATTACAGACTGTTTTAGATGACTGAACAATGCAAGTTAAAGACCAGATAACAAACTCATGGTTATGTTAGATTTTGATTTAATTAAAAGGGTATTTTCGGTATTATTCAATTAGAAATGGCTGAGAGTAGTCAAGGTTTAACAGTTCAGATTACCTTATATATTATAGTCTTCAAAAACATCAGAAATCCACAGAATATGACATTTAGTGTTATTTAATCATTTGACAGGGAGACATATCTGCTCCTGACAGCACCCCCTTCTTAGTTCAAAGAAGATATTGTGTTGTGGATCATGGCAAGGTAGCCAAAAATTGCTCATTTCATCTGCAGACAATACTGTCCAGGAAAAGAACACATTTTGCAGAATAGTCGACTGTTGGCTTTGCCAAGACAGGGTGAGCAGTCCTTCAAACAACTCTGCTTTGCAAGTCTGTCAGATAGATGATCCTTGGCCAGAAGGCCCAAGACAGATGCTCCAAGGTTTTGAGGAATGAGGGACTGTCCAGGTAGTCAACTGTCTGTACAGTTGTTTGAGAAGCTATGTTTGGTGCTTCCTATATACCCAGGCAATGTTTTAGTTGTTCTCAGATTTCTGACGGGCTAAAGACTAGTTTTAGTCTCATAATCAAACTCAAGTTCTTTAACATTGAGAGAGAGAGAGAGAGAGAGAGAGAGAGAGAGAGAGAGAGAGAGAGAGAGTTAGTTTATTGAATGGATGACATGGTTTTCAGGTAACATTACAAGGCTAAAAAAATCTAAACATAATCTAGTGATAAAATCATAACTCTTTTAGTTAGGAATGGTGATAAAATACTTTATGTAATTGATAAATATGATGGACTAGATGCCATTTATATATCATACTATGTAATTTACATGATTGTCATGGCTTTGTTCAATTTATATCTGGGAGAAAAGTTTTTTTTTTGTTTTTTTTTTTTTTTTTTTTTACTGGATAGAAAAAGTGATGTTTAAGGGGAGGTTCTGATACTAAGGTTTAGTTTCCTAATTGGTTCTTGATTTGTCAGTAAAGAAGGCGAGAGCCAATTGCTGGGTGGAAGGTACAAGTGAGACTTCCAGGTCCCAAGAGAAAAAGGAGATGCAGGGAAGAAAAGAAGGGGTTTTTCTGCCATGCTTTGGAGGAAGGAAGATGCTACAATCTTTAAGGCCAGGGGGAGACCTAGGGCCTGTGGCCTCTGCTACAGGCAAGTGGCCAAATATGTTTGGCAGGGGCTAATTGGAGCAAGCCACTAAGTTTAGGGCGGAAGGAAAGACAGAGATAATAAATTGGTATGACACATTTTCAGGCAGGAGATATTTGCTCCAGCAATTGTACCTAGTAGGCAAGTTGTAAAGTAACAGTGCTGCCTATGTGGTTTTTGCCCATGGATTCAAGGGTCTCAGGTGGAAGCTGATGGTGAGACCACCAGAACAGAGGGTAGAGAGAGAGGGGCTGGGTTGGGCCAGGTTGGGGCCGGGTTGGGTCTGGTGTGGCTGATCCCTGGAGCTAAGCCAGGTAGAAAAAAAGGGGGCCAGGAGGGGCTGGTAGCAGAGCAGAGGTCCCTGGCGAATGGGATAGAATGCTTTTTAAAACTACAAGCAACACATTCCATGCTTGCTTGGCATTTATGTTTTCTGACAATAGATCTGGTGGTGTCTGATGTTTTTGCCTCTGTGTGTTAGGAGGCATCTTGCCATAGAGATTTTAGTATTATTTCTTTGCTTTATATTTTTGACACCTTGACTATGGTATGTCATGGGAAGGTCCTTCTCTGGTCATGTCTATGTGAGTCCTAAATGCTTCCTGTGTTTGCATATCTATTTTTCTAGGTCTGAGAAAGTCTTGGCTATATTCATCGAGTAAGTGGTCTTATGTCATTTGATTTCACCTCAGCTCCTTCTGTCTAATGGCTCTTAGATTTGGTTTCTTGAATGAATCCCAGAGTTCTTGGTAGTTTTTGGTTACATTCACTGGTTTTTGTTTTGTTTTGACTCATGTCTCAAATTTGTCTGCCACACCTGAGATTTGGTCTTCTGCTTGGTCTTGTCTGTTGGTGATGTTGTTGGTTTTTTGTTTGTTTTTTCCACTTTCACTGATTCTTTCATTTCCAGAATTTGTTTGGTTTTCAGTGTATCAACTTCAGTGTATCAACTTCCTTGCTGAACTTTTCCTCCATATTTATATCTTGAGTTGACTTCATATCTTTCTTGTTCAGGATTGAATTTACTTGAGTCCTCCATAGATCACTGGTCTTTTTTGTTGTTGAGGCAGGCTTTTGCTACAGAGCCCTGGCTAGCATGGAATTCACTAATTCACTATATTGACCAAGATGGTCTTGAACTTTCAGAGATCCACCTGTTTCTACCTCTTGAGTACTGGGATTAAAGGGAGACCACCATGCTGGGCCTTGATCATTGATCCTTTTAAAGGGGCTGAATAGACTGGAGCCATCATTTTAAGGAGGACCACAGTTCCTTTGTTCCTCTTTGCTATCCTACTTCGATTTGCTGCTTCTGCTTAACTCCTTTTGCCTGGGTTGGGCTCACAGGACCACACTCAGATAGCTAGAGATGTCTGCGGGGGAGTTAGAGTCCAGGTCTTTTACTGACAGAAGAATCCCTTAATCCACTTCAGTTTTAATCCTTATAGGCCTAGGCACTGGACTGTTCCTTCATCTGGTCTTGTGTTCTTCCTGTTCAGATATGGAGATTCTCGGTGGACTACCTAAGTTTACTAGTCTGGCAAATCTTGAACTTTCTTCTCCCCCAAGACAGGGTTTCAATGTGTAGCCCTGGCTATCCAAGAACTCACTCTATAGACCAGGCTGGCTACGAACTTACAGGTATTTGCCTGTCTTCTGCCTCCAGAGTGCTGAGATTAACGGCATGCACTTTAGAGATTTGTCCAGCCAAATCTTGAAATTCTATTTCACATACTGATGTCTTTTCTGGACCATATCAGTATCTGATTCCAGTGCATCCATACTTGATAGTTTAAAATCTCTAAGAAGGATAAACCTGTCAGATAGCCTTCTCACTCACAACACACACACACACACACAATCTTTTCTGTCCAAAAGGCTCTCCATGGAGATACTCATGGGTTTCAGTCCTTTGTTTGATTTGGGCCACCACTCACTTAAAGCACTTCCTTAGAGAAGCTATTCTTAAATTCCTCTGAAGGAGGACATCTTTCCAGCAGCCCTCCTCTTTCAACATGCTTTGCTTCTCCTCACAGTATGTAAGCTTCATGAGGCAGAACTTACCTTGCTCACTGGAGAACTTCCAGTGTGCCATTCAGCAGCCATCTGCTGCAAGTCTGTCCAAAGTGATGCTCTCCAGCCACCAGGGCAGCCTGGGTAATATGCCTTTAGGGCTGATGTGCAAGCTGCACATATGTATTCATTATACTATTAATAACTCCTTTATGCATGACGAACTTATTTTAGTGCTTATTTAATTTTTAGGATAAAGTGCTAGGCACTTAGTACCTCATCATGCTAGATAAGTGTCTCCCATTGAGTTTATATTCTCAGGTGTTGAGTTCCTATGTCAGGGTTTGTGTACAACTGTTACAGCTGTGTTCCTGCCTTCAGCTCCTTTCCTATGAATCCTCTACCTGTATTCCCCACCTTTATCCTCCATTGCTTAGCAATTATATTAACTATGTAATGCTCTCCCTCTATACCTAATAGCAAAATCCTCACCAATTTTTAAACATATACTCTACAAGCCAGGTTGGGTGACTGTAATCACTCAGGCAAGAGAATCTCAAATCTGAGGCCAGCCTTGGCTACATAGTGAGCTCTTGTTTAAAGAACAAATAAACAAAACAACCATTCCCAATTATCTTACTTAGGCTTTCTATTGCTGCAACAAAACACCATGACCAAGAAGCAAATTGGAGAGGAAAGGGTTTATTCAGTTTATATTTCTACATCACTATTCATCACCAAAAGTAAGTCAGGACAGGAACTCAAACAGGGTAGGAACCTGGAGGCAGGAGCTGATGCAGAGGCTACTGAGGAGTGCTGCTTACTGGCTTTGGCCTCATGGCTTATTTATGGAACACACCAGGACCACCAGCCCAGGGACAGCACCACCCACAATGGGCTGGGCCCTCCTCCACTGATTGAGAAATTGAGAAATTGGGAAATTGAGAAAATGCCTTATAGCTGAACCTCCTGGAGGCCTTTCCTCAACTGAGGCTCCTTCCTCTCTGATGATTTTAGCTTGTGTCATGTTGACATAAAACCAGCCAGCATACCAACCTATTATATATTCTGGAAATCTGAGTGAAAGGTGTAAAACTACATAGTCAGCCCTCCATATCTGAGTACTCAACTAGCTGTAAACAGAAGATACTGAGTGTGAAAATACTCAGTCAGCCCTCCATATCTGTTTGTTTGTTTGTTTTTTGGTTTTTTGAGACAGGGTTTCTCTGTGTAGCCCGGGCTGGCCTGGAACTCACTCTGTAGACCAGGCTGGCCTCGAACTCAGAAATCCGCCTGCCTCTGCCTCCCAAGTGCTGGGATTAAAGGCGTGCGCCACCACCGCCCGGCTCAGCCCTCCATATCTGAGTACTTAACTAGCTGTAAACAGAAGATACTGAGAGTCTGCAATAGGACACATACAAACTTTTTGTCATTTATTCTAAATATTGCAATATGGTAATTATGCACAGAATTTACATTTATTGTGTCCCCCCCCCTTGATATGGGGTCTTATGCAGTCCAGGTTAGCCTTAAAATTGCTATGTAGCCTAGGATAACCTTAAACTTCTGATTATCTTGGGTTAGTTTTTGAGTGTTGGAGTCAAAGGAGGAAGGAAGGTTTGAGCAGGATGTGAGTGTGTGATGCTAGTAGGAGGACTGAAAACTCTGTCCTGCTTGTGCCTTAAAAACAATCAATGAACAAATAGAAGTAGCTGAGAGATGGTGTATGAGATGGAATAGTATGCCATTTCATGTAAGGGACATACATGAGCATTCAGGGTGTTTGTACGAGTCTTGGAGCCAACTTAGAGCACCTACAGAAAACTATTGAAGTTCAAGTTAAATGTAGAGGTATGTAAGGAGGGGCTTTAGTCTATTTAGAGGCTATGGGATATGTAAACAAAATGTGCTGCCTTTTCTATCAAAGGGTAAAATAAGACCAATCTCCATTTGAAACCTTGTAACCACCAGTCAGCTCTTCTTGAAGTCAATATGTATGTGCTCAAGGTTGCAGCCTGTTCTTAGAAGTTGTACTTTGTTCCCTAGGTATGCCATTTCTGAGTTAGCCAGCTGCCTAAGAGAGTGGGGCCAAGCTCTGAGCACACAGACTGAGGCACAGGATCCCTTTGCTTTAGGAATAAAAACCTTGCAGGACCACTCTGAGGTGGACTTGCCTGTTTGACTTGGCATGGCTACACACCCTTCTGCAAAAGTAAATCCTTTTGTCTTGATGAAATACCTTGGATTGTGCAGTCATTTTCTTGGGACCACAGACCCATTTGTAACATGGTGTTAACATTTTTAACACAATGTGTAATCTGGGTTTCTGTTTAGGGGGTGAAATTCAGAAATGGAGTGTATAGAGATATAATACATAGGCAAAATGATGATTTGAATATATCTTCATCTCTATTTACTATATCTTCAGCCCTAGGCATTTTTTGAGACAGGATCTCACTAGGAAGCTCTGGCTGGTCTAGAACTTGCTATTTAGCCTATACTGGCTTTGAACTCATAGAGATCCATCTGCCTCTGTTGAGACTGAAGGCATGTACCACCATTCCTAACTTAGAAATTTTTAAGTCAAAAGAAAAAAAAGAATTTTTTGGACTATGTCAAACAAACTTGCAAGAGCTAGTTTTCAGAAGAAAAAGGATAAAGAAAAATTTATCTTCAGCGTCTCCAAGCATATCATCTTCACAGGCTGTTGTGTAAGAAGCCAGAGCAATGCATTTTGGATGATTTCTGTGACATACATGTACCATTTCTATCCCCCGCCTCCTTTTCTTCTCTTCATTATTAACAGTGCTACTCTGCAGTACTGCAGTTCAAGCTCAGGGCTGATGCATGAGAGCTGAGTGCTCTACTGCCTGGCCACATCCACAGCCCTGGATGCTTATACAGGACAACACATGAGGCTGGGGGCCAAAGTGGGATTCTGGAAGTTTCTATACTCTAGAATCTGTTCACTGGAGAACATGAGACCAGCAAAGCAAAAGCTTCCTTGGCTAAAATCCTCCCCTAAGAGGGACAGGAAATGACTGTGCTTCCGACCTCCGGACAGCCAAGGAGGAAAGGGATTGTGGCCAGGAACGTGACAGAAGAGAACTGATAGTGCTTCCTCAGTCTTTCCTGTGAGGACAGACTGGCCAAGACTCTGTACCCCAGCCATTTTGAAGGCAGACCTCAAATGCTCTGGGTTTGGAGGTGTGCTCCCATAGCTCAGATGTGGGCTGTGTTGACCATTTCATCTGCACCTGTAAGAATGAGGCCTAGGGTGGGTGTGAGCAGTGTAAACTCCTGGATGAGGAATGCGGCTCAGCTGGTAAGGGTACTTGCCTGATGTTGGCTTACATGATGTTGGGATCTCAGTCCTAGCTCTCTGTAAAAAAAAAAAAGGGTGTGTGTGTGGTGGGGGCAGTGGGACATGTCTGTCATCCCAGCTCCTGGAAGGAGAAGGCAGAGAGTCAGGAGTTCAGAGCCATCCTCCTGCACAGAGAGTCTGAGCTACATGAGACCCTGTTTCAAAGACAAGGGACAAGAAAACACAAATGCCCTCCATATGAAGAATGGACAGGCCAAGTGACTATTTGTGAAATGATTACAGATAATCTCCCCAACTTCTTTAAGCTCCAAGTATTTTCTAAATTTAAACAGGAAAAAGAAGAGAAAGGATATGCTTAGGTTGCTAAGGAACCACAGAGAAAGTTCCTCAACTCCTCTTTTCTGTGAAATACTCCTCAGAGCAAAGGGAAGAGGAAACCAGGGAAACAGTGACCATGCAAGGGCTCAGACTGCCTGAAGTGAGGTGACGCTCACATAGTCAGGTTTTGTTCTGGGGGCACTGTGAAGAGTCAGGGAATCAAAGGGTTCTTGCTGCCCTAGCATGGGACAGTTGATGGGACTTTCTCCAAGACACTCAGGAGAGCTCACTCTTTCCCAAGCATTCTTCTAGTGCCAGGAGACTAACCAAGCCCAAAGCCCACCCTGAAGGTTCATACAGTCCACGTAGTCTAATCTGCTTTTCTAACTTGCTAACAACACTGTGGTGCTGAAAACTTAGTTAGGCAGACCCATGCTTGCTTCGTTGAGCTTAGTTTCATGGAAAAACAATAAAAAGTCATTACACACAGTGAACCCTGAACAAGGGTTCCTTAAGGAGTACAAGAGGGAGTCCCAAGGGTGGGTGGGGTAAATGCCTGAGTTGAAGAGAGCAGCTAGTCTAGGCAGCTGGAGTAACTGAGGGAAGTGGAACTGTGTGGTGAGCACAGAAGGGTGTGGGTAGGACCCATGAGACCCAGCAGGAAACACCTAGCAAATGATGTGGAGCCCCCCAGATCACAACTACAAGCTATAGCTAAGGCATCCTGTAACATCAGGTAGGCCTCATAATGAGTTTGAAATTAAACTTAGCTATTAACTGCTAAGTACATGGAGATCAATCTGGGGTCAGAGCACTAAATCCAGAACTCTGAAATTTATTATCCTAGACTAGGGATTAAGCAGGTGTGGTGGCACAGGCATGGGATTCCAGCACTCCAGAGCCGAACTCAAGAGGATCAGCAAGTTGGATGAGGGCCTGGGCAACTTCTATTTCACAAAGGAAAAGAGAGGGAAAAAAAAGAAAAGAAAGAGAAATTTCTCATTATTTCTCTCAAGATAATACACATCCATACTAACAGATTTTAGCTTGGATAGCCAAGGAAACATGGAGCTTGCTGGGTTCTGTGTGAGCCAGAGACTACCCTGACATGGAGTGGATTCAGAAACAGAAACTGGGTGTATCAGTCACCATGAACACCTCTGGAGGGGCAGGTCTGGTTGGGAAGTCCTCACTGGGCATGGCTGCTCCCAATAGCTTTCTAGAAAACAAGAGGACATCTGTGGCAATGGATCTACTTACTCTAACTGGGAAAAACCTGAGGAATAACAAGAGGACATCTGTGGCAATGGATCTACTTACTCTAACTGGGGAAAACCTGAGGAACTTGCCTTGCCACTCCTCCGGCTATGAGGGATGCTGTCTGTCTCTCTGACCTCTCTGAACTGAATGCCCAGTGTGGCTTCACTGACAGGCACTGGAAAGATATAGGGATGAGTAGGCCTCTGAGGAGCATGTGTTAGCCAAGGTAGCTGAGCACATGATGTGTCAGTATCACCAAACACCAGTCTCTTTCTACTGCGTTGGTGCAACGTCAATTGAAACCCTCGTCTACTGTTTGCTGCTGGGCTCTGCTGAACTGAGAATCCAGGCTCCAGAAAAGATCATTGTTAGTATGCTATATTGCTTGCTCCAGGAGGGGCAGAGTATCCATGGAAGGAGATGTTCATGTAGGAATCAAATATAATATTCACTATTAGGAGGCTGCTGCACAAACAGAAGTCATCTATTTAATGGAATATAATATGGCCATTAGCCTGTCTCCCCCACCCTCAAACCACCCCTTATTGTATATAACTATGAAAGAACTTTCAATACTACTAAATAATATACAGGCCAATATGTAAAGAATATCTCACCTTAAAGTTAAAAATAATACAAGTGCTTAGTGTGGTGGCTTGAACCTCAAGCACCCTCAGGCTGAGTTTGAGGTCAGCCTAGTCTACATAGAGTTGGAGGATAATCAGGATTACATAGTGATACTATTGAGAAAAAAAACAGGCTCTCTTTTGGGGCTAGAGAGATGGCTCAGCAGGTCAGAATGCTTTCTGTTCTTCAAGAGGACCCTACCTGTTCACAGCCTGGCATTTACGTCTCCTGAATGTCTATGATCTCAGCACTCTGGTGGCTGAAGAAGGAGGATCTTGAGTTCGAAGCTAATCTAGATTACACTTGGCTACACTGTGAGAACTTATCACTTATCTCAAGACAAAGTGACCTGTTCACCAAGACCCGCAGGACTCCAATTGATCTGGACTGGAACATTACAAATCCAGTACACAGAAGCACAACTTCCCAGAGGCAGACATACATTAGTAGTCAGGAGACCACAACAGGGAATGGTAGGAGAAGGCAAAGTATACAAACAGTGGCAATGCAGAAACAACAGAGATGACTATATGAGAAGGTAAGCAGTACACCTCAGATCTGCCCAAGTCCGTGGTCAGAGAAGAAAGTTTGCCAAAGATCAGAGATGAAGACTGGTAGAGGAAGACAATATTTTGTTTCAACTATTACATTTCAAACTGTAAAATGCTTAAGACTATTCTTAGCTGATATATAAGTAATTTTTTCTTCTGCCAAAACAACTGTTTCACTAGTAGACTTAGGGGCAATCTGGTCTCTTTATTCTATGCTGGAGAAGATGGTACATGCCTGTAATCTCAGTATCAGAAAGATGGTGACCCAAGAATTTTAAGTTCCAGACCAGCCTGGGCTTCATTGGTAGACTGTCCACCAAGCCAAAACTCCTCAAAAAGAAAAGGTCTTAAGCGGTTTCAGAAGACCAGCTCTGTTCCCAGCACCCACACTCGGAAGCGCCCATCTGTCAACTCCAGCTCCAAGGAATTCCCTGGTACCTTCTTCTGGCTTTAGGGAACACTTTCAAACGTGTTTATACTCAAATACAGGTAAATTAAAGACAAAGCACGGTTCCTAATTGCTGAAATTTTCTATGGATGGAAAGAGCTGTCACAATAGCACATGATCTACAAAGATAAGAGTCTAGACTCAATTCAGGATCTGGTTTCCTGAGCAAGAGTCCAGGCAAAGGGATTTAAATAGTGCCAATAGGAAGGTGAACAGTGGCCAAGGATGTGCATTAGTGCTTCAGGCATCACCTGGCACCTGAAGCATACACAGTCCACACTTTAACTGGGTCACTAGAGAGGAACAGTCTGAAGCTTCTGCCCAACAAGTTATATACAAATGAAACAGACACTACTTCCCCAATACAGGCCTGCACTTTGGCATTTTTACTCTCAGTTCTGACCCTCAGTTAGAACATTATTTGTAGTTTACCTTTTAACTAAACAAAGGGGCCGGACAGCGAGGGAGGAATCAACCATGCAGAATAACAGATAAGGAATCTTCCTGAGGTAAACATCAGGTGATCCTAAACATCATTCTTTACACTACGTCCAAGAACTTACGGTAGGCAATTAGAAAAATCCCACAAGATCGTGAGCAAAACATTTACTCATCCCGTTTTTACAGTACATTGATTGGCCGGTTTAGCTCAGTTCTGCCCAGGCTCACCTCGGAAGAGGCGACTCCGATCTTCTCCGATTCATACATGAGGGACAAGGATCTGCTGGTGCTGGCAGCAGTAGCCTCGGCCCTGCGCAACACCTCCTGTCTCAGGTACTGCTGCCGGTCAATGGGCGCGTCGGGGCCGTCCGGCAGGTCGCGGGAGTCCTTCCACGGCGCCGGTCGGGTGTCTTCGTCTTCCACGTCATCGTCGAAGGGATTATAGCTTTTAGGATAGCCAGACATGGTGCCGGCAACAGCCTGAACCTAGGAAGCAGGAGGGCGAGGAGTCGGTAGCCCAGCGCCGGCGGATGGACTCACTGGGGCCGCCGCGTTCACTACTTCCGCCAGCACTGCGCTAGAGCCCCGCCTCCAGAGCCAACCATTGCGCGGAACCACAGAGGGGGACCAGGCCCCACCCAGTGCACAGGGGGTGGGAGGGAGCGGGGAGGGAGAGCAGGGGAAGGGGAGGACGGAAACGGAGGGGGGAGAGGGAGGAGGAGGGAAGGGGAGGAGGAGAAGAAGGAGAAAAGAAAAGACAAATGGTCACGTGACCGGGAAGTCGCCTGCCTCTGCGTCTGCGCCGTAAGTTCTGGCGGTGGCAGGCCCAGAGCTGCGAGCCCAGCCGCCTGCGTCGGGCGCGCGCTGTGATGGCGGCTGCTGGGGCCCAGGGAAGCGGCAGCAGCGGCGGCGGTGGTGGCGGCGGCGGTGGCGGCGGCGGTGGCGGCGGTGGCGGTGGCGGCGGCGGTGGCGGCGGCTCGGGGTCCAGCTCTGGCTCCAGCACCTCCCGAGGCTTTTATTTCAACACAGTGCTTTCACTGGCCCGCTCCCTGGCTGTGCAGAGACCTGCATCCTTGGAGAAGGTAACCCAGCAGACTGACAGGAGGAGGGGCCTGAGGTGGCGAAGCGCCGGGACGCCGCCAGGGTCTGAGAAAGCTACTTGCGACTAGAGAGGGGCTCCTGAATAGAGGTGGCAACGAGGTGGGAGGTCGGTGGGAGACGGGTCTGGTGAAGAGAGGGGTCAGGAAGTGGACAGGGCGCAGGGAGGCCTGGTACAGGTGGGAAGGCGGTGAGCCGTGGGCGGGCGGACTACGGCTGTGACATCTCAGGCGCGGGGGTTGTGGCAGCGTCGTGACTGCCTCAGAGGCGTGGCGAGATGAGCCAAGGACCAAGAATCCAATCTGGGCCTTTGGTCCTGATTTTTCGTTTTTCATTGAGTGACCTTGGAGAAGTATGTTTGGATACCCTCCCATCTCCCCCCTACACACACACACACACACACACACACACACACACACACACACACTTTTTGCCCTTCTCATCGGTTTGTGGAGAAGGACAGCTAAAGCACAGTGTCTGGAAGTGCTTTCTAATCTGCAAACCGTATTATTATATTAAGAGATGGTAGCGTTAGACTGGATCAAAAGATGATGAGTTTCGAGAAGGTGCAGTGGCAGGAACGGGCAGTGTAGAGAACTAAATTCAGGATTGCTTCAGGAGAGAAAGACAGGCCAGTCTTTATCTTGGAAGATAAAAGGTATGCTTGGAGCTGGGATAGGAGGTGAACTGGATGGGTGGTGCTGGGTAGAACCCCAGGATTAAGGAGGCTAACCACTTTCTGTTAGCAAACAAAAACAAAACAAAAAAAAACAAAAACCAACAACAAAACAACAAAAAGATGTTGTGATAGGAAGACTGATTTTAGTCAGAGCTGAGTTTGATCCTGCAATTTCTGTGTGTAGTTTTGAGGAAGAAACTTCCATGCTTATTTGCTAATCTATAAAACATGTGAAGCTTTGATGAGTTTCTATATTAAGGCCAGGCACAGTGTGGATGAACAATAATAGACAGAGCGGCTTTTCTCCCCGAAGTGCATGAAGAGACTCAGCACAGTACATTAGCACAGAAGGGAGGGAGGGGCTGTCTGTGCTTTTAGCTTTTCTGAGTGCCATGTGCATCTGCCCGCTGATGGGTAAAGCTAAAAGGCAGAGTAACCCAGTCTTTGACCTTGTAAGTTTTCAAACTTGTTTTTATCACTTACCTGCAAGGTGAACAGGTTCTGGACGATCTAATGCCAACCTGACTTCTGGCTAAAGAATGAATGTAAACTGCACATGGTAGCATGCACCTGTGGTCCATATTACCCAGGAACAGCCTAGTATCTGCAGAGATGGCTGAGCAGTTGCTGCTCTTTTAGAGAGTTGGCATCTCAGTACCCATGCCTGGCAGCTTAGGACTGCTTGAAGTTAACTCCAGTTTCAGGACATCAGAAAGCCCTCTTCTGGTGTCCATGGGCACCTACATGCATGAGCACATGTGAGCAAAAATAAATAATAATAGCATTTTTAAATTTAAAAAAAAAATGGTTTAGGAATTGTGGTACAACTTAGGCAATGTATCAAGATCCTGACTCAAAGGGGAAAGACAGCTGTGTGTGTGTGTGTGTGTGTGTGTGTGTGTGTGTAAGAATATGAGTTTGAATGGTAAGACCATCTAAATTTGAATCCCTTATTACCTGTATTTTGAAACCTTGGTTTTGTTTTGTTTTATGTGTATGTGTCAGTGTCATCAGAGGTCAGAAGAGGGCATCATTGGATCCTTTGGAACTGGAATCATGTGAACTGCCACATGGGTGCAGGGAATCAAACCTGAGTCCTCTGGAAGAGCAGCTAGTGCTCCTAACGGCTGAGCTATCTGTCCAACCCCTCACCTTTGTTTGTTTGTTATATGCTATAAAGGGCATGTGGAGGTCACAGGACAGTCGTGCAGACAGTTCTGTCCTCCCATGTGGGTCCCAGAGATTGGACTCAGGCTGTCAGGCTTGACTGCATGTGCCTTTATGAACTGAGCAAACACCCCTTCTTCCCACCCCGCTTTTGGTGGAAACAGGATCTCACAATATAACTCAATCTCACAATCTGGCTTTTCTGGAACTCCTGAGTAGACTAAAGTAGCCTTTAACTCACAGAGTTCCAAATGCTTGCTTCTGCTTCCCAAGTGCTGGGGTTGAAGGCAAGTGCCATTCCAAACTGGACAAGTCAGTTCCACATGTTGAGTCTCTCTTGAAAAAAAACCAAAAACCAAAACACAGAACAGTACTTGGTAGGAGTGTTAGGAAGATCAGTAAAAAGACATGAATAAAAACCATTGAGAAATATTTCAGCAGTTAAGAGGTCTTGCTGCTTACCTAGAGAATCCAGGTTCAAGTCTCAACATCCACATGATGGCTTACAACTGTCTGTAACCCCAGTTCCAGGGATCTGATGCCCTCTTCTGTTCTCCATGGGTACTGTATGCACATGATACACAGATCCACACATGAGCAAAACACTAATGCAAATAAAAATAATACACCTTAAAACAACAGCAACAAACATGTTTATATTTATTTAGAGAAGTGGGGATTGGATGAGTCAGAATCTGTGGGAGCTGGTTTGCTGTCCACCATGTGGGTTCTGGACTCAGGTCTTCAGGCTTGGTGGCAAGTACCTATACAATGGCCACTGGCTATCTTTCCAGTCTGAACTGGATGATTCTTCAAGTTTTTTATTTTATATTATACGTATGAGTATTTGGGCTGTGTATATGCTCATGCACCACTTGCATGGTGTGCCCATGGAGGCCAGAAGAAGGCATTAGAATCCCTGGAGCTAGTGTCATAGGTGTTTATGAGCCACTGTGTGGGAGGGGAATCAAACCCAGGTCTTCTGGAAGACCAGCCTAAGCCATCCCCGCAGCTCCTGAAGTGGATGTCTTAAGATTGCCCTGTATCTCTAGCAGTGTAGCTTTCTTTCTCACTCAGAAACTGAGAGGTGTACTTTGAACTCAACTTGTTTTTTATTGCTCATTGGTCAGTCACAAAAGCATGGCAAGGTGAGTAAGACGATAGACACAGACATACATGATAGATAAATGTAAAGAAAAAAGTTAAAGGAACATTATGGGAACCTGGATGTAGGTCAGGGGTGGAGTGTGCTTGGTGCAGTACTTGCTTATCATGAACAAGGCCCTGGATTTGATTCCTACTAACCAAATCAATGCAAACCAAGACCTTGATATTTTTTAATTGTAACTTTGTTAGTTTTGTTTTTCGTCATAATTGCTTGGGTTGTCAAGACCACAGTATAAAGTTAATTGATATTTTCCTGGATTCCCTAAAAACACTTGTTTTGGAAAGTACTTAGAAATCATTTTGTGCAAAAAGAGAACAGATCCAAGGCCACTGTCTTTGCAGGGTTTGCTTGTGAGTTTTGGCCCATGGCTGGTATCTGTGAATTTTGGCATTTGAACTGTTATTTCTATTCCCTGTTTGATAAGCATGGTTTGTTGTGCCTAAAGTCTCTGTGTATGGTATATGATTTATGTAAAATATCTTCTTTCTTCTGGAGATCTGTTTGATAGTTGCTAGGCAAATGATGACTATGTGACTAACCAGAAAAATCAGCACTACATAGAGAAACCCTGTCTTCAAAACAAAAACCAAGCCGGGCGGCGGTGGTGGTGCACGCCTTTAATCCCAGCACTTGGGAGGCAGAGGCAGGCAAATTTCTGAGTTTGAGGCCAGCCTGGTCTACAGAGTGAGTTCCAGGACAGCCAGGGCTACACAGAGAAACCCTGTCTCGAACACCCCCCCCCCCCAAAAAAAAAAAAGAAGCCCTTAGCCATTCTAGGAGGGAAAATCTCAGAGGATCTTGGAAGGCTTTTCTAGGACAGCAAAAATGGAGACGTGAAGATCAGTGCTGAGAAACCAACCCTCGTCTTCCTTCCTTCCTTTCTTCCTTTCTTTCTCTCTCTCTTTTTTTCCTTCCTTTCTTCCCCTCCCCCTCCTCCCTCCCTCCCTCCCCTCCTCCCTCCCTCCCTCTTTCCTCTTCTTTCTTTCTTTCTTTCTTTCTTTTCTTTCTTTCTTTCTTTCTTTCTTTTCTTTCTTTCTTTCTTTCTTTCTTTAGCTTTTACACTTATGGGTGTTTTGCCTGTGTGTATGTGTACTATGTGCATGCCAGGTGCCCTCAGAGGCCAGAAGAGGGCATCAGTTCTCCTTGGAACCAGAGTTTCAGATGATTGTGAGCTGCCATGTAGGTGCTGGGAATCAAACCAGTACCTGGAAATTCTCTGCAAGAGCAGCCAGTGCTCTTTACCAGGTAGTAATCTCTCCAGCCCCTGTGTTTTATTTCTCTCTCTTTTCTTTTAGAGAGGTGTCAGGGGACTTAGTACAGGTCATGTTAACCTGCAAAGGCTCAGTGCTTGAGACTAGAGCTTCCAACTGGGCTTAGCTCTTGTTAATGCAGGCAACTCTGACATGACTGGCACCTAAGGCACCTTAATAACACACTTTCTCCACGTTTGTCCCTCTGTATGCCACAGTTATGTTAATTTCCTCTATTCTAATCCCAAGCTATGAGAATACTCTGAGACTGCTCATATTTTTTCTATAATTACTTAAATCATTCATTCAGAAAGCAGTAAATATGAAATGTAATAACTTTCTGCTTTCTTATTGACCCTAGAATCACTAGCACAGGGATAGCGTCACCCATGATGGGCTTAGCCCTTCCCATCAGTCACTAAGGAAATACTTTACAGCAGACCATATGGAGGCATCTTCTCAATTGAGGTTCCCTCTTTTCAAATAACTCTATTTGTGTGTCAAGTTGATCTATAGATCAGCCAGTGCAGGGAAGGAAGGCACTTAAATTATGGTTTCTAGCTTTTGGCTATGTTAAAGCACATATAATACTGCCTGTGTGAAATGTAGAAAGGGCCTGTTAAATTACAGAAAAAAATTACATTTACCTGTAGATGACCATAAGAACATTGACAATTTTATTACATTCATTTATTTATATATCATGTATATATTTGTGCACATATATGTGTTTTCATGGCATATATGTAGAGGACAAAGGCCAGTGTTCTAGGGTCAGTTCTTTCCTTCTGCCATGCACGTCTTGAGGACTTGAATGCACATTGCCAGGCTTGGCAGCCAGTGCCTTTACCCACTGAGCTATCTCATGAGCCTCAAGAGAATATTTTGAATGAAATTTCTGTCTTGGACTATGTATATCATGTCACAGTTACCTTCTCTGTCTTGATGGTATAAGACACTTTAAAAATGTTAGCTCTCAGTACACCTGAGAAAGACAATTGAAAAAGCAAACAGGTTTAGCCAGGGTGGTGGTGCACACCTTTAATCCCAGTAGGCAGATCTCTGTGAGTTAAAGGCCAGCCTGGTCTACATAGTAAGTTACAGGACAGCTACCAATACATAGAACAGTGGTTCTCAACCTTCCTAAAGCTGTGACACTTTAATACAGTTCCTCATGTTGTGTTGACCTCCAACCATACAACTATTTTGTTGCTACTTCATGATTATAATTTTGCTACTGTTATGAATTGTGATGCAAATATCCCTGTTTTTTGATGGCCTTAGGCTACTCCTGTGAAAGGGTTATTGGACACCATTTCAGGGGTTTCACCCTACAGGTTGAGAACCATTGGCATAGAGAGACCTTGTCTTTAAAAAAAAAAAAGGTTTAGCAACGAAACTCATACCACTGGTTCTTTAAGCTTAGCTTTTAGTTCCCAGAGAACTGTGTCTGTATCTATGCAAGGACTCTCCCAGGGGTTTCAGTAACAAAAGTTGTGCTGGAAGCGGTGCTGCTGTTGTAGCTTTCTTTAGACCTACATAGTTTGCCATAGCTTGTTAGGGTTGCGTCTCATATGGCTTTTCTGCTCAGTGTCTTGAGGGAGGGAGGGAGGGCTGCTGACTTCCTTCTTGCTTTGGTGTTTCTGTAAAGGATCAGGTCAAAGTATTGCCACAAGTGCTTATTTAGATTATGTGTAGGGAAGGGGATCTGGATGTGCATGTGAATATAGTGTCAGATACCCTGGAACTGGAGTTACAGGCTGCTGTGAGCCACCTGTATATGTGTTGGGAATTAAAGCTGGGTTATCTGGAAAGCAGCATGTGTCCTTAACTGCTAAGCTATCTCTCTAGCCCTAACCTGCCTTTTAAAAACAAGGTCTCATGCATGTAGACCAGGGCTGACCTCAGACTCACAGAGATCCATCTGTCTCTGCTTCCTACAGTGCTGGGATTAAAGACATTTACCACCGTTTGTTTTGTTTTTCCTTTATCTTTAGAAACATTTTATTTAAAGATTTGTTTATGTATATGAGTGTTTTGCCTACGTGTACATAGTTGTTCTATATGTGGAGTCACAGATGGTTATGGGTGATGTGTTGTGTGGAGTCACAGGTAGCTATGGTGCCTGGGAACTGAACTTGGGTCCTCTGCAAGAGCAACAAGTGCTATTAACCACTGAGCCATCCCTCTAGTCTCTCTTTCTTTATTTTTAAGACAAGGTCTTAGGTACATAACATAGACTAGCCTTAGATTTTCTGTCCCATAAGCCTCAGCCTCTCTACTGCTGAGATTAGAGATAGGTGCTTGGATTGCAACCTCTCCCTTCTTTGTTTTTTTTTTTTTTTTCCCAAAAAGTTTTGTAAACAATTAAGTTTGTTCTTTGACAGTTTCATACCTGTATATAATGCAGCTTGCCTGTTTTTGTATTCAGTAATTTCGGATACTTGTCATTGTACTGGTTTCAAACGTACTAAATAGAGGTCAAGAGATGGCTCAGCAAGTAAAGTCACTTGTTGCCAATGCTCTGAGTTTTATCCCTGGAACCTACATAAAGGTGGAAGAAGGAGAACTCATTCCACAAAGTTGCCCTCTGGGCAATGTCCACAGGTAGACTGCACATGTGTCTGTGCAGTCACAGCATAAACGCACACACTAATAATATAAAAGCAAGTGGTGAACTTGGGAGAGGGGTTAGTGGGTAAATGCATGCTGAGTGTGTGCACTTGTGTGCATGTCTGTGTGTGGATGTGTGCCTGTGTACCTCCCTTTCTCCTTCTTCTGGAGTGGTAGTGTAAATGTTTTATTTAAGATCTAGCTCTCGGCAGATCTTTTTTTCTCAGCATCTTGCACAGTCATGGATCTTTGCATTTACCTCTGAGTGAAGGAAGAGGTTTCTTTGAGGCTGATTGTAGGCTTTGTGTGTGAGTGTAAACATAGATATTTAGGGAGTAGTTTGATGCTCTGTCACTTCAGCTGAGCAGCTATCCGTTAGATCTCCTCTGCTCCTAGTGTATACAGAGTCATGATTACTATGAACTCACAGCAGTTCTGTATAATGGCCCTTGGTCCACAGAAGTCAGTTAAGGAGGAACTGGGCTCGTGGAGCCCTACCATACTGATGTACTGAGGTACTACTGATCTATTGACAAAGAGCACACTCTGAGGGAAGGTGAAGCATACTATCTAGTTGTATAGCCACTGGTGAGCCCACCAGGCTCTGATTAGTTCCAAACTCAGGATCACACAGACAGCCCTAATTAAACTTTTTGACACTAGACACTAGACAAAACCAAAGGCTAGTAAACAAGGAGAAGGTGGAGGAGTAGGGTAGGGTAGAAGAACCACAATATATGGTGTATGTATATGCAAGTGTAAAAGAACAAAATTTATTAGTACAAAAAATACTTTTTTTTGGTTTTTCGAGACAGGGTTTCTCTGTGTAGTCCTGGCTGTCCTGGAACTCACTCTGTAGACCAGGCTGGCCTCGAACTCAGAAATCCGCCTGCCTCTGCCTCCCAAGTGCTGGGATTATAGGCGTGCGCCACCACTGCCCGGCTTCAAAAAATACTTTTTTAAAAAAAGAGAAAAGCAAAGCCAGTCAATGAGAAGGCTCAGCAGGTAAAGGTGCTTGCACCAAGACTCATTACCTGAATTGGATCCTGGCCATTGTCCTAGGGAGGACACATTTAGTAAAAGAAGAGAACTAACTCTTATGTATTGTCCTCAGACTTCCACATATACAACTTGGCCCAAGAGTACCTGTATGCACGTGCGCACACACACTAAATGTAATAAAAAAAAAAAAGTTTAGTTACTTTATGTGTATGCCTGTATGTATACCGGTGCACCACATACATACTTGGTGCTCACAGAAGCCAGAAAAGGACCCCCTTGGAATAGAGTTGCAGAGAACTGTAAGCTGCCACAGGCAGACTGAGACTTGAATCCAGGTCCCCTGGAAGACCAGCAAGTGCTCTTAACTTCTGAGCCATCTCCCTAGCCCCACATGATTTTGTTTTTTTTTTTTAAAGAGGGGAGGGCCAAGGCTGGGGAGTCTACTTGTGGGTTACGCTCAGTGGTTCACAATTGCTGTGTAAGCATGAGTAACCCACGTGAATGCTTAGAACCCACGCAGAGCCATTTCTGTGACCCCAGTGCTCCTCTGGTCAGATGGGAAGTGGGACAAGAATCAGGTCTGCATGCTTGCCTATCAAGCACGATACTGAGTGAGTTATCTCTCAACCCCCCTTTGTTTAATTACAGACAAGGTCTCACAGTGTAGCCTCTGCTTACCTTAAATTTACAGGAGTCCTGCCTTGGCTTTTTTTTTTTTTTTTTTTTTTTGTTGTTGTTGTTGTTGTTTTCTTTGTTTTTCAAGACAGGTTTCTCTGTGTAGCCCTGGCTGTCCTGGAACTCACTCTGTAGACCAGGCTGGCCTCGAACTCAGAAATCCGCCTGCCTCTGCCTCTGCCTTCCAAGTGCTGGGGTTAAAGGTGTGTGCCACCACCACCCTGTCTTGGATCACAAGCATGAGCCACATGCCCAGATTTCTGTCAATTTCATATTACTTCCTTGTTTTGTATTATCTAGATTCTATTTGTTGAAATATTATATAGTATTCTCTGTTTTCTTAGCTTTCTCTGCCTTTTTTAAAGAGCAGGTCCCATTCTGAGTTTCAGTTTCCAGATGGGGTATAACACCCAGGAAACAAAGGAACAAGCAAGCAAAACTCTTTTAAGGAGAAAAAGTTATTGTCCTTGCTAGGAAGTGTAGCCCTTTGAGCATTTGCTCCATAGTTTACAACCAGTTTCATGTGTTCCTATTGCTCTGACAGTTGACCTTAATTCTGATGTGCAACAATATTTACAGTAGTTTACAATCTTGTAGATTAGAAACTCAGCACAAGTTTCCCTGGAGACCACAAAGTTGTGTACTTTCCTGGAAACTGTAAGTAAGAACTCATTTCCAGGCCTTTATAGCTCTGGCAATGGCCATCTAAAACATTCTTGATTCATAGTCCCTTCATCAGCACAAGCAGCAGTAGTGGGCAGGTTTTCACATCACGCCACTCTGACCTTTCTGCCTCCTCCTCCTAAGGCCTTTGTGATTACGATAGGTCTACTCACCATAATCCAGCAGCATTCCTTCTCCATTTCAGTCTGCAGTTTCTCTCGTGCCATGTAGAGTGAGCACTCACAGGTTCAGGGATTCTATATAGAATCACCAAGCCATTTTTACAGATCTCTGAGTTGCTTATTTGTTCTTTTTGGTGTCTTCCCTTTGCATGCTAAAATTGTAGACCCAGCATTCAGTGCCATTTCTGAATACTCATACCTTTGAGGGGAAATATAATTAAAAGTAGGGTCTTAGCCAGGCGGTGGTGGCGCACGCCTTTAATCCCAGCACTTGGGAGGCAGAGACAGGTGGATTTCTGAGTTCAAGGCCAGCCTGGTCTACAGAGTGAGTTCCAGGACAGCCAGGGCTACACAGAGAAACCCTGTCTGGAAAAACCAAAAAAAAAAAAAAAAGAAAAGAAAAGTAGGGTCTTCCAAATCAAGAATACCTATAAAGGTAATGGAGTCAGAAAATTCCCTTTTCCCCTCATGATAGGGATTGAACCTAAAATGATACATACTAGGCAAGTGCTTGACCACTGAACTACAACCACAGCCCTTTCCTTTGTAATTGAATAAGCATTAAACTAGAATGTGAGCTGTATCACAGGCACGGTGCTAAGAGATTGCAAAGACAAAGAAATCTCACATTGTATGTGGTCATGTAGGTGTAACCTGTGGTATGTATGTGTTCCTTAAATAAGAGGACTTGCCTGGTAATGGGGGTGACTGTTCGTGTTACCTAGTTGGCTTTGTCTGGAGCAGTAAACAGAGTCCTCCTATCTTTATTCTGTATTTTGGATGCTGTGGATGTTTCTTACCTTTACACAGAAACTGAGATGCTAAGAGATGGATGGCTCCCTGAGAAAGACCTGTCCAGTCCTCTTAACATTTGTGTACATTTCAAAGAAAAGAGGAATTACGTACAGCTGCATATTTAATTCATTCATTCAGTCAGTCATTTGGAGATAGGGTCTCTCTATGTAATTCTGGCTTTCCTGGAGCTCACTTTGTAGGCCAGGCTGGCCTCCAACCCAAAGAGTTCCTCTGCCTCTGGAGTGCTGAGATTAAGGGTTGGCTGCACACAGCAAGTTGTAGATTTTCTAAAGTAAATGCTAAAGATGAAGAGAAGCACCTTTGCTTCTTTCTCTTCCCATTCTCCTGCCCTTTCTTTCCTCCCCCTCTCCCTCTCCCCCCTCCCTGTCCTCTTCCCCCTCCCTCTTCCATCTCCCCCTCCCCTCCCCTCCTTCTCTCCCCCTTCCCCTGCCCCTCTTCTCCTTCTCTCCCTCCCTCCCCTCCCCCCTCTCCTCCTCCCTCCCCTTCTTTCTTTCTTTCTTCTTTCTTTCTTTCTTTCTTTCTTTCTTCTTCCTTTCTTTGCCAGACTGGCCTCAGAATACCTGCCTTCATTTCCCATGTGCTGAAAGTACTGATATGTGTTCATCAGTGCCCAGCCACTCCCTGATTTTCAACAGGAAGAATTAAATCTCTTTTATTTTGTATGTCATTTAACTGAGATCTCTGATAATATCTCGTTTCTCTAGGATAAGAGAGAGATAAGTCTCTTTTTAATCATGTGTATGGATGGGTATGTGTGCATGAATGTCAGAGCTTAGATAGATAGGCCAGAGGTGTGGGATCCCCTGGAGCTGGAGTTACAGGCAGTTGTGGATCACTTAATATGGGTAGGTGCTGGGAAAGAACGTAGGTCCTGCAAGACCAGTATGTGCTCTTAACTGATGAGCCATTGTCCCCGCCTCTCAGGACTCTAGCATTTATATTCTCTCTGAAAAGCCTCCAGATTTCCATATGTCACACAATTTCAAAAACTATCTGCAGCTGGTAAGATCACACCTCTGCTAGAGCATGAGGTAAACCATAGTCAGCTGCTGCAGTCAGTCTGTAGCAGCCCCACATCCCCACATCTGGGATCAAAACAAAAAACACATTCCCATAATATTTCTGTGTTTTTCAAAGAAACCAAAAATCCAAAATTGTCACTCTATCATTCTGTGTTCTTTTAAGAGAAATGAAATCGTGACTTGCTGGCTCCATGGACTTAAGCAGGGTGTTTCATCTGAATGTGGCTTTCTGTTTTGGGAAAACATATGTTTGATTGTTTGTTAGTCTAATTGTTAGTGTATGTGCCTGAGTGTATGTATGTGCACCATGAGCATGCGGGAACCCGAGGAGGTCAGATGAGGAGCTCCATGGAGTTACTGTTAGCCCTGAGCCACCATGTAGGTACTGGGAAACCTAACCCAGGTGCTTTGCGAGAGCAGTAAGTGCTCTTCACCACTGAGCTGTTTCTCCAACCCTTCGTTTTGTTTTGTTAAAGACTTGTTTTTATTATTTTTAAGCATACATATTTGTATGTATGTGCAGGTGCCTGCAAAAGCCAAAGGAGTTGGATTCCCCTGGAGCCAGAGTTACAGCAAACTCAGGCTCTCTTGAAGAGCAGCATGTGCTCTTAAGTGCCGAGCCATCTCTTCAGTCCATTGTGTTTGTCTTACATCTTATTTTCTAGGTTCAAAAGCTGCTTTGTATGTGCCCAGTAGATTTTCATGGAATCTTCCAACTAGATGAAAGACGGAGAGATGCAGTGATTGCATTGGGCATTTTTCTCATTGAGTCTGATCTTCAGGTAAGCCTTTACTAAGTTTATAATTTCTATAGTGTAAACGGGGGAGTAATGAGAATTCACATTCATATTGCATCTATTGACCTAGTCCTTAACAGTATTAGAAGTGTGCGTCCCAACCTAACCAAAGTTCTGAGGGGATGTATGGGATGGGGTAAACAGAGCAGCGACATTGGTCTGAGGAAACCGAATTGTTTGTTTAGAGGAAGGATCTCTCTATATAGCCTGCTGGTCCTGGTATTAGCTGTGTAGCTCAGGCTGTCTCTAACTCACAGGGATCTGCTGCCTCTGCCTCCTAGGTTAAAGGCTCATGTCACCATGTCCAGCCAACTTACTGATTCTTTAAAATAAATAATAAAGTTTTTTAACTATTTTAAAATTTAGGGGTAGTACTAAGATAAGATTCTTTTGAGACCTAACTGCAAATTTTACAAAGTAGACTTGCTTTTTATAGCAGGTAAAATGTTCATTAGGCATATAGTTCATCAATCATATAAGACCATCTTTATCAAAAGTGAATAGAAATAACATTTGAGTACACATTAATAACATTTTGATAGGTATTAAACCCCAGCCTTGTTACTCCAATGAAACATGGTATACTGTTGTTTCTTGTCTTTCTTTTTAATAACTGTCAACAGTAATTGAAGCAAATTCTTGATCATTGGATATCAATTCTAATTCATTTATATGTTGTTTATCATTTGTAGATACTAATTTTGAATTCTAAGTTTAATTGTTCTGTTAGGAAAATAATGTTATATATTTGACTATTCATCGAAAACCATTACCCTACACTTCCTAGAAATTATGCTCCAATAAGCATTTTTATTATTATTTATTTTGTTTTATGAAACAATCTTGTTGTATATTCCTGCTTTAGTTTGTTAATAAAGACTTGCCCAGAGCTAGCTGTGTAGGCCAGGCTGAACATGGTACGGCTCTCCTGCCTTTGTTTCTCCACTGTTGGGATTTCAGGCATGTTCACCCACCCTGTTTTGTATTTTGACTGAATGTGTGACTTTTTAAGCAGCGTTTGTCCCTGTGCTCTGGGCCTTGCACATGCCAGGCAGGCCTGTACCACTCAGTTGTACCCTTAGCCATTTTAGATTTGATCTACCCATAAAATATCTTTGACATATGCATTGCTTGACAGAGTTAATTGTAAATCCCAAACATATACTTGACTTTTTTAAGATGACAAAAAAGAAAAAAGTACAGGCTACGTTTCTTGCAATTTGGATTCTACGTAAGGAGTGTAGAGGGGTCTGGGGTCAGATAGCACATGACAGTTTACTTGTACTGCCAGTTCCACCTTTGGACTCATGGATACAGATGGACCCCAGGATGCTTTATTAGACCCTGAGAAGGCCAAGGGACCATGTGTCTTATCTTGGTTCACTCTAGTTTGTATTGCTTGACTCTGTTCAGGATGCATTGGCCGCCTTCATGTCTCTTCTGAGCTATCATAGCAACAGTTGTGCCACGAGCCGTGGAGGTGGTTTACTCCCTGTATACTACTAAGGCCACTGCATTATGTGGGGAAGAGCTGCGGCTCCTCTGCAAGGGTAGTGCAGTGCAGCCTTTGCAGTGTGTGCCTATGATCCTAGACAGATGTTCTAGCCACTACCTTTAATCATTTTCACATTTTTTCCTTTTTGCTTATAAATCTGCATTTAGACCAAGTTTAGAATAATCACTGTCTCTAGTTCATTGGGCATCAGATGTAGATGCTTGAAAGCTTGGTGCCGAGCTAGGGTGGTAGTTTACACCTGTAATCCTAGCACTTGGGAGGCAGTTTCACTCTCTCAGTTGAAACTCAGCCTGTTCTATAGCATTCCAGGCTATCCAGGGCTACGTAGTGACACCCTGTCTCAAAAAATAAAATAAAATAAAATAAAATAAAATAAAAATAAATAAAATAAAAATGAATAAATAAATGGATAAATAATGATTTAGGAGGAACGCTGTTTCTTTCATTGGTGCTATTAACCTCTAAAGTGTGATGCTCAGCTTCAAGAACTAAGAGGGAACACAAAGCACACAATTTAACTGCAGTAGAGGAAGAGGACACAAGGTAAGAAGAAAGGAAATGTCAAGTTCAGAAGCTTGTGGCTGTGAGTGACCCTTTAGTCCCAAAAATCTTGTCTTAGGATCCACAGGTAGTTTTGGGAGATCTGTACCCCTGTCATTGACAGCAGACTTAAGTACTTGCTTGCAGGTACCTTCTAGAGAGGCCGATACTTGGGCCCATCCCTCAGAGAAGCCCACTAGGCTGCACATTACATACCACAGGGGGGAGACTGTGATGCATGTGAATGGCTGGGTACTTTAAATTATTCTGGAAAATATGAGATTATTAGATATGGCTTGCTTAATCTGTGTGAAACACTGGCTAGTCACTTATTAAATATAATTCCTTGTTTGTTTGTTTTTTAGCACAAAGATTATGTTGTTCCTTATCTTCTACGACTTCTCAGGGTCTTCCAAAAGTGTATTGGGTAGAAGAAAGCACAGCTCGGAAAGGCAGAGGTAATTTTGTGTGACATTTATCTTGAATGCAAAATAAATAAATAAATAAATAAATAAAAATAAAAAGAGAGGAAAAGAAACAAATAAACTTGGAATCTCAGCAGATGTAAACCAACTTAATTGCCAATAGCAATGTGGCTGACTTTACTTGTTGCTGCCTAGGACCTGTGGGTAAAGAGAGAAGGGTGCACAGTCTGCAGCTTTCCATTAGCTCTCTGGGAATGAGCAAGTTCTTTTGAGACCTTCAGAAACTTTCATTTTTATGTGTCATTGGCTACAGTTGGGCCATCTGCATCTGCCCATCCCCAAACCAACCATTTCGCCCCAGAGCTAATAGATTCACTTCTAGAGAAAGGTCTGTTCTCCATGTTACTATGTAGCTGTTACAGAAGGGTGAGATGGACCTGGGATGCAACTATTACTCTAGTCTCAAATGAAAAAACACAACAAAACAAAACAAAAAACAAAAGGGAAAAGAAAAGAAATGGAATAAATTCATATACATTTAAAAAAAAATTTATTCATTATCTTTTTTTTTTTTTTTGGTTTTTCAAGACAGGGTTTCTCTGTGTAGCCCTGGCTGTCCTGGAACTCGCTGTGTAGACCAGGTTGGCCTTGAACTCAGAAATCCACCTGCCTCTGCCTCCCAAGTGCTGGGATTAAAGGCGTGCACCACCACTGCCCGGCTTATTCATTCATATCTCTTTCTTTCTCTCTCTCTCTCTCTTTCTCCCTCCCTCCCTCTCTCTGGTTTTTTTTGAGACAGGGTTTCTCTGTGTAGTTCCGGCTGTCTTGGAACTATCTCTGTAGACCAGGCTGGCCTCAAACTCAGAGATCTGCCTGCCTCTGCCTCCTATGTGCTGGAATTAAAGGTGTGTACCAACACAGTGCATGGGCACATTTTTTTAAACTGGTATTTTATTTTGGATTTTGGGGGCTGGGGGTGTCAAAGAGAAGGTCACAGCCTTGTCCCACATTCTCTCAGCTGCTTCCTTCATGTACTTTTCCTTCTTCCTTATCCTCCCTCCATCTCCCTTCATTTCTTCCTTCTTTTCTGTCTGTCTGTCTTCTTTGTGAAATAGTCATAGGTCCACTGTGTGCCAGGTTTGTGTTAGTTACAACATTGATTGATGTCTGGTCCTGATACCCTGAAGCTCCCCATCGGCTTGGAACACCTCCAGCATTTTTGGATTCCCATAAAACTGAAGTTTCTTTGGAATTTAGCTCTGTGGTGCTTTATATAAAACCTTTGAGGGTTGGTAATGAAGACATTGGTGTCCCCCCCGCCCCCCCCGCAGTAGGAATGCTGGCCTAACTTGTTAAAGGGCTCACTCTGACAAAGACATTTTACTGTTGTCATAAACATCCCGATTGTGCCTGTACATCTCCTGATCTGTAGATTTTTAGCTCTTTAAGTTACCCACCATGCCTAAAACTGAATCTTCAAATTATGAATGTTTCCACAGTTCAAAGGAACATATTAAATAGAAGTTTGTATCTATAACTGTTACCTAGTTTGAAAAGTACAGTTTCAGAATCTATTGATATTCCTTTCTTTTTTAATTTTAATTTTAAATTCTGTATGGTGGGCTATGTCTGTGGTATGTATATGAGAGTGCAGTGCCCTCAGAGTCACAAGAGCTCCTGGAGCTGGAAGTATGATGTTACGAGCTTGGTCAGTGCTTGGACTCAAACTTGGGTCCTCTACAAAAGCAGGGTGCAGTCTTAACTGCTGAGTCATCTCTCTAGGCCAGTTTCTTTTGAGGCCTAACAACCATCATATACATGTAATTTAGGAATAATAAATAAAACTTTTAAAGATCACTTTTATATATACAGATTCATGTTAGAATGAAAAATTTGACGTTTGAAATATTGTTAGAAATATATAAATTTATAGGATTTGTGTGAGAACTAGAGACTGAACCCAGAGCCTCATGCAGGTTAATTATATGCTTCACCACTGAGTGTGTGTGTGTGTGTGTGGGTGTGGGTTTGGGAGGTGATGTGGAGTGGGGAAGATCTGTGGGAGAGTATAGGGAGTGGGAGGGTGTCTGTGTGTATGTCCATGTGTATCTGTGTCTGTCTCTGTGTGCGTTTGTCTGTATATTGATAAGATGGCTCTAACGATCTTGGAACTCAACAAGAAGATGGCTGGCTGGCTAGCAAACCTTAGAGATCCTTCTGTTTGTTGTCTCTCCCTCCTCAATGGCACTGGAATTATGTGTGCTGCCATGCTGGCTTTTCATGGGGTTACTAGGGATCAAACTCAGGTCCTCGAGTTGCTGCCTTCCTCTTTTTTTTTTTTTTTTTTTTTTTTGGTATAACTCATGCTTCTAAAATCTAGAGTAGTGGTTCCCAAAGGGTGCAATCTAAATTAAACCCCCAAAATGATTCTGTTGCACACACGGGTTTCAGAGATACTTGGGTGGCATTTTAAAATTCTAGTAGAATTCTAATACTCTTCCATATACTGTATACTCCCATAATCTGAGAATATATCCATGAGAAAGTGGATGTTTGTATATCTTTGACTCAGTATAAGATTGACTACATTATTCATGATAGCACATGATAAGCATGCTTGAAACCATGGTGGGAGTTCTAACATTTGAAGGTACATCTGACAGAAAGGCTGCATATGCATAGTTCTTGGTGTTTTAGCTAAGGTATTCCTTCTAGCCTATTTGCTTTGAAGGATTTCCCTGCTGTTAGTCTTAGTTTGAGAAGGACTTAAAATTTTATGGGCATGCTGAGGGTATGTGGTTCCGTAGTCAAGTGTGTAGTTCCAGCTCTGAGACTCTGGGTCAATCTCTAACACAATATGAAGATGTGCTTGTGTATGCTTCGTTCTGCTAAAAGTGATATGAGTATGTGTTTGATGGTTAGCATTCATGTGCCATTGCTTACACTCGATTTAGATTTATCTCTTGGTTGCAGATATAGCTCATTTGTTAGAATGCTTGCCTCCAATATTCTTGAGGCCCTGAATTTTATCTCAAGCACCAGATGAACTAGGCATGGAACTAATAGTCTATTACCAAATAATCTATTACCAATAATCCCATTACCAAACTTGTAATCCCAGCAGAATTTAGGAGGTAGAGGCAAGAAGATCACAAGTTCAAAGTTGGGTCAGGGAGGTGGCCATACAACCTGATTTGGTCAATCAGGCCACAGAAATCTCAGCATTCCTACAGCAAGGAAGGAGCTGGAGACACGAGACTGTGGAAACTTACAGGCCAGCTCAGCTGGAAAGTACAGCTCAACACAAAAGAAAAAGACCTTAAACAAGGTGGAAGGTAAAGACCCACATCTGAGAGTATCTGCTAACCTCCAAAGGCATGCTCTGGCGCATGCATCCTCACACATACCACAAAATGCAAGAGTTCAAGGTCAGATTCAGTTACTGTGAGTTCAGTCCCTGGGACTCACATGAAGGAAAGAAAGAACTGACTGTACTGACCGAAGAGAAGTTGTCCTCTGACTTCTACACACATGCCGAATCACTCATTTATGTGTCATATGACACACAGACACACACACACACATACCACACTAACAGGAAGTACAATTTTAAAAACTGAAAATTAATGCAAGAGTCTATGAAAAATGGATAGAACCGAATCTTGGCAAACTAAGCTCTTGCCTTCTTTTAGATTTATTTTTTTTCTGTGTGTTCTTTTGGGGTTGGGGTGCAGCCAGCCCTCACTATTCCCTGTGTGGTGAGAATAACTCTGAACTTCTGATCTGCCTGTCTGTGCTGCCTCAGGTTGGGATTATGAGTGTACATGTGCTTTCTTGGCTCGGGTAAGCTGGTCCTTAGGCTGTGTGAGAAAAGGGTGTGTGGAATCAGGCGGCCAGTGTTTCTGTTCTTAGTTTGTTCTCATCTCATTCATGCCTCATGTCTTCCAGGTAACCTCCCAGTAGCAGAGAGTTTCAGCTTCCTGGTGACCTTGCTGTCTGATGTGGCTTGCAGGGACCCCTCACTTAGGGACGAGGTAAGCATCTGGTACTTGTGCATGGATGTTAATTGAAAGAACCCCAGAACGATGAAAAGGGCTGTGATGTTTGATTGGATTGTGTTGATTTTATATAGTATATGTGCATGTATATGTGTTGTTACACACACATGTATACAGAAGAGGACACTGGGTGTTTTCCTCTCGAGCTTTTCACTCTTTTGCATAAAAATCCCGTATGTATTGCAAGTATGTATATATGTATTTATGTATGCATGCAAGTATGTATGTGTGTATGCAAATATGTATGTATGTATGTGTGTGTGTATGCATGTATATATGTATGTATGCAAGTATATGTATGTATGTATTTATGTATTCATGTTTTTATTAATTCTGATGCTGGGGACTTAAATCAAGACCTGTACTTCCACAGCAAGCACATTACCACTGCCAAATCTCCACACCTTTCCACTTTTTTAAAGCAGGGTCTTTCACTGACTCTAAAGCTCACTATTTGAGCTAGTCTAGCTAGTCATCAAGTGCCAGTGATTCACCTGTCTGCATATTCTAAAGCTGCTGTTACAGGCAGTGCTCACAGTATCCCCAGCTTTTACATGGGTGCTGTCAATTTCAACTCCTGTGTAGGGGTGATATTTAGAAAACAGCGCCTGGTCCGGCTTGTTCCTGGGCAGCCACCATGTTCCCGCTGCCCCTCGGCTCTGACCAGAGCTCCAGCTAGCTAGATGCACAGGCCCTGACACCCATGAGATGGCTCTGCCAATCCCCCACGCTGCATCCACAAAGCTCGGCTAAACTCAGAACCCAGTAGAAATGAGACTCTTAAAGCTTAATGGTTATCTAAAGGATTTATATATTTAGAAATGCTCAGTCAACAAGATGCCCACACAATTAGAGTTGTTACCCAATATCTAACCTTTTGATAGAAGTTTCTACCCAGGATAGCTTTCAACCCATCCGTGGTTCTCCATGGCTGCTAGCCTCCTTCCTCTCCTCCCCTTCCTCTTTGTCTCTCCCAGCTCCACCTCTTCTTCTGCTGCCTAATCACGGAGCTCCACTGCAAATACAATGTAGCAGAATAAGTGTCCTGCTACACTCCTATCTTACTGCTTTCACAGAATGCACTTTTACCCACTCTACCATCTCCCCAACTCCTTTACTTGATGCTATTAATAGCAGTACTTTTCAACTGTGACACTTTAGGATATTTTTCAGGATCTCTGTCTGAGTCTTTCCTCATTCAGCCGTGTGTGAGGTCAGCCTGGTCTACAGAGCTCATTCCAGGACAGCCAAGGCCACACACAGAAAGCACAATCTTAAAAAAACCAAAAAGGAGGGTAGGGAACAATGGAGGATGATTGTAAGTGTCAACCTCACCAGGCCTCCACATGGAAGTGCACACACGTGTGCCCAGAGGTACACAGAGAAAGGCAGGTGCTCACTTTCCTCCTCGAGGTTCTTGATTGAAGCTGCTCATGGAAGATAATGTTTTCGTTTCTTCTTGTGTGTATGGGTATGATGTGCCTTCATGTGGGGCATTCTTGTCACTGAGGAGGCAGAGAGAGGAGGCTCCTTGGGTATCACTTGCCAGCTATCCTTGGTGAATTGCTGAGTTCTAGGTTCAGTGAAAAACTGTTTGAAAAAATAAGATGGAGAACAATAAAAGAAAATAGTTGACTTCAGACCTTCACGTACTTACATACATGTGTGTGTACCTGCACATACTTGAACAAAACTAAGATGACCACGTGCATCCACACTTCCCTGACACAAAACAAAAATCAGAAGGGTTGGAGAAATATCTGAACAGATAAAAGCACTTTCCATAGAAGCCTGATGACCTGAGTCTGATTACAGGGTCCCATGGTACAAGGAGAGGACCAGCTCCCGAAAGCTGTGCTCTGACCTCTGCCCATGTGCCACACTCACACACACCATCCTATACACACATGAAAAATACCCATGCACATACACAGTAGTGAATAAAAAAGTAAATATGTTAAGGAGTAAAATGGGTTTAGAGACAGCTTAGTGAAGACATCAGCCTTGTGTAGTCAGTGAGTGCTAGATTCCAGGGAAAGCTGTCTTCAAAAAACAAAATGGGAGCCGGGCAGTGGTGACCCACACCTTTAATCCCAGCACTTGGGAGGCAGAGGCAGGCAGATGTCAGAGTTTGAGGCCAGCCTGGGCTACAGAGTGAGTTCAGGCAGCCAGTGCTACACAGAGAAACCTTGCTTCAAAAACAAAACAAAAAAATACAGCAGGCTTCTTATCTATTTCATCATAGAAACACCAGTACCAAAGGTCCATATGAGTCATGTCACTTGCCTCTGCTGACCATTACAAGCTAGGCCTCACAGACACGGCTTTGTCTATAGAGTCTGTGGTGATTTGAATTGGAATGGCCCCATAGACTCATATCTGAATGCTTAGTCATTAAGAGTTGCACTATTTAAGGATTAAGAAATGTGCCCTTGTTGGAAGAAGTGTATCACTAGGAGTGACCTAGTTCCTCGCTCTCTGCCTATGGATCAGGATGTAGCTCTCAACTACTTGTCCAGGACCAGGTCTGCCATGCCTGCTGCCTTGCTATTAATGAACTGAGTTTCTGAAACTGTAAGCCAGCCCCAATTTAATGTTTTCTCTTATAATAGTTGCCGTGGTTATGGTGTCTCTTCCCTATTGCATTACATACCTGTTATGCTAAGCACAATCATCTTATCTTTAGTGACCTGGTGCCCTCTCACCGGTGATTTTGCGCCTTACAGGATTAGTGAGGGCGTGTCTTCTGGGGTTTTCCGTTTCGTTGTGGAGGATTAGGATTCACACAGTGAACCTACTGCAGCATTGCAAGTCCCCCGAGCCTTCAACTCCCCTCATCAACACTGACCAAGGGATAGCAGGCATCTCATGCTCTTTTTGACAGATGCTTGAGCCAACCATTCAAACACACTTTGGCTATTTTCTTTTTTTTTTTTTTAAACTGTGAAACTTCCATATCAAACCTAGACTCTCCACTCAGAGAGCCCATATTAATAAACTCAGTCTATTCCAGTTTTATGTTCCTTCCCCATTATTCCACATGCTGAAAAATCCATTGTCATACATATTCCTTACTAGAGAAGGGAGAGATAGAGAATAGAGCATGGCGAGAGAGAGTGTGGGAGAATAGTGTATTCATCCAGGACTGACTGTGAGAGAATGGAGAAAGCATCATGAGAATAGCAGGTTCTCAGAGGACAAGTATCTGGGGCGGGTGGTATGCTGTGTGGTGGGGCAGGGGAGGGACCCTTGAGCTGTAGGGAACTTAGGCTAGTAGAGGAGGTGAGAAAGATGCTAGCATGAACTTTGAAATGAGCAACAGGTACTTGTGGTATTGACGGAGCTTGGAGGCCAGCATGGGCTTTGATTTGCTGACAGACACCACAGGTCCCTCTGCCAGAGGTAAAGGAAATGACTCCTTTTGGCAGATGAAAACCAGTCGCATAAGTTTCTAAAAAATGCTGATTTTTGTATAACCTCCAGGAACCCTCCTATAGTTCAGTTATGCTCATTTCTCGGTATTTGGACTGCCTGCAGGACTACCTGAGACTTAACATCTCCTAGACTTCTGCTTGAGTGAATCATCAAATGCATTTACCTCTTGAGTAGTGTAGCCCATGCACGTTCTCATCAACTACACTTTGTCTGTACCTTCTAGGAGCCTGTTAAGCCTTTAGCTGGTTATAGATCTAGAGGTAGGCCCTGAGGGACATCAGCATTGTCTTGTCTGGGACAACCTTCTTCATTGCTGGCTTAGCAGATAATGGAGGATTAATGTCCTCAGTTAAAGTCAGAAAAGGCAATAGTTCAGGGGATGAAGTGGGAGAACATCTGCTGAGGGAGAAGAGACTACTTCCTCAGGTGAGATTAAACTCTTGAGAATCTGAGGGTTCAAAGTTCTCAGCGAGAATCTGAAGTGTTTATAAAAATAAATAATGGTTCATACAAAGAAGTCTAGACTCTGATGCATGTGGGGTCATTCTGTGTGAGTTCCTGTACCCCTGGAATATTCATGTGTGTTCTGAGTCCCACACTTCCAAGTAAGATGTAGAAAATTATTCCGTTGTACAGGGGTAAGTAGATGACATAGTAGCATGAAGATTATGATCCTATAGAGTAAAACTGAAAAGAACTAAGCCCTTTGTTAGGACCTATCACCTATTAGAGAAAATGAGGAAAAAACGGCCAAGCCAGCAGCTACGAGTCCCAGGAAGACGGCAGGGTCAGAGTCAGAGTCAGAAGCTTTTTGTTCCTGATGTTAGCTATTGTGGGGGCATGGACGGCTCAGTCAAGATACTGTCTAAAGCTCCATCAAATTTTGACTGAAGCCGGGCGGTGGTGGCGCACGCCTTTAATCCCAGCACTTGGGAGGCAGAGGCAGGTGGATTTCTGAGTTCGAGGCCAGCCTGGTCTACAGAGTGAGTTCCAGAACAGCCTGAGCTACACAGAGAAACCCTGTCTCGAAAAACCAAAAAAAAAAAAAAAAAAAAAAAAAAAAAAAATTTTGACTGAACTTTGTAATACCCAGTTTTGGTAACAAGTTTGCTTTGTGTTCTTAATTGTTACAGATTTTAGAAGCACTTTTGCAGGTTTTAAATGTCCTTTTGGGAATGTGTCAGGCTTTGGAGATTCAAGAAAAAGGTATGATTATAAATCTTCAAGACTTTTATTTTCAGTTTTTAAAATTTTATTTATTATTATTTGTGTCTGTGTATAACATGTGTGTGTGTATGCATGTGTGTGCGTGCACATATTCCATATGGGTGGTTAAAGGATAGCTAACTTTCAGGAGTCTGTTGTCTCCCTCTACCATGGAATCCAGGAATGTAACTCAATTCATTGGATTGGGTTATCTGGTTGGTCTTCAAGACTATTTTGTTTGTTTGTTTGTCCTTCCCTTTTCTTTATTTATTGTTTTCTGTTTCTTTGTTTTATTTTTTTCTACTTTCTGTGTACCTGATGGGTAGAAATTTTTCTGTTGTGTTATGTTTGTTGTGTGCTGGTATACTGAGAGGCCACAAGGGATTATGAGCACAGTTCTGCTTACAATTGTTAGGTATCTGACCAGTGAGCCTCAGTTTTGTCAGGTATAATATGAGGGTAGTTTAGTTGACTTTTATAGGTCACCTTGCTATAATGTAAATAGGGCAATGAATGTAATAATCTGCGGTGGTCACAGTACCTAAACAGGACTCAACTATATTTCTGTTTGGGATGTTCCAGGAATAGATCAAGACCTCCTAAGGAAAGCAAATGTGATGGAGACACATTCTGACTTTACTGGTTGTGGCCTACAGAGGGGCACTGTTAGGGGGTGTGGTTTTGTTAGAGTAGCTGTGGCCTTGTTGCAGTAGGCATGTCACTGTGGACATGGGTTTTAAGACCCTCATCCTGGCTGCCTGGAAGCCAGTCTTTTCCTGTTTCCCTTCAGTACAAAATGTAGAACCCTCAACTCCTCCTACACCATGCCTTCCTGGATGCTGCCATGTTCCCTGCCTTGATGATAATGGACTGAACCTCTGAACCTATAAGCCAGTCCCAATTAAATGTTGTCCTTTATAATAGTGGCTTTGGTCATGGTGTCTGCTCACAGCGGTAAAACCCTAAGACACTAGTAATGCCATATTATCAAGGGATAACTAATGACATTTTTAATATGGCATTACCGGTAATACCATATTTAAAATGTCATTAGTTATCCCTTGAGTTAACTCTATAACTGTGGCTTCTTCTCAGCCTTCACAGTCCTCACAAATGGGTTGTAAAATGTTAGCCAGTGGTACAAGTTGGTACAGTGTGGTGTCATCAGTAACTCCCACCTTATATCTCTTCCTGGTCTTCTAGAATACCTTTGCAAGTATGCAATCCCATGCCTCATAGGGATCTCAAGATCTTTTGGACGTTACAGCAATTCAGAAGAATCTCTCCTCTCAAAGCTTTTTCCCAAAGTCCCTCCTCATTCCCTGAGAATACCAGAAGAGCTAGAAGGTGTCCGAAGGCGTTCCTTTAATGACTTCCGCTCCATCCTGCCCAGCAACCTGTTGACTGTCTGTCAGGAGGGTACACTGAAGAGGAAAACCAGCAGTGTGTCCAGCATCTCTCAGGTGAGGTGGATTCCTGGGGGTGAACTCAGGGAGGAGAACTTCAGTAAGCATCTATGCAAAGAATAACAAGTGTGTATAGTCTGAGGTTCTCATTAGGATTTCCTTGTTATAATAAAAAAGATTTGTCCCTTTTTTTTTCTGTTTTAAGAAAGAGTCTCACTCTGTAGCCCAGACAGAACTCATTGTGGCTTAGGCTTTGTGGTCCCCTTTCCTCACCCTCCTGAGTTCTAGGATTGCAGATGTGAGCCACCACACTTGCTTAAGACTGATCCCACTTAAGCCTTTTTTGTTTGTTGTTTATTTTTTCAATTGGGACAGAGGCTCACTCTACAGTCTAGGATGGCCTCAGACCGACACAGATCCTCCTGCCTCAACCTCCTCAGTGTTTGGATTCCAAGTATGCACCAGCGCACCTGGCTTTTTAAAATTATTTATTTATCATAGTATCAGAGATCAACTCCCTAGGGTTTTACATGTGTGAAACAAGTTGGTTTTTTAAGAGGATCTTGCTACATACATGCTGGCCTCAAACTCACGTTCTGCATCTGCCTCCTAAGTTCTGAGAACATGGGAGAATGCGGCCATGCAAGGCTTCTTTTTAAGATTTGTCAATGATTTCATAGTTGTAGAATGTTTTGTTGTCAATCTTTGTTCTTGGTGGTTTGTTTTTAATTTTGTTTGCGGGGTGGGGTTAGGGGAGGTGTGGGTTTTTTTGAGACATGTAGCCCAGGCTGGCCTCAGAGTTGCCATGACAATGAACTTGACCATGATCCTCCTGCTTCCATCACTCCAGTGCTAGGATTATACATGTGCCACTTTATGCAGCACTAGGGATACGTATCCGTCGTGTTCTCAGAGGAACAGAGCTGACAGAGTGGCTGTGTGTGCATATGTAGGATTTATCAGAGTGGCTTTCAAGCTGTCACTAGTGGTTGTTTACAAACAGAAGGTCCAAGAATCTAGTGCATTTTCAGTGCATGAGACTGGATATTTCAGTTTGGCATTCATGCATCTGTGACTTCAGAGTCCTGAAGAAGTAGCCTCTAATGCCAGTGAAGGAATGGACTCACCAGCAAGAGTGAAAGCAAACAGTGCGAAGAGCAAGTTTCTTCTCCCATGTTCTTTATATAGGCTGCACACCTGTAATCTCAACGTTGACTCAGGAAACAGAGGACAGCCTGCCTTGTATAGCAAATTCCAGTCTGGCCATTGCTAGGTAGTAAGGCTTTGTCCCTCCAAAAAGATGGGAGGAAGATTCAGCTCAGCAAACAAAAAAAAATATAGTTAGACCGATGATAGAATATACAGCAAAAAATGCTGTAACGGCCGTAGACTTCAGCAAGGAAATAAGGCTTGGCACTGCACTTCAAGTATGCGTATTAGGTTGGCAGAGACCTGTGCTGAAATGAGTGATTGAGTCCCCGGTAGCCTTTTTTGATCCGTACCTTGTGATTTTTCAGGTTAGCCCAGAACGTGGCATGCCCCCTCCCAGCTCCCCTGGAGGATCTGCTTTTCACTATTTTGAAGGTCGGTTTCACCTCGGTACCAGTGTTGATCTGTTATCAGATAACAGGCTCACCGTGATTTCCTATGATCTTAAGGATGCTGGGACTGACCCTCTGTTATCATGCATTTAGAGTGGTGAACTTTTAGTCCAGTTCCCATTTACTCTCTCCCCACTCACCCCAGTGTGTGTGTGTGTGTGTGTGTGTGTGTGTGTGTGTGTCTGTGTCTGTGTCTCTCTGTGTGTGTGTGTGTATACCTTAGCAAAAATGTGAATGTGTGTGTGTGTGTGTCTGTGTGTGTGTGTGTGAGTGTGTGTGTGTGTGTGTGTGTGTGTCTGTGTCTGTGTGTGTGTGTCTGTGTCTCTGTGTGTGTGTGTGTCTGTGTGTGTGTGTGTGTGTGTGTGTGTCTGTGTCTCTGTGTGTGTGTGTCTCTGTGTGTGTGTGTGTCTGTGTGTGTCTGTGTGTGTATGTATATACCTTAGCACAAATATGCAGATAAACTTTGGAGAATTGGTTCTCTTTCTGGATCATGGAATCCAGGGATCACACTTCAGTTGTTAGGCTTGGAATTTTACCCACTAAGCCATCTTGCCAAAGTGATATAAATTTCTTAAAGAACGTATTTCAAGCTTTTCTAAGGGAAGGAAATTTTGTAAAGGAAGAGAGTAGTTATCTGTGCATAGTATCTCTTGGATGTGAGAGTATTGTATATATCAGTTTATGTGCGTTTAAAAACTAATGGCTAAATTTATCCAGCTCAAAGTCTCACTTAACCCAGAAAACTCTATCTTCTAGACCCTAAGTCCATTTCTCACTTTCCTGCCTGTAAACATCTCCGATTTGTCAAGAAGAGCTACTCTTGGTGACTGCTGTCCTTTAAACATATCTATTAGGTGGGTAAATGGGAAGACACCCAAATAATGCTGTCTGTAGGAGTCTGTTTCCCTCAGCAGATCTGCCACCTTCTCTTGCTAACAAACTCCTCAGGAGCAGAGGGTTGGTGTACATAGTAACAGAAGTTGCCTCCCTGTTGGGAATGCAGTAGCATACACTGCTTCCTGGATGTTTGCTCACATAACCCATTTCACTTTGAAGTTTTACAAAGTCTGTCTCATTTCTGGCATTCTTCCTACAGTACCAGAAACATTTTTAATTTATTTTGTGTTACTGGGGTTGAGCAGTGCCTGTGAGTACTAATAACTAAGCTATATCCCCACATTTTTTAAATAATTATTTTGCTTGGCATGGTACTAATAACTATCACTAAGCTATATCCCCACATTTTTTAAATAATTATTTTGCTTGGCATGGTGGCATGCATCTATAATGCCAGCCCTCGGGAAGCAAAGGCAGAAGAGCTCTAACTCAAGTCTAGCCTGCACTACAACGGTACCTTTTCTCAAAAAAGCAAAAGATAATTATTCTTTAAAAGCACAGTTTGCAGTGCTATCTCTCAATGTTAATTCTAATTATTTTTTAACCCAAGACAGGATCTTGTTGGGTAGAGCAGGGTTGTCTTGAACTTGTAGCTGTATTTTTGCTTTTACCTCCCAAGTTCTGGGATTCCCAGCACGTATCACCACATCCAGCTCTGTAAATGTACAAGTCCCAATTCCTAGGTCCCTGGTTCCTGCTCGTCTGCTTTTGCCTCCAGGTGTGCCTGCCATACAGCAGCTCATTCATAGAGCTCTTTTCTGTCATGTAATGGTGTCTGACTGAGAAGTGTCTGCTGCCAGGTCACAGCCTCTTTACCTTCCCTCTTTGCTCCTTTAAGCCTCTGTTCACCCTTGTCTCCTCCTTTGTCACTGTACTGTTGTTAGCTCTCTAGTCACCATTCCAGGTTCCATGTCAAGCTCCCCCTTGTGTTGCTGTCTGCCATCCCTCCTTAGAGCCACGTTGTGCTGCCAGTGTTTTAGCACTAGATTTTGTCCGACCTGCTGGAAATCAAACAGGTTCCTAGGTTCTTGGTCGACCGATACTGTCTGCCAGTGTTTATTTTGTTTACTTATTTTTGTGGTAGTGGGGATTGAACCCACATGCTCTCCCACTGAGCTATTTTCCAGTCGCTTTGTTTATTATGAGATGTGGTCTTACAGTGTAGCCCATGCTGGCCGGGAACGTGCAGTCTTTTTGTCTCACCCTTCCAAATAGCTGGAATGATAGATATAAGTCACCACATTGGGCTGTCTGTCATTGTTTAATATGACAATATTAGACGACCTGCTTATTTTCTAATCATAGTTTTCAGATAAAATGTCTTAATAACTTTTTAGGAGCAGCAATGGTTTAGTGGTTAAGCACATACACTGCGCTTCCCAAGGGACTGAGTTTGATTCCCAGCATGCACATTACATTGTCAGAACTGCCTGTAACTCCAGCTCCAGTGAGATGACATTTGGGAGCACTATGGGCACTTGCATTCATGCATATAATTGAAATAATAAAAATTTTTAAGAATGACTTTTTGATCCATCATTTGCTTAGAGGTCTATATTTATTCTTGTGTAAATTTTTCAGAGAGGTGTAAAGTCAGTATCTGCCGTAGTCACTGTTCTATTGCTGTGAAGAGATACTATGACCAGGCAACTTATTAAAGAAAGTGTTTGGGAGCTAGAGAGGGGGCTCAGCAATTAGAGCATTTTTTGCTCTTGCAGAGGACCTGGATTCAATTTCCAGAACCCACACTGTAGCTCATGGCCATTTGTAATCTTGGTTTTAGGGGATCCAGGAGGCACATATGTGGTACACATATGTGCATGCTTGCAAAACATCCATACACATGAAACAAACATCTACACACATGAAACAGTCTAAAAAAAAATTAAAGGAAGAAAAGGAAGGAAGGAAGAAAGGAAGGAAAGAAGGAAGGAAGGAAGGAAGGAAGGAAGGAAGGAAGGGGAGAAAGGAGGAAGGAAGGAAGGGAGGGAGGGAGGGGGGGAGGGAGGGGAGAAGAAGGAAGGAAGGAGGAAGGAAGGAAGGAAGGAAGGAAGGAGGAAGGAAGGGGAAGGAAGGAAGGAAGGGGAGAAGGAAGGAAGGGGAGAAAGGAGGAAGGAAGGGGAGAAGGAAGGAAGGGGAGAAAGGAGGAAGGAAGGGGAGAAAGGGGGAAGGAAGGAAGGAAGGAAGGAAGGAAGGGGAGGAGGGAGGAAGGAAGGAAGGGAGGAAGGAAGGAAGGAAGGAAGGAAGGAAGGAAGGAAGGAGGAGGAGGGAGGAAAGAAGGAAGGAAGGAAGGAAGGAAGGAAGGAAGGAAGGAAGGAAGGGGAAGAGGGAGGGAGGAAGGAAGGAAGGGAGGAAGGAAAAGAAGGCATTTAATTGAGAACTCATTTACAGTTTCAGAGACTGAGTTCATGACCGCCAGGAAGATGGCAGTAGGCAGGCAGGCATTATGGTAGAACTGTAACAGAGCTTACGTCCTGATCTGAAAAGTTAGAAGAGGAGAGAGTGAGTGCATGTCAGTGATTCTGCTGGTCCTGGCAAATGCTGTTACTGTGGGAGAGGTGGTTTGTTTTGCTGTTGTCTGTCATGTAGAACAACTAAGTAGTTCCTAAGGCCAGGATCTAGGAGATTAACTTGCTATGTTTATTAAAACACTGGTGATAGGTGCTTACTTTGTTTTTAAAATTTCTCTCTTTTATTTTTTTCTTTGTTGACTTTTAAAAATTTTTTATTTAATTATTTGAGGGTTTCATTCTGTAACTCAGGTTGGCATAGACAGGCCTCCCTCCTACTTCTGCCTTCCAGGTGTTGGGAATATACATAAATGCGTGTGTGTGTGTGTGTGTGTGTGTGTGTGTGTGTGTGGTGTGTGTGTATGTGTATTATAATTTAATTTTATTTTTTTAGATAAGGTCTTGCTATGTTGCCCAGGCTGGCCTGGTGATTGCTATGTGGTACAGGCTGTCCTCAAACTCTGAATCCTTCTGCCTTAGCCTCCCCAGTTTTGGGATTTAAAATGTGTTCTACTGCTCAACTTGTGGCTTCCATCTTTTTTTTTTTTTTTAAAGATTTATTTATTATGTATACAGCATTCTTCCTAAATGTACACCTGCAGGCTGGAAGAGGGCACCAGATCTCATTTTAGATGGTTGTGAGCCACCATGTGGTTGCTGGAAATTGAACTCAGGACCTCTGGAAGAGCAGACAGTTCTCTCAACCTCTGAGCCATGGCTCTAGCCCGTTGCTTCCATCTTAAGTGTTTTGTAAGTGACAGTTGAGTGGTGTTAAGTACATTCTTAATACTGTGCACCTTCACCACCATCCACATCCAGGACTTATAAAACCACAAGGCCTCATTTCCTACTGCCTAGTTCTTGGAGACCCATTTTTCTGTCTTTGATTTGAGCTCTCTAAGAGTTCTGTAGAAATGAGCTCATGCAGGACTTGCTTTTTTGTGGATGGCTTACATAATTATTCTGATTTTGCAACTTATAATTACATTATTATTCTAATTTTGATAGGAAAACATCTTTGGGAACCCTGTAGACCTTAAACTTTCTTATCTCTCAGCTTTGAAAACATATAATTCTACTCTCTTTTATCCCATCTCAGATTAAGTTTTATTAAAAAGAAAAAAAGCTTTGGATTTGAAGCACCTTGCCCCTCAAGGATTAGTGATCCGACCTTTATTTCTCAATTTCAAAACAGGGCAAGAAAATGGAAGGATGGGTCAGTGGTTAAGAGCACTTGCTGTTCTATCAGAGGACATGAATTCAGTTCTCATCATCCACACTGCTTGGCCTACAACCACCTGTAACCAGCTATAAGGGATCAGATGCTCTTTTCTGGCCTCTACAGGCACCTGTGCCTATGTGCACGTGCCTGGGTACATGTACATGCCGATCTTTAAAAACATGGAAAGCTCTTACATCTCACTTCCCCCTGATGTGACCAAGCAGCATCCAGTGCCCTGCTTTCACCACTGTGAAGGACTGTACCCTCAAAATAGGAGCTGCAAAACCCTTCCTCCCTCCCAGCCAGGGAGGGCTGTGGAAGCGCTCCATAATCATGCTCCCATACTCTCCGAACACTGAATGGCAGAAACAAGAGAATTGCTGTGAGTTCAGAGAAGCCTGGGATAAAAAAGAATATTACTATCAACAAAAACAAAATGTATACGCCTATGCTGGTTCTCGAGAATTACATGGGCCAGCCATGTCTTTCTATGTTTTATTTTGTTTTTATCCTGACAGCATCTTGCTTGCCTGATGGGGCTGCCTTGGAGCCTGAGTACTACTTCTCTACCGTCAGCTCCAGTTTTTCTGTGTCTCCCCTGTTCAGTGGTGTTACCTATCAAGAGCTCTGTATTCCATTGGACATGCTGCGGGAACTCTTGAACTTGGTGAGCAATCTCCTATGGGTGAATAGATCAAAGGAGAACCAGTCAGTGGAAGGTTTGCTGCTTCTGTTGTTGCCTGTTTGTTTTTTGTGAGCTATGTAGCCCTGGCTGGCCTTGAACTTAGAATCCTCCTGTGTGTACCTCCCAAGGACTAAGATGGCCATGTGATGCCTGGTTGACATTATTGCATGGGAATTGAATCTAGAGCCTGTCTAGCATCGAGCTATATTTTTAACCTTAAAAAAAAAAAAAAAAAAAACTGAAAAAAACAAAAGCCAGGCAGTCGTGGATGGGTGGCAGTGGCATACCCAGTCCTCCATGCAGATGTGGTCGCTTGGCAGAGGTTGAATGAGGAGGGATGAGGACAGCCCTTTTTCGGGTCCCTGGTTCAGATTTGCACAGCCTTAGGACCGGTGCTCTGTTAAATCTCTTTAAAAACACACAGGATCTTAGAATGAGCAAAATGATGGTTCAAGTGCAGTCCTAGAATCAATCACAATTCTAAATTGAAATTTCACGTTACTTGCCACTTAACCTACTATTCAGTCTTTCCATCGGTCTTGTAAAATTTTAAGTTAAATGTACAAAACACATTATTACTTTAATAGACAACTTGCAAACAGTATTATTCCTAGCACATACTTTTTATATGAGGCTTTTGAAATATCAAACAGTTTTGATGACATATACAAGAAAAATATGTGTATTTTTCCAACAGTCCCAAGTTTATTCATAAAAATCTGCTCAGAACCTTCTCATCTCAATAATAAAAGAATTCTCATTTTTCTGTATTCTTTTTATGCCTAGAAACATCAAATTTATGTATTACTGTAACATAAAAAATAAAATGATGTATTCACTTAACCTAAAACCAAAAAACAACAAACAAACAAAAACATACTTTTAATTTTGAAGCAGTCATAGCCATTTTACCCAGGCAGGCCTTGAACTTCAGCCTCCCAAGTAACTAGGATTACAGATTTGTGACCCCAAACCCAGCAGAAGCCTCTAATTTCTTTACTTTTTTCTTTTCTTTTGTTTCTTTGCTTTTTTAATAAGAAAGGATTAGAATATAGGTTGAATGTCTCTTATCCAGAATGCTTGGTACTAGAAACATTTAGGATTTGGAGTCATTTGCAGATTTTTAAATTTTACATATACATGATGAGATATCTTAGGATGAAACCCAAGTCTAAGCGTGAAAGTCTTTTGTTCTTCATATCCATGCTCCTTACACATATAGAAGGTTATCTTATAGTTTTATTTTCTTTTATTTGAAATAGACTTGCTCCGTTGCCTAGGCAAAACTCAAACTTCTGAGCTCAAGAGATCCTTACATCATGGCTTTTGGAGTATCTGGAACCATGTGCCTGGCTTATGTAGTGCCTTGAATAATTTTGTCAGATGTCGAATTTACCACCTGGGGCAACATATTGATATAAAAATAGTCTGGATTTGGGAACATTTGGGATTTCAGATTTTTGGCATGGGATACTCAGGATGTACCATTATTTCCAGGTAAATGGATATAATGAACTGGCAAATTACTGAAGGAAGGAGAGTAAAATTTCTTCCCTAAAGGAGATGTCAAGCAGTGTCTGCCCTCCTCCCCAGGTCCCAAGGACACACTGAATTTTGCCAGAGTCTACTCTAAGAACCAATGACTTTATTGGGTATCCCTATAGAGCCTATGTAAAGCGTTAGGGGATACAAACAGGGTTGTGAACACTCCCCACCCCCAACCTACCCCATCTGGAAAGCCTCACCCCAAGCCCAGTGAGGGCTCTCTGCCCACCAGACATTCCCAGTCTCTACACAATCTAGTTTTTTCCCTAGGCTTTGTGCAGCATTGCCATGTAGGAGGAGCAGCAAGGACTCTAGAGAATCTGCGCCCTACTCCAAGCCTGTGGGAGTGTTTGGTAACCATTTGCAAGTCCATCTGGGATGGTCATTTTAGGGGCGGGCACAGCTGTACTCCACTGAACAGGTTGCCTTTGAAAGTATTCATTCACAAGACATTCTGTAGTATTCTTCATTTAATCCTTACACTGAGTGTATAGGAGAGGTAGCCTACACTTCCCTTCAGAAGAGACACAGGTTGAGTACATCAAGAATATGCAGATCCAGAGCAGGGTCAGGCTCAGTCCAAGTATTTAGATGCCACTAAATAATGCTTTTCTTTGCTATGTTAATATAAAACCTAACCTTTTCTAACTTGAGTTCCTTTGAGGTGACAGCACAGCCAGCTTCATTCGGTGCCATTGTTTGTGTGGGTCTTTAGCAGGAAGGTGGCAATGAGTCAAGGCCCAGTGAGGCCCTGCCTCAAAGCAAAACTAAATGAGGTTGGATGTGATGTTGCATACCTTTAATCCCAGCGGGTAGAGGCAGGAGGATTTCTGTAAGTTTGAGGCCAGTCAGAGCTACATAGTAAAAGCCTGTTTCTGAGAGAGACAGATAGAGACAGAGAGACAGAGAGAGAAAAAGAGAGAGAGGGAGAGAGAGAGAGAGAGAGAGAGAGAGAGAGAGAGAGAGAGAGAGAGAGAGAAGGCACTCCAAGGCTACACAAAGAAACCCTGCCTTCAAAAATCAAGAAAAGGAAAAAAAGAATCTAATGTTGGCAATTTTCAGGGAGTTGTTCAGTCGCTTCCTTTATTTTTATTGTCACTCATAAGGAAAGTCCCAAGTGAGGCTAGAATAGTGAGGTGTCTTTTGCATATGACATGACCATTGTTCATTGATATGTTGAGATGCTTTCCATCACATTCATCACCACGAGTTTATTGGATTCTTTCTTTTCATATTTGTTTTAAATTTATTTTAAATTTATTGACTTAATTTTGTGGGTGTGAATGCTTTAGCTACATATATGTATGTGTTCCATGAGTGTTGACTGGTGTCCATGGACGTCAGAAGATGATGTCAGATCCCTCAAACTAGAGTTAGAGGCACTTGTGAGTCAGCAGTGGTGACGTGATGGGTTGTCTAGCAGCATCTCTGTCTCTAGGCAAAAGCAGCTTGCAGTCCTGTCTTCTTTGTGTAAGCTGCTTCATGTGGTTTTTGTTTCTCTAACAGGTGAAGAAGATCGTTGAGGAGCCTGTTCTCAAATCCTTAGATGCAATTGTAGCTAGCGTGATGGAGGTAAGTACCTTCTGAGGACAGTACCATGAAATTAGCCTGACTGCCATCTGCAGAAGAGAAAGCAGGAATTGTTTACATGAGGTTAGAGAGTCAAGGATAGTTTAGTATAGTCTGTGCATAGATTATTTTAACCTAACTTCCAACACACCCACCACTTGCCTACCTATGCCTGACTCTTAATTACATCACCACACAGTGCCCCTGACTGGTGCTCCATCTCTTCATTCCACAGCTGAAATGTTCATGAAGGTTAACTGATGTACTTACAGGACATGCAAGCCCTGTATGTGGTTCATATCTGAGGACTTTAAAATGTTTTTGGAGCCAGTGCCTACAGATGTAATTATAAAACCATTACTTCTGGTTCTGGAAGTTTCAACATCTCAGCGGACATGAGTCAGAGTAGAATCACTGTGCTCTCTATGTCTCTCTCTCTCTCTCTCTCTCTGTGTGTGTGTGTGTGTGTGTGTGTGTGTTGTGTTCTGTGTCTGTGTCTGTGTGTGTGGCGCGCACTCGAGCATTTTTGCTCTAGTCCCAGATTCCTTACTTACACGGCATGTCTCTTCTCTTTTGATTGTGACATAACAGATTGGGGAACCCCCTTGGCTAAAGTATGAAGTAGAAGGAGAGTTCCCAGGATCTTCAGTAACTTTGAATTGTCCCATCAGCAGACTTTGATGTGTTTAAGCTGTGTGTCCTGACTAAAGGACACAGTTCCTATAATTCCAAGTTACAGTCTGGTACTTTTTTACAGATCTTCAGACTTTAGTGTGAGCTGCCATGTGGATTCTGGGAATTAAACCCTGGTCCTCTGGAAGAGCCGTCAGTATTAACCTCTGAGTCATCTCTCCAACTCCAGTTCTTTTATCAGTATATTGTCAAACATGGCTGAGGGCATGCCAGAAGCCATGAGAGCCAGGCAGGCTAACATCTAGTACAGTGGTTCTCAACCTTCCTGATGCTGTGACCCTTTAAAACAGTGCCTCATGCTGTGGTGACCCCCAAAGGGGTCATGACCCACAGATTGAGAACCGCTGATCTAGAGGCTCACTTGGTTTGCATATGACCTGTAATGACGGCATGAGTCCTAAGGAAGAATTGTGACTTTCTGGAGATCCCCTTTAGGGATTATCTTTTTTCACTGTCTGAATGTTTTAACTGCATGTATGTCTGTGTATCGCATTTCCATGCCTGGTACCCGTGAAAGTCAGGAGAAGGCATTGGATCCCCTGGAACTGGAATTACAGACAGTTGTGGTTTGCCATGACGGTGCTAGGAACTGAACCCAGATCTTCTAGAAAAGCAATAAGTACCCTTAACTGTAGACCGATCTCTTTAGCCCCATAGGGCTTACCTTAATAAAGGAAAATTGGTACTATGGCATCCTAGGACCCTTTTTTCCTGTGAATGATCCAGGGTGATTTTGGTAGTTTTCTTTGTTAACAAAAATTTTTTTTTCAAGACAGGGTTTCTTAGTATAGTACTGGCTGTCATGGAACTCATTGTGGAGACCAGGCTGGCCTTGAACTCAGAGATCTACCTGCCTCTGCCTCCAGAGTGCTGGGATTAAAGACATGCACCACAACCGCCACCATCACCACCATCCAGCTAACAATTTTGGATTTTAAGATAAATATCCACTTAAAGAAATAGTTTTGTTCCAACAAACACAAGAAAAAGTTTTAAATGGCTGGGTTGGTGAGGCAGAAGCAGACAGATCTCTGTAAATTTGAGGACAGCCTGGTCTAAATAATTAGTTCCAGGACAGCTAGAGCTACACAGTAAGACTCTGCTTCAAACACCCCCTCAAAAAAAGGGAGTTTTAGATGTTGACCTTAAATATAAAACATATTATTCATTTGCAAATAGCAAACTATAGCTTACAGGCCTAGAGAAAGCTAGGTCCACAGCTAGTGCCATAGTTGGACGCAGATGTGCAGCATGGACACTCTCAGAGCCCTTTGTAGATGTGCAGTGCGGACACTCTCAGAGCCCTCTGTACACCTTGCCCATCCTGTTCTTCATCTGTGCCCTGCCAGAGTGCTATAAGGACTGCCAAAGCGATGGCCAAGGTGCAGAGACTCTCCTGGCCCTCAGTCCACAGCTCTGGTCAGTGTCCTCTTGATATCATGCTGTGTGAGTTCACACACCTCCCTCATTATTCTCTTGTTAACCATAGGATTCTCCACTCCATCCTCCTCTACCCCTTTCAGCTGATAATATCCAATGTTGCGTGTTGGGGTTCAGGAATCACTACACCAACCACACTGATCTCAGTTAAGCAAGAAAAGTTATTGAGCACACGCCCTAAGACTGATTGGTCAGGATCACAAAAAGGACTCAGGAGCCTAAATGTGGTGCCAGTCTGTTTTCAGGGCAGGCTTATAAAGGAAAAAACCAAAGTGAGTTCATACGCAGGTGCAGGAAGTGTTGCCCAGTGGACAGCTCTAGCTCTAGCCGTTTTAGACTTAACAGTTCATACTGTCCTATGTAAAGCTTTGTAGAATTTCTTAAGATTAACCAGCCGCATATAGAGCATACAGGACATAACAGGATATGCAATCAGTATGACCGTGCTCTGAGTCGAGTTATTTTTCTGTGTCAGTGGCTGGCAGGCATATTACAACAATAGTATGAAATAGCTGCCAGACATGGAGCAAAATGGCCCAGCTGTGTGGGGTTGGGGTTGGGGATGGGCAGAACTCAACATTGAGGACTGCAGCTTAACTTATTAGACTTTGTCTTGAGGGCTCTTTTTTACCAGTACTACAGTTAGATTGTTAAAGAATGATTCAAAATTAATTTTCATTATAAAATAAATGTAGGTTAAATCTGGAAGTCCCCTGGTTGTAGTGTCTTTCTACATAGGCTCTGGGTAGTGTTGAGTTCTGGTCTGGTCTGGTGGCCCCATGCATGTCTTTCACTTCCTTCATTTCCCACAACAGGCCAGAGAATAGTTGGTGGACTTTTGTTACTGTTTTTATGGTTCTGTGTAACTCCTGCCTGTAGACACCAGGATAGTGCACGGACCTATATACTTCTGCCTTTTACTGACAAGGATAAAGAGTAATTAAAACATATGTGTATCTGTCATAGTAAGTTGGTGCTCAGTTCAGATCACAGAGATTCAAGAGAGCTGCTGTGTGCAGGACCAAAAGCAGATCAAAGAGTTTCTGGTCCGTGGCCATATGCCTCTTTCCCCTGCAGGCCAATCCCAGTGCTGATCTGTACTATACAACCTTCAGTGATCCCCTCTACCTGACCATGTTCAAGATGCTTCGAGATACTCTGTACTACATGAGAGGTAAGGGTTGGTTGTTATGGGTGTGAGCAGAGGATGGGTTCCCTTGCCATTCTTGCAGGCTGGTTGATGCCTGTTGATGCCAACTTAAAATCACATGTGGAAGCCAGCTGTGGCTGATGTGCTTATGAGTGTAGGCCTAGCTCCCTAGAATGATGAGCCCACGAGTTTAAGACCAGCCTGGCTAGGCTACATAGCAAGAGCCCTCTATCTCAAAAAATAAAAGACCACATGTGAGCAACAGGATCACATGACTGAATTTAGAAGAAATAAGGAATTTTTTTTTTTTTTAACAAAATCTGTCCCTGATGTTAATACTGCCAGTGTTGACTAAGAGTTGAGTCTATCTCCTAATATGCTTTTCTACACATTCTGTTATCATTGTCCTGTACATATAGTTTTACTCTGTAGACCAAGCTAGCCTCTAACTCAGAAATCCACCTGCCTCTGCCTCCCAAGTGCTGGGATTAAAGGTGTGTGCCACCACTGGCCAGCAGTTTTACATAATTGATTTTAGATATTCTCGAAAAAAAGGTATTTGCTTTGTGGCTTTTAACTCGGAGTCAATATAGCTTAATAATATTTCATGTACACTCAAAAATTATCATTTCCTCCCAATTTCTCATATGATTTTCCCATGCTGTTTCTTCATAGAATTAAATGTTCTTCTTAAATATGTTTTGATGACTACATAGTATTCCAAATATAGATACACTATAATTTAGTTAACTAGTTCTAATCTAAAGAATTAGGAGTGCCGCTGAGAAACAGTTATCTAGGGACCCTAGCAGCAGAGGTTTGGATTTACTGAGGAATTGCTCAGGGATGGCCAGCCCAGTTGATGTCCTGGAGTCCTCAGCCCCGGCTAGTTGTTAGTGGTCTGAGCGGTGCTTATCACAGGGGCTCTAAAGTGGTCAAGCCTAAGGATGGGAATTTGGAAAGTCTCTAATCTTTGAATGCTCCAAAGACCCATGGAATTAGCTTCTATTTGCAACTAACCAACTGTTCTTCTAATAACTTATGTCATAACTTATGTTGTCTTAACTGATCACTATTAGACAAGTATATCATTAAGTATTCTGTGTTGTCAACTGAATGATCCCATTTGATGATACCACTCTTTCAGGTATTTCATGTGTTTGCAGTTCAGATTTTGACTGCTTAAAAGATAGTACTGTAGGCTTAGGGTATAGCTCAGTGGTAGAGCACTGGCTACAAGTGTGGGCACCTGGATAAATTTCCAGCACCACCAAAACCAAATGAAAACAACCCAAAAGCCTAGGTCTGCCTTACTCGGAGAACTCTTTTCCTCTGACCAACAAAGAGTGTGCTTTTGGAGAACTATGACATAGCCTGTTCATGCTTGGTCCTCCAGACAATCTTAGAACCACAGGAGCCAGCTTCAGAGGTCACTCTGTTTTTTCTGAGAGGGAACATCCTCCACCAGTGGCACCAGCTGCCTGTTGTTGCTGTAATGTTATTTCCATCTGTGACTGCCCCCCCACCCCATCCCAAACTTTCTTTCCCACAGACCTGCCCACCTCCTTTGTGAAAGAGATCCATGATTTTGTGTTGGAGCAGTTCAATATGAGCCAAGGGGAGCTCCAAAAGATTCTGCATGATGCAGACAGGATCCACAGTGAGATGAGCCCACTCAAACTGCGCTGCCAAGCAAATGCTGCCTGTGTGGACCTCATGGTGTGGGCTGTAAAGGATGAGCAGGGTGAGTCCCAGTCTACCTCCTTGCATCCTGTGAGCTCTAGGCCCACCCAAGGATCTTTCTATGTTTTTCTAAAGTAACTTCTAGAACTCTTGGTCCAGGCATTTGCTGTTTGATCCTGCAATGTGAGGCAGTGGACCTGGGAGAAGGGGGAAGCCCAAGGCCGCTGAGCCTGTGCATTCTTTCTGCTGTTTTTTTGATGGTACTTTAGAATTTGCTCTGGAGAGGTGGAAGTTCATAACTGGAGAGTGAGAGGCTGGTGCAGTGGGTGAGAGATTCTGGGAAACATTTTTGTAGAGTAGAACACTGAGACAATAGGGGTCCGAGCCAGCAGAGAAAATTCAATAGAAACACATCATTGAGGTGCCTGCTTCAAAACTCCTGATGTTACCTGTCACTGTTAATACCTGCAGCAGGCATTTCTGTGGGACTTAACTGAGTCCTTTGATTAGTCAGTAAGAGCATATTTTCTGAATGTTGGACTTTGGTGATCATTTGTATCTGCTTCTGATCTTAAATTAAGGTGCAGAAAACCTTTGCATCAAGCTGTCTGAAAAGCTGCAGTCCAAGACATCCAGCAAGGTCATCATTGCCCATTTGCCCTTGCTGATCTGCTGCCTACAGGTCAGTCTTAATAATACTCGAGATACTCTCTTCCCATTCACAGGGCGCCCTTACCTTATTGTTGCTCAGGCTGTAATTGATTCTCCAGTATCAAACAAGGGACAAGTTCTCCTTTAAAAAGTCTGAGTAGAGCTTGCTGTAACTAAGCATAAGCTGCTCCATATAGGGCAAGTGGTATCCAAGAGCTGTGTGCCTTAAAGAGGACCCAGGGTCCAGTCAAGGCCAGCAGGTGAGTTGTTGACACACACCACAGAGCCTCACAAAAAAATGCCCTTGTATGGGTATGGCCCTCATGCCTCACTGGACAACGACAGGAGGACCGGAGCCATTACAAGGTCCCCTTCAATTACTGGAGGTCAGGCCTCTGTCCCCGCCTTTGAAAGAATACAATCACCAAGGCCCTTCTATACTTAGAGAAGGGAGGAGATGTCAAGGGCAGCCCTGCTTATACACTGAAGGCCTAAAATCAGCCACAGGCCTAAAATCAGCAATAGGCCTGACATACATACATACATGCTAACACAAAGTCTTGGGTCTCTGTGGAAAAACACTGAAACAGCAGGCTATAAGCTATTGTAAACAGACAGCTTCTGTGGAAATTTACCAGCCTGAGTAGTCATAGACCTTGTAAATAGATAGCCTCGGTGGACAGTACCAACTTAGATAAGGACAAGTGAATCATAGGCAGAGTCATAGTGACCTGTCCCCTGAACCTTCACCAGCTGATACCCTATTCTAAAAGGTATCTGTACTCCCCTGAACACCTATGCTCCGGTGTCATTCCCTTCCCCACGTCCTGCCTTTTTGTGTTTATAACCTCTGTGTAAATAAGTAAATTACGATTTGATTTAAATAATTAAACAAATTTTTTAAAAAAGATACCCTTGTTATAGTGCTTAGTTCTGTGTGGCTAAGGCTTCCTCACTGGTTTAGATCCATTGACTCCACATATGCCATCACTTAGCAGCCTACTTGGTACACACACACACACACACACACACACACACATATATATATATATATATATATATATATATATATAATGTGAAGAATCAGCACTATGACTACTTGGGATGTTTTGGTGAGACTTGGTCAACAGAAGGGTTAAGCATCCCAGGGCCTTGTAGACAGGCCTTTCCAGACAGTGTGATGACTTCATGTTGTGTTGCAGGGTCTGGGCCGCCTGTGTGAAAGGTTCCCAGTGGTGGTCCACTCAGTGACACCATCTTTGAGAGACTTTCTGGTAATTCCATCTCCAGTGCTGGTGAAACTCTATAAGTACCACAGTCAGTACCACACAGGTAACAGCTCTCATCTTTGGCATTCAGGGCTTCTGTGTCCTTGAGAAAGGGACTGTAACTGTTTGAGTTCTTTGCCTGCACTGGTCTGTGCCCATTCCTCCTCCTCTACATCTTTCCTTCTGTCTTTCTCTACATCCCACACTCCTGAGGTTTCTCTGCCTCCCACTGAAGGCCCCTTGTAATCTTGTGTTTTGTTTTTGTTTTGTTGGTTGGGTTGTTGGTTTGCTTTGGTTTGGTTTTGGAATTTCCTCTTGAGAAAGTAACTGGCAGCTTACATGCCTCAGACTGGGCTAGAAGTTTCATATACACTGCCACATAAGAGGACACAGGCTGCCAGCAGAACTTCTCATAGAATAGTAATTAGTGTAGATTAAATAGCTTCCTGGGCATGAGGCACTAATGTAGTTAATGTCATGCATAGTTACATTGGCATCTTTTCTCTTCAGATGAGGAAACCCAAACTCAGTCATCAGAAGACTTCCCCTGATCCTTACAGTAAAGACAGACAGACAGAAAAGAACAAAAACTTTCTTGATTTATAATTTCTAGCTTAGGGAACTTTTTTTTTAAATCAGTCATTATAACTTACTTAATGAATAGTGCAGATGTTTAATGTTGGACTTCATATCTCGCAGGCTTCTGTCAAATGCACCACAACCCCAACCACACTTTTGCCTGCTCCGTGCACTGTGTAGTGTACCTCCCAGGAAAGGCTGTGCATTCATGTGCACGTCTGTCAGTTGTTGTTGTTGTTTGACACAAGGTCTCTCTACATAACCATGGCTGTCCTGGGACTTGGTATGTAGACCAGGCTGGCCTCAAATTTACAGAGATTTGCTTGCCTCTGCCTCTGGAGTCCTGGGACTAAAGAGAAGTGCTGGATTTGTCATTTTTAAAAATGGTTTATTAAAAAATTGCTGAGTTACCAGTTAATACTTTATAACTTGCTTGTCCTTTTATTTAAACCTGTTCCTTCACCCTTCCTGTTGGTCTTGGGCTCTTGATTCTAAAATGTTTGGTCTGGTCAGTTAGCCAAGTTGCATGTCTTTAAGGAGGCAAGCCTGGTCCTACATAGTAAGCTCCAAGCAAACCAGGAAGGAAGGAAGGAAGAAAGGAGGAAGGGAAGAAGGGAGGGAAGGAGGGAAGGAGGGAGGGAGGGAGAAAAGGAAGGAAGGAGAGAGGGAGGGAGAGAGGGAAAAGAAAGAAAGCCTGTGGGTAAGATATGTGGTTAGATAGTTTTGAGTCCTTGCTTCTGCAAGCTAAAGTCAAGCTAAAGCTGACTAGCCTGTTATCTTAGTCGTACACAGTGAAGGCAAAGAAAGTGAAGACTGAATCAGACACAATTTGAACTTTTACTTTTAGTTGCTGGCAGTGATATAAAAATTAGTGTCACCAATGAGCATTCCGAGTCAACTCTGAATGTCTTGCCGGGCAAGAAAAACCAGCCATCCATGTATGAGCAGCTCCGGGACATCGCCATTGACAACATCTGCAGGTGGGCTGAGTTGAAGAAAGCCTCTGAGAGACGGGGCAGGGGGTACAGGCTTGATATAAAAGGAGTGGATTTATCCTCTTCTATTTAAAGCTTGTTTCTATTTACTGTATATTTATAAAAGTTTTGTTTTTATTTTTTAAATAAAGCTGTTTTCCGTTTCTTGGTCTGAAAAAATCAAAATGTTTATTCAAGAAAATTACTAATATATTTAAAAGGATTGATCTATAACCCATCTTCCAAAGTAACATGTAATTGTATTTTTTCTGTATAATATTTGATGTAAGTCAGAGGTTTTTGCTGTTGTTTTAAATACTATTAAGTTTCTATCCTGTGGAGACTTTTGCTTCATGCTCTTGTTTTGCCAGTTTAAGAACCAAATGCTTTCTGGTTTGTATGAAAGTGTGCCCCCTTTCAGTTCTGGCTCCTCATTCTCAAAACTCAGAGTGAGACAATATCTCAGCATGCCAGCGCGGTGCGTGCAGACACACCTGAGAAAGACTGGGTGCTCTGGGGCTTTCCACTGTTCCCATTCTCTCTGCAGCCCAAGCATTTCTCCTCACTAAGAGACACTTGGTAGGCAGTGGGGTGGAGCTTAATGGCAGAGCACAGCAGAGCACATGTTTTGCTGGAGTTAATGGGGAGACCTGATACATAACGTCCTTCAGCTATCTGGGACTCATCTGTCCTGAGGCAGCTGGTAAAGGAAGTGTGAAATTGGAACTAGCTGGGATACATTATTCTGGAAGAAACTGTTCCTTCCAAACAAGCAAAGTGATTTAAGTTTTTTCCAGAAGAAATATTATCAATTGGGCAAATCTGCTGTAAATCTTCAAATTCATTCTTTGGAATGACTTTTTTTTTTTTTTTTTTTTTTTCGAGACAGGGTTTCTCTGTGTAGCCCTGGCTGTCCTGGAACTCACTGTGTAGACCAGGCTGTCCTGGAACTCAGAAATCCGCCTGCCTCTGCCTCCCAAGTGCTGGGATTAAAGGCGTGCACCACCACTGCCCGGCTGGAATGACTTTCATTCAGATTTCTGGAGTAGCAACTTCAGAGCTGCTATTTAGAATGTTGTAGAGCTCAGCAAGGAAGAAAGCAAGCAGAAGACAAAGCTTGTCACCATCTTAACACTTAGTATCATGTGACTTCTCTGCTGCACAGGTGCCTAAAGGCTGGCCTCACCGTGGACCCTGTGATAGTGGAGGCCTTCCTGGCCAGCCTCTCCAATCGGCTCTATATCTCCCAGGAGAGTGACAAGTAGGTGTCTGTATTTGGGAAGTAGACTCTTCTGCTTTGCTCACCACTGTGTGTGTGTGTGTGTGTGTGTGTGTGTGTGTGTGTGTGTGTACACATGCCTCCCCTGCTCACAGTGTAGCCATGCATTGGGTCAGCTGAGGGTTCAGGGTCAGTCATGGATGGCAGTGCTGGAGTTATAGTCTTTTTTTTTTTTAAGATTTTATTTATTTTATGTATATGAGAACACTGTAACTGTCTTTTTTAAATTTAATTTAATTTTATTTTATATGAGTACACGATAGCTGTCTTCAGATCCCATTACAGATTGTGAGCCACCATGTGGTTGCTGGGAATTGAACTCAGGACCTCTGGAAGAGTAATCAGTGCTCTTAGCCACTGAGCCATCTCTCCAGCCTGGAGTTATATATAGTCTTGGTCTCTGTCTCTGAATGTGGTAGGAGACCACAGTGGCTCCTTCAGAGGAATGCTTCTTCCAGGCAGTGAGGACATCCACTCTTTGGATTTTGTTTCACCACTACCCCCTCAGAGCTTTCCTTTTTACTTTTTGGTTTTTTTTGGTTTTGTTTGGTTTTTTTGTTTATTGTTTACACTGAGACAGGGTTTCTCAGAGTAGCTCAGGCTGTCCTGGGACAAACTCTGTAGATCAGGCTGGCCTTGAACTCAGATCTGCTTGCCTCTGCCTCCCGGGTGCTAGGATTAAAGGCGTGCGCCACCACTCTGAGAGCTTTTCTTATACACCCTTTTCTCCCTCCCATAGGGATGCTCACTTGATTCCTGACCACACCATCCGTGCCTTGGGACACATCGCAGTGGCTCTGAGGGACACCCCAAAGGTCATGGAGCCAATCCTGCAGATCCTGCAGCAGAAATTTTGCCAGCCCCCCTCACCCCTTGATGTACTCATCATCGACCAACTGGGCTGCCTGGTTATCACTGGAAATGTAAGGAAAAGCCCTGCAGTAGGGCCAGAGCTGGAAACTTTTAATTATAAGGAGTATAAAATTGCACTATTCATGTACCTTGAAACTGACCTAAATTCTCACAATGATTTCAACACTGTATGGTGAGAATAATATAATCAGTGGTTTTATGGGTCTTAGGAAAAGAAATTTTGACTAAATTCTTATCAGTGTAGCTAGCATAAAATAGGGTCTAAATAAGAACTTCTCTTTTAATTTTTTTTTTTTTCCTAGACAGGGTTTCTCTGTGTATCCCTGGCTGTCCTGGAACTCACTCTGTAGTGCGTTCAGAAATTAGAACTCAGAAATCCGCCTGCCTCTGCCTCCCAAGTGCTGGGATTAAAGGCGTGCGCCACCACTGCCCGGCTTCTCTTTTAATTTTGATGTGGAGTTTTTTAGAGCTCTAGAAATGAATCCGTAGCCAAACAGCGTAACGCATGCCTATAGTCCCAGCATCTGAGAAGTAGAGGCCAAAGGATTAGGAATTCAAACCCATTCTTTGCTATATATAAGACCCTATCTCAAAACAGAGGGCTAAAACTGTCACTACGTGGTTAGAAGAACACGATGCCCTTGTGGAAGGCCCACGTTCAGTGCTAAGCTCCCATTATCAGGTGACCCAGGGCCTCATCTGGCTTCAGGTCTAGGAGTTCTGATGCTGTCTTCTGGCCTCAGGGAGCCTGCACTCACATGTACATACTCCCATGCAGACACCCACATATCCACATAATTTAAAATAGAATCTTAGACCTAGACATGATAGTGCACACCTTTAATCCCAACACTTGGTAGGTAGAGGCAAGCATATCTCTGTGAGTTTGAGGCCAGCCAGGGCTACATAGGGAAATTCTGTCTCAAAAAAAAAAAAGTTTTAATAAAATAAATAGGCCAGGCATGGTGTGCACACCTTTAATCCAGCTCTTGGGAGCCAGAAGCAGAAGGACCTCTGAGTTCAAAGCCAGCCTGCTCTATATGGTGAGTTCTAGTCCAGCCAGGGCTTCATCACAAGACCCTGTATAAATCAGTCAATCAATAAAGTAAACATGACTGATAAAGATCGCTTAGTAGGTGAGGAGACTTGCTGACAAGCCTGCTGACTTGAGTTTGGTGTCCAAACCTGAGTGATGGAAAGAGAAAAGCAGCTCCCACAAGTGTTCCTCTGACTGCCGTGGCACGGAGAAACACCCCTGCGTGTGCGTCCTGCATGTATGCCCTGCACAATCTCTTTGGTTATCAGATTCCAGAGTTTTCTCCCTGGGTGATGACAACAAGCAGGGTCTTCTCCATCTAGGAGTGGCCTCTTAGTGACAGTGTCTCTTGCTCTCTTTCAGCAATACATTTATCAGGAAGTGTGGAATCTCTTCCAGCAAATCAGTGTGAAGGCCAGTTCAGTTGTCTATTCGGCCACCAAAGACTATAAAGACCATGGCTACAGGTAATTCTCCTGTACCCTGTTGCTTTAGAGCTTGACAGCATTTAACTCTGAGGGAACTTTGAGAATTTGTCTGTGTTTGTCTTCTTACAGAAGCACCATATGCTATAAATCAATGTACATATAAGGTTACAAGTGAAAATTCACACATGGCGGCAATCCATTGCTAAACTCGACCTATGGCCCTCTGCTCTTCTCCCTTCTGCGCCATACAAACCCATATTGCACATCTAGATGACCTGCTTCTTATACTTAAGCAACATGCCAGCTACACCTGAAATGTTGCCCTGTATGTTGCTTTAAACAGCTGTGTGGTACCACATTGTATAGATGTGTAAGACTAACCGGTCCCTAATTTCGTTGTTAGGTAGTTTTCTAGTTTCCATACTAGAAGGTGTTGCCTTGAATAACTAGTGTAATAGCTGTGTAAAAATGACATAAGTCTGCTTTCCTTATGTTAAATTTTCAAAAGCAGGATTTGGGGGTTGGAGACTCAGTGCAAAGCAATTGGCTAGCAAGTACAAGGCCCTAGGTTTGATTCTTAGCACTTAAAAAAAAAAAAAAAAAGCATGGGCGTGGACAGGGATGGGGAGGCAGTCAACATTTGGGGGCCTGAGAGACTAGACATATCTTTGAGCATTCTGTATATATATAAAGCCCTTGGCAGACTGAGAGATACATCCTGACTTTACCTGGAATGCCTTGAGGAAGAGCCACGTCTCTTCGTGTTTGAGGGATCTCACACATTAGGTCAGCAGAAGCAGGGGAAAGAGGGAAGATACGAGATTGCTGGAGAGAGAAAGGGCCCTTTGTTGGCATTGCTGTTCTCGGTCAGCAGGCTCCTCTGGTTTTGATTATTAAATACAAGTTTCCTCTTAGATCACCCCTATGTTAGTTCAGTGGGAAGCAGTGCAGCTGCCTGGCCTCAGTAAATGCTGAGCCTACCTGTGTCTCAGAGCACATCTGCCAAAGAGCACATCTCCAGTTGTGTGAGTGAATAGAAAGGCACATTTGGATCTGTGGCAGCATGAGCACTATGAGTGTGCGTAACTCAGTTGACCTGCATTAAGCTAAGTAGTCACGCGTCTGGTTACTGCTTTGGTAGGAAAATATATATGTGAAGTTTCTTGACCAATGTGAGCTCTTGGCATTGTTGCACAGGTGCCTTTTACATCTGAAGTCTCCATATCTATGGATCTACTGACGGGTAGTAAATGCTGGAACAAAAACATGCATCTACAGTGTCCATAGACAGACCTCCTCAACATTTTCAAAACAATCAAATATTTTTAAAGGCTAGGCAAGGTGATACATACTATGATAATCAGCACTTAGGAAGTTGAGGCAAGAGAGTTGAGAGTTAGAGGCCGGCCTGAGCCCCTACGCAGTGCTACACAGTGAAAGCCTACCTTAAAAAAACAAACCAAAAACAAGCCAAGTGGTGGTGGCAAAGGTGAACCTCTGAATTCCAGGACAGCCAGGGCTACAGAGAAACCTTGTCTTGAAGAGACATCAGTCCCAGGGTTGCAGGGAACACTGCGGAGAAGCTGATCACCAGGTGAGATAATGCTTGAGTTCCATGTGATTCGAGGGAGAAAAACAGCTCAAGCAGAACATTCTGGGACCAAGTAATTGTACAGTCAGATCCTCAGTAGGCTTTAGCACTCAGAGGGCAGTGCTCAGTCAGGAGGCCATAGTCAGTGTCTGTGGAAGTCGCTCGTGCATGGTGAGGCAGGCCAGTGTGTCTCCCTGCAGTGCTCCCCTGCACCACTGAGGTCTGCAGTGAGCGTGACTTTGTTTCTCTTCTTTAGACACTGTTCCCTAGCAGTGATCAATGCCCTGGCCAACATCGCAGCCAACATTCAGGAGGAGCATCTTGTGGACGAGCTGTTGATGAACCTGCTGGAACTGTTTGTGCAGCTGGGGCTGGAGGGGAAAAGAGCAAGTGAGAGGGCCAGTGAGAAGGGGCCGGCCCTGAAGGTAGGAAGGAAGTGCATTTCGAGGAATATCTTGGTTGAAATATAGTGCTTTCTTGTTAAATTATTTAAGTTTTAAATGTATTCTGGTTTTGGTTCTTGGACTCAAACCAAGATTTCACATATGCTAACACCACTGACTCACACCCTCCAGCTGTTAGATGGCATAAGACAAGGGGCGGGGTTTTCACCCAAGGATGCTGCTTAGGGAAGAAGATGGCTTCCTCACAACACTGAATCTGGCCTGTATCAGCTTAGGTGACGTCAAGACAGCAGCAAGCATGGGCTTCTCCGTGGACAGCTCTCCCTCGGTTGCTCATCACAAAGCAGGTGTTGATGGTGTCCTGAACCTGAGCCCATGCTAAGGAGGGCCTTAGACATCGTCATTGGAGCATAAGGGATGCCAGCTCTTATCTGATACCACACTGTCATAGAAAGGCAGGTCCACAGCAACAGACAGAATGCCACCTTTTAAATGCTCAAGTTGGTTATTTGGGGATATTTAAGACGGGACACCCCTTACCACATCATCTCCCCATTAACACTTGAGCCCTCTCCCACATTTCCTGTTTCATGCTTACATTATTTTCTCCCTTCCCCTTTCCCGGTTCTCTCCACTACTGTGCTCAGTGTCACAAATCAGACTCAGCCACTTGGTATAAAGAAGCAGGCTGTCACTGTTGTAGGCTTTGCAGGCCTAAGACAGTTTCTGTTGCAACAGCTCAGTTCTTCTGTGGTAGATGACAGCAGCCAGTGTGTAAGAAACAGGTAACGGTTAGGGTTTGGCCCATGGGCTTCAGTGTCCAGGCTGTTGTTCCGGGAGAGTGATTAAGCAAATAAGGGAACATCCCTCTCCATGAGAGGCTTTGTGGGAATATAGAACAGGGCAGCCCAGCAAGGAGCACTTTGAAACTAGGCTGGTCAGAAATGCCTTACAGAGGAATGTCTGAGTTGACATGTCCATGGTATCCTTCCTGTGAAGGTCTTGAACAGGAGTAGCTGATGAAAAAAAAAAAAAAAAAAAAAAAAACACAAAAAAGCCTGCTTAAGACCTTGTCCATAATTCGGCCTTGTTCTTCTGGGCCCTACCAACACATATCTGCTGATCAATTTTTCAAGCCTCCCAGGATGGTGACTTTCTCAGTTCTCAGGAGAGACTGTCCCCTACAGTCAGCAGAGGATTAAGTGTCAGGGTGATGGGGAAAAGTGCTGGTGACAAAGGGAGGTACTGAACACCTGAGGAAGTGGTGTCAGCATATCCAGAACCTTCTCTCTCACAAGAAATCAGCACTAGTGCCCAGTTGACCTACTGGGACCTGTGGCTACTCCTATCTGCTTCCTCTTGCCACACATTTTTATAGAATTTCAAGACTTCTGGAATATGATGCTTATTTAGAGTCAAGAAGAGCAATATCAGGATTCCCTTCTGTCCTAAATACAAAGGTGGGATCCTGTTCTTTGTAGGGTAATTACTGTTAGCCAGCCAAGTATTCACTGAAGGAGGAACTTCTGGAGTGAGGGGAACCTGTAGAAACATAGAAGATGTTAACTCATAACCACTCCTAAGTGTCAGATGTGATGGCACATTCCTTTAATCCTAGCTTTCAGGAGTTAGAGTGGATTTCTATGAGTGCAAAGCTAGCCTGCTCTACATAGCAAGTTCTAGGCCAGCTAGGGCTGCACAGTGAGACCCTGTTTCAAAAAGAAAAGTTAAACTAAGGCCCGTGTAGAGAGAGGTTTCCTATGCTGGAGTCAGCAGTACACATTCTCTCAGGGCTTCCTTGGCTCCCACAGTGTTTGTTGACGTTTAAGCCACATTTGGGGGCCTAGCTAGAAAATGTAACAATTTAATTATTAAAATTTCCAGGGTTTCCTTACTTACAGAAAAGATACAGACATTGCCAGGTTTTCTCTGCATGCATATGTTATCTACGTACAACTGAGTCAGAGGAGGTGCTCAACCCCTGACTTGTTTTCATTGGTTTCCGTCAGCACTCTTCTAAGGTCACTACATTTTTTCAGAAAGTTGCCTTCTTAATGACCATGTCATGATTATTTAGAATTGCCACAATCATAAATTAATGGTTTGTATTTGACATTGATGTTGTCTCTGCCGCCCCATTAAAGTGACTGTAGGGCCGAGGATGTAGCTCATTGGTAGAGTCGGTGTAGCGTGTGCAAGGCTTTAGGCTCACCCTCAGCACCACATGCACAGAACCTGAACTAGACGTGCTGCATGGGGAGTGGGATTTATAGTTTAAATGCTTAGCGTGGAAACGGTGCTAGAGCCGAAGAAGGCACCATAACGAAGATGCATGTCGTTATGCTCCTGTGTGTATGTCTCATTGTTTTTCTGTATAATTCTGTGAGATTTTTGTTTGTTAGTAAGAGAAATATGTTTTGCCAGTGATATATTTGGTTTCCCCCTAGGCTTCCAGCAGTGCAGGAATTTGGGAGTGCTCATTCCTGTAATAGCTGTGGTGAGTATTTTTCTGTCAGAGAACTTAAGTCACAGCTACTCATGTTTGCATAAAATCCTTATAAAAATGCTTTTCTAAAATCCCAGTAATTCAGCCAGCCAAAATGGTGCATGCCTTTAATCCACAACTTGGGAGGCAGAGGTAGGTTGATCTGTGAGTTTGAGGCCAGCCTGGTCTACATAGTTGAGTTCTAAGACAGCCAGAGCTGTATAATGAGACCCTGTCTCAAACAAACAAGCAAACAAACAACAAAAATAAATAAGTGAATGGGATCCCAAGACTCTAAAGATATAGTTGTTTCAGTTACAGTGACTTTCAATGACAACCATAGGGCCACTGTTCCTTCATGCCTTGCCCAGCCTTCCTCAGCAGGTCCTCCGCAGACTCGCTTCAGTTACCTTCTTGCTTAGTGGCTAGACCTGGCCCTGCTCTCATCCTCTGTTGTCGTGCCCTGTATTAGTGCCTTTGACTGGCTCTTTGCTTGGCCTCCTTCGGAGGCTTTCTCCTGCAGAGTCGGGCTGCAGCCCTGTCTCTGGGTACAGTGGATGTAAGGTCTGCTTCCTGGCGCAGCACACTGTGCTAGAGAGCCCATATTTGTCCTGTCCTGTTTTATGCCGTGTCTACTGATCTGCAAAACATTTTTTAAAATAATAGACATAAGGTCTTACTGTGTAGCTTTGGTTGCCCTAAACTCAATATGTAGACCAGGCTGGCCTCTAACTCAGAGAGATTCACCTGCCCATGTTTCCTGAGTGCAGGGATTAAAGGTATGTGTCACTATACTTAGTTTCTGAAGATAACTTCTGTGAAGGTTTCCCCATTCTTAGTCATTCCCAGCATCAGTCCTTAGGACCCTATGTTCCCATATTTCTATCCCACTCTTGTTCTCTGCTCATCCCAGGCCTAATAGCTCAGGCCTTGAAAGTGTTATCGGCCTGCCTGGGGGCTGAAGGTCGTAAGGACAGAATTTTAGACAGGCAAGTGGAGGGTGTGTGTGTGTGTGTGTGTGTGTGTGTGTGTGTGTGTGTGTTTGGAGACGCAGACTACAGAGACAGAGACAATAGAGACAGAGATGACAGAGAGAAGGGCAGGGAAGGAGACTGACCAGTTCAGTCTTGTTGTATAGCCTGGGTTAGTAGTCTAGAACAGTCTCTGTCTCTCTCTCTCTCTCTTTCTCTGTCTGTCTCTCTTTCTCTTTTAACTGCCAAATTATCTCTTTGGCCCTACATTCAGTTTTATAAAATTAACTTTTTAGGGTGTGGTAGGTAATACACACCTTTAATCCCAGTACTTAGGAAGAAGAGACAGGCAGATTTCTGTGAGTTCAAAGTCAGTCTGGTTGACAGAGAGAGTTCCAGGCCATCCAGAACTACAGAGTGAGATTCTGTCTCAAAATAAAATATAAAATAATAAAATTACATTTTAATTAATTAACATCCTGACATCAGTTTCTCCTCCTCTCTCTCCTCCCAGTCCCTCCGCCACCATCCACTCCTCCTCCCTTCTCTTCAGAAAAGGGGAGGCCTCCTCCATTAGATATCAGCCAGCATTGGCATCTTACCATGCAGTAAGACTAGCTGTGTTGTCTCCTATTGAGGCTAGATGAGGAAGCTCAGTAGTGGGAAAGGGTCCCAACGTGGGGCAGCAGAGTCAGCCCTGGTCCTGCTGTTAGGGGCCTCACATGAAAACCAAGCTACACAGTTGTCACAGGCACAGAGGACCTAAGTCAGTCTCAGGCATGCTCTCTGGCTGTGAGGCAGTTCAGGACTGTGGGCCTTGGTTAGTTAATTCTGTAGGTTTCTTGTGTCCTTTACCTCTCTGGCTCCTACCATCCTGATTCCCCCTCTTCCCACAGGATTCCCCAAGCTGAGCCTAATGTTTGGCTGTGGGTCTCTGTATCGGTTTCCATCAGTTGCTGGTTTCCATCAGTTGCTGGGTGAAGCCTCTCTAATGATTGTTGTTCTAGGCTTCTGTCTGCAAGTATACCAGAATATCATTAATAGCCAGGGGTGGGCTCCCTCGCATTGCGTGGTCTCAAGCTGGGCTGGTCATTAGTTTGCCACTTCCTCAAATTCTGCTCCATCTTTACCCTACACATCTTGTAGGCAGGACAAATTGTAGGCCAAAGGTTTTGTGACTAGATTAGTATCTCAATCTCTCCATTGGAAGTTTTACCTGGTACAGGATATTGCTGGTTCAGGCTCCACATAAAATTAATTTTTTAGATTAGCATATGAAGTAATGATTTTGATGGTGGCACTTTCATATATCTGTGTCATGCTCTGCTCTCATATGTCCCCCTCCCTCGATGGTCTTCCTGCCTGCAAACTTCAGGTGTGTCTGTTAATACTCACTTACAGTGTATAAGTTCGTCCAAGAAATATCCCAGAGACGCTTGGCTCTGTGAGAATGGCAGTGATAATGAAGCTGCTTGGGACCACCCAGGCTTAGGGCCGTACAGGCCAAGGCTGAACTTGTAGCGGGATTCTGTACAGGATCAGCACAGGCAGCACTGTGATGAATGACATCTCAGAACAAACACTCCCCAAAATCGAAACCTTTGTTCTTTGTATGAATAGAATGAGTATTATTATTTTTAGTTGAACTTAAGAAAAAGATTTTAATGTAGAGTTAAGCGTAGTACTGAGAGAAGAGGGGACACAAAGACATAGCCAGGAAGCCAGGCACATGCTTATGGCAAAGGAACAGTTCTACACACTCATGGGTGGGTGTGGGTTTCCCAGGACTATTGTATTTTTAACAAAAGTTAATGATTATATTACGGGGGAGAAAACAAATATTTGATCTAATTGCTCAACAGAGAGCCAAAGGATCATGGGCCTTTGCATTTGCTTTTAGTGACCTCTTGTACCTTCTGGGAAAAATTGATTTCCAAAGGTGTGGGGCAGAGCGTTGTTTTGGTTTGTTTTTAATATTTAGAATTTTGTACTTTTGTTGTTGTTTGTTTTGTTTCATTTTTCAAAGACAAAGATATATTCTGTTTTGGACTTTTAATGATTCAGAAGGGCGGGTAGATTTGGGGCAGAAAACGTGGCTCTTGTTCTTCATGCATCTCAGTAAACTGAAGCTGAAGTGAGCTGCTGTGAGGCTGGGCCATGTGGTCATGAGACGCCTTCCTGCTTACACGGGTGACCCTTCCCTTCTAACTTTGTAGCTTATTTCTTCACTGCTTGTGTGGCTACATAGCCGTGCTTAAGCATACTGAAGGTGCCTGACACTTAAGACCGATCTCATCCACTCATTTGTTAGACTTGTCCACAGCAGCTTATTCACATGGCTCACTTCCCAGAAGCATTCTTTTGTCTTCTTTTGTCCCACTGAGCGCAGGTTCAACCTTTTCTAGGTCATAGACACTTCTGTAAGCTTTAAACTTCTTCTTTTTTGTTTTTTGGTTTTTGGTTTTTGGTTTTTTTGGTTTTTGGTTTTTCGAGACAGGGTTTCTCTGTATAGCCCTGGCTGTCCTGGAACTCACTCTGTAGACCAGGCTGGCCTCGAACTCAGAAATCCACCTGCCTCTGCCTCCCAAGTGCTGGGATTAAAGGCATGCGCCACCACAGCCTTTAAACTTCTTTTCCATAAAAATACATCTGTGGTCACAATTGTGTTCCATGAAAAACCTATCTAGGACCTCTAAATTAGGAACACCTTGGTAAGATATTTCTTAGATTAAAATAAGAAATACTTACCTGTCTCTTGCTGAACTGAGGCCCTGATCTAGAACTTGTCCAGGTATTACCTCATCACAGCAACCCTGTAAGACCGATGCTGCTTTATCTCCATCGTACAAATGAGGACAGAAAGATGCAGAACCTACTCCATCAACATGTCATAGCTACAGGCATCAGGTTTGAGTCTGGCAGCTCAGCTCAGCCTGTGCTGTGAACTAACCCTCCACTGCTTCGAGAAGTGGTAGGTGATGTCTTTAAGGGGCGTTACAGGAGTGCCAAGTGATTTCACCATATAGTCCAGGCTCAACCAATCCTCCTAACCTCAACCTCTGGAGTCACTAAGATCACAGGGATGTACCACATGTCCAGCCAGCTTTTTAGGGCACAGTTTTGAGATAACTACATTTAGGAATGTAAAAAGCAAGAGAAATTACCAACACAATAAAATATAGAGAGCAAATACTGAAAAAGAACACTGTTAAAACAAATTGGAGGGAGGAAAAAAAATGGGGAAAAGGGTGATGGATCAGGCTTCACCAGAAAGCTAGAAAGATGTAGCAGGGAGTTCCTGCCTCAGTCCTACACTGTGTTTTCCCGGCAGAGTGCTGCCACAGATGTAAGCAAAGTCAGCCAGGGTCCACAGGCCCTGGAGCAGGACCTTTGGATCCAGGTCTTGCCCAATTCCTGACCTTCTATAAGTTGCCATTGCTTCCTCAGCTGTCAAGAGGAGGTGACAATAGTGTGGCCCTCCAAAGCCATCGGCAGCACACATGCAGTGCTGTCTATATCTGTGCATTCCACTAGCAAGTAGCACACTCTTTTCAGCTGTTGCCATAACTAGTATTGCTTCATGTGGTCAGAGTCCTCTGTAACTAAGACTCCCTACAAGACCCTCAAGTATAAGAGTCAGCCAGTCTACCTAGCTTGGTAGGTTCAAGGCCAGCTTGGTTTACCTAGCAAGTTCCAAGGCTACATAATGAAACCCTTTCTTTAAAAGGGGGTGGGGCTGGAGATATGGCTCAGTGGTTAAAAGCTCTTCAGAGGACCTGAGTTCAATTCCCAGCACCTATGTCAGGCAGCTTGCAATTGCCTGTAATGCAGCTCCAAGGGGATCTGACACTCTTGGACTATAGAAGCACCTGTATGCACATGTATATAACTTAAAAAATAATAAAAAAAATATTCTATAAAAATAATTATAACAGATACACGGTAAATATGGTTGTTTATTTATATCTAGGATAGGATATATAGTCCTATGTACACACAGAAGAGGAGGTATTTACATGAATTTAAAAGGTTGGGCCTTGAATTAAGTCCGAACATCTCAGACATGTTGAAGTTACTTTTCCACTGGGCAGGAATGGTGCTACCTGGACATCCTCCCTGGAAGGGGTGAACGTTCCTCAGTACCATTCACATGGAGGGGTCTGGCTGGGGAGAAGTATCAGCTCCATTCTGCCCATTCTCTTAGGGTCAAAGGCATGGGGGCTGAGGCAGTCTGTGTGTCTAGGACCTTTAGGGAAGAACTGGCACAACCATTAGTTGCATTAACATCTGTGCACTTATGACACTGTTTACTGCTCAGATTATTATCATAAACCACATAGAGTATCATATCAAAGTAGCTCTGTCCTCTTTGTTAGAATGAAAAAAGATTACAGAGTGTCCCCAAACTACATCAGGTGCCCAGACCACCACCATTAAGACTTGGCAGGGTTGGCCACTCTTCCCATGAAGAGCAGACAGCTGGTTCGGTGCTCATACACAAGGAACAGGAAAGGACGGTCAACAGTGAATCGGACTTGGGTAGACAGCGGCATGAACCCCACTGTAGTTACGGCTGCAGCTTGGGTACCCTCTTCATTCACTGTGATGGTACTTTGGTGCTTGAACTGTTTAAAATTAGAAAGGAAAGGTGTCATGTTATATAGATTATCACAGAGAAGTGGGCGTGGAGTGAGATGAAGCATCTGATTAAGACTCATTATCAGACAAAAGCTCCAGAGACCTTCCATAAGACATACCTAGTCAAAATGACCTGTAACTGATCCTTGAGCTTAGAGTGTCTGTTACACACACATTCTTACCTTTGCACATAAGAGCTACGTTCACTTTTGGTCATGTCCGTAGTCTGAGAGACCGTGGGAGCCAAAATAGCCACCCAGTCTCCTGTATCCTTAAAGTCTGGATCACAGGCCCAGCAGGAGGTTGGAGAAAGGTAGCACCAACATAAGGCAAAGTGTGGGGACTAGCACAGGAGAGCCATACCAGATCAATGGCCATCCTCTGGTCTGAGATGCCTGACATATTGCCATTCTTGTTGAAGAGCTTTGTGATTCCCATGGACTTAAGGACCTCCACCAGGTTGTAATTCTTCTCAAGCTTAAACTTTGGCAGAAGTACCTCTCGAGTTCTAGTTGGAGAAGAAGGGAGCCAATTTTATGGTTACTAATGACAAAATAATTACAGTTTTCCTACTAACTTTGCATTTATTACAGAATTGACATGCATTTTTTTATGTTTAACACTTATAGACTGGCACTGTCCATTGAGGGTTTTGTAAAGAAAATATCCACTGTGAGTCTAGTTACAGTTATCCCTTAGATCATTGAGTTTCATCAGCCATGGGTTCTCAACATCAAGGAAAACGGCATCTGACTGAGAATGTGCAGAGTTTCCCCTCTCCTCCTTTGTAAGCAGGAAATGGAACAACTGTTTATTTTAGATGTTCATATTGTTTTATTATAAGAAGTGAGGCAGAGTTGACTTACAGTCTTTGGGGAAATATGCATGGGATATATGTAAATGTTAGGCAGTTTTGTATATAGGAACATAAAGGCCTTGGATCTGACTGGAGGGAAGGGAAGGGCCAAGGGAGAGAAAGAGGAAAGATGTTAGACAGAATCGACCAGAAAGGGTAGACTCTATGGACCTGCCTAGAAGCTAGTCAGGCTCCTATTGCTGGGAGTCCATGGAGATGAAGAGGTGAGGGAGATGGAAAAAAGAGTATGCTGGACTAGGAATAGAAGTTAGAGTTGGCGTGGCCTCACTGACTCCAGAGAGGACATCACTGGTGAGGAGATGAGACCAGTTTATGAATTCAGAAGATAAGGACCGCAAGCTTTGGGTCATCTTAGGAATAACCTCCATCTACTATACTGTACTTGGTGGCTCTGAGCCCCAGTTCAGCAACCCCAAGGTTAGATCAATCGCATTACCTATCAGGACTCAGGGTGAGAAATGAGCAGAGCAGGGGGGTGAGGAGATGGACAGTACAGCGGGGACATTTTAGACAGGAGTCTACAGGGCGGGATAACATAATATGCAGGGAAATTCACCTTCCTCCAAGAGTCTGCTTTTAAGGTTTTATATGTTAGGGGTTTTATTTTGTTTTAATTTTTATTATACTTATTTATTTACATATTTTATGCATGTGTGTTGCCTAAGGTATGTGGTGCATGCATAGAGGATAGCTTTCAGGTGTCTGTTCTTTCATTCCACCATGTGGGTCTTGGGGATTGAACTCAGGTAGTCAGCTTGGCAGTAAGCACCCTTACTGCTGATCCATCTGGTTGACTGTGTTTTGGTTTTGTGAAACAGGGTCTCACTCTTACTAGTCTGATCTTGCCCTCATGATCTCCCAGCCCAGCCTCTCCAGTGCTGGGGTCACAGGTGTGTGCTGCTGTACCCAGCAGTATGTTCAGTTTTGTTGCACTTTTTTGTATTTCTTGTCCAAAAGATTTCACTTCTCATTTTGAGTCTAGACAGTAAGTATCTAGTAAAACAGAAATATATCCCTTTTCTCTATTCTTTCTGACATGATCCAATAACAACTCTGGCATATATTTAGCATCAACAGTTTCAACGCTAAATAATAAATAATAATCAAGGAAAATCATGAGTGACAAGTCTTGGGATTTCCAGGCAGGGAAGGAGACTGCTAATCTTTGCTGGAAGCCTCATAGATTCCAGGCACTGAGAGTAGGGATCTGACGGTGGAGGCAGTCAACGCACCTGCTCTGTTTATTTCTCACCCTGAGTCCTGATAGATAATGTGATTGATCTCACCATGGAGTTGATTGAACTGGGGCTCAGAGCCACCAAGTATAGTATAGTAGATGGAGGTTATTCCTAAGATGACCCAAAGCTTGCGGTCCCTACCTCCTGAACCAGCTCTACTGAGATGTCTTTCTCATCAGTGCACCCACTGAACAAGAAATTTAGGCTAAAATAAACAGGCATGGCTTATATTGCAGTTCTTGGTTTTTTGTTTGTTTTTTACTTACTTCCCCCATTTGTACAAACAAACAAACAACTGGTAGGGTGTCCCACACTTGTTATCCTGGTACTTGGAAGGCTGATGAGGGAGGAGGATCACTGCAGGTTTGAGGCCATCTGACTACATAATGAGTTCTAGGCCGTCTGGGCAACAGAGTGAGAGCCTTACTCAAAGGAAAGGAGGGGAGAGGAGAGGAATGGCAGAGATTGGTCATGGCTTTAGAACTCCTAGATACCCCCCACCCTAGAAAGCAAAGGAGCAGATGACCTGAAGTACCTGTTTGTCATGCTTTTTTGCCATCTCTCCACTACCTGGGGTGTAAGCTGTGCTTCAAGAGTCTTCATTCCCGACAGCTTCCGTGGCATTACAATTAGCATGCTGATGCCCCCTATGTACTCCAGCTGGAGAATGTCACAGTCTAACTCCTGGTCATTTGCCGCAAGGAAATTCCCTTTAGTTTGCATCATGGAGACTTTGACTACTTCTCTCTCATTCAGCCGGAAGTTGTGGTTGTGCGTCATTTCTACTGGGAATTTATTCACCCAAGTTCCTGTAAAGTCAGAAGGAACAGGCAGGGGGAAGAAAGTTCTTTTAGAATATAGTCTTATAGAATATAGTCTCTTGAACATTTGCCCTAGAGGGCTCTCTAGGACCAACCCCAAAGTCTTAACGAGAGAAATTTAAAAGACTACAAGGTATTATGGATTAGATTCTGACACTATTTATTTGTTCTTGGGAGATACCTAATTTGCCTGTGCCTCTAGTTTAGTTATTTGTAAAGTGAGTAGCCCTTTAGGCCCTCACCCTATGATTCTCTAGCATTTGGCAGACACATATCTGACATAGTGGTATCCTCAGGATCCTCCATGTTGGCTGGGTATAGAGCTATTATTTAGGAAAAAATCTTAGCTCTAAGATACTCATTAATAAAATTGCCAACAAGCCATGTTTCAGTCATAAGCACCTTTCTTGTATCATCTCATTTTTCAGCTCCTAGAAACTATATAAAATAGATAATTTTAATTTTCATCCATAGGTGACAGAGGCACAGTTAAGTTAAAGTTAACTTGTTCAAAGTTTCATCTGGTATGTAGAACAGCTGAGATGAGAAAAATGGGGATCTTTGGAGGAAGTCAGACACCAGACAGCTCTGGCCTGCTCATTGCTATAGTATGAGGACTATTTGTGCCTTTAAGAACTTTAACAGCATTCCTAGGCCCTCTCAGCTAGATGCCAGATCAAGCTGCAATAGTCACAAGTGCCAGCAGACATCTACTTCAGACCCATTGGAAATCACTGCTCTTCCAGCAGTGACGTGAAGCGACTCTAACAAAGCAATTATAACAGAGTTAAATTAAGAGCAGAGATTTGGGAACTAGAAAGCAAAACTATATTTACATAATTTTCTAACTTTTGGGATGCATCCTTCTCAGCTAGGTTTGGTGGTGCACACCTTTAATCTAGCACTCTGGGGGCAGAGGCAAGCAGATCTCTGAGAGTTTGAGGCCAGCCTGGTCTACAGAGTGAGTTCTAGGACAGCCAGGACTACATAGTAAGACCTTGTCTCAAACAAACAAACAAAAAGATGCATCCTTCTGATTCCCAGCACTGAGTCAAGTGAGTTTTCCAACACAGTAAGGAAAAGTATTCTTATACCTGAGTGTATCACGGCTACTATATTCACAAGATAATATGGTCATATCTACTTTGTTCTATATTCCCACCTACTCCAGCGCTGACAGAACAAGGCTCTTGGCTCAGAATTTCAAGTATGACTAATTAACGTAGAGGCTGTGGCAACTAGCAAACTATTACGACTGAAGCTTTGATGGTAACTCCAGCAGCCTGTTCTGAAGCTGTTCCCAAGCATAGGCTGACTGCTTATGAAAGGAAATGCTACTAGCTATGTCATACATACTTCCTATCATATTACACTATATTATATCCACTCTGTCAAGTCATTGTACTCTTACTGCTTGCAACAACATGGCCAAATGCTGATCGCCACTGTCTCTCAGTTCCTTCTACACGCCATCAGAGTAGGTCTTATGCTTTCTATAACACTTGTCAATACGTCTCCCAGCACCACACAGATGATAAGGGGAGAAGGGGAAGCCAGATCCTTAACTCTTCTTTGTTCAGTTCCAAAACTGGTACTTAGAACCAGTTGGGGTTTGTTTTGTTTTGTTTGTTTGTTTGGAGACAGGGTTTCTCCATGTAACTCTGGCTGTCCTGGAACTCACTCTGTAGACCAGGTTGGCCTCAAACTCAGAGATCCACCTGCCTCTGCATCCTGAGTGCTGGAATTAAAGCCATGTACCAGAAAATTATATTTTCATCATAAATATCAACTATGTTTTTCTATGGTCACAGGCTTGTGAGAGATTTAGCTGTTAGCCTCATTGAAATTTTAGTGCCATGCCCAGCTCTGAAAGGATGTCTGGACATCAGATCTCAGCACTAAAGCTCCACGAAGTCTTGGTCTCTCTAGTGCTGCTTGGCAGTCCAGCCTGGCGGGATGCCAGTTTTGCAGAACTGGGAGTTATATATAGTATATTGACAAATCAGGAGAGGTCTAGCCTCACTTCTACAAGCAGAAGCCAGGAGGAAGCAAGCCCCTGACCTTCTCATCTCTGTGCAGTACAACAGTGGGGCGAACAACAAGATGTGTTGGCTTCCCAGCATCCCTTCCCTGGCTGGTGTCCTGAATTCAGTGACAACAAATGTGCTGTGCAGTCTGCTGTTAGCTCTGAAGTTTTGAGGGTTGAAGAGGTTGCTCAGTGGTTAAACACTAACTGCTCTTCCAAAGGTCCTGAGTTCAATTCCCAGCAACCACATGGTGGCTCACAGCCATCTGTAATGGGATCCAATGCATTCTTCTGGTGTGTCTGAAGACAGTGACAGTGTACTCACATTTATCAAATAAATAAATATTTAAAAAGAAAAAATAAGTTTTGAATTGGGTCTTAGTGGATAGATAGTGGATGGAAATGCACATGTCCATATATATTGAATGCGAATAGTACTTTCTTTAAAAGTGCTCTCATGCCTGGCCAGTAAGAGTAACTGAAGAAATAATTATTTAGGATCAGAGAGATGGATTAGCAGATAAAGATGCTTGCTGCCAATTCTGCCAGTTTGGATTCCATCTCAGAGACCCACATTATATATAGAGAAAACTGACTGTCTTAAAGGAAAAGATAGTAATAAAAAGAACAGAATTAAGAGTGTATTTCCCACCTCACCATGCCTTTCCTGCTAGCAGGCCAGCCTGGTCTACATAGCAGGCTGTAGACTAACCAAGGCTACTTAGGGGAACTCTTGTTTAAAAAAACCAACCCTGGGAAGAAGTTATATTTCTAACACTCACTGAACAGCTCCAGACCTATTTCTTTAGCCTTTTGCCCATATTCTTACTCACCAATAATTGGGTAGGGAAATGAAGAACCCCTAACCCACACTGGCCAAATACTAAAAAGGGGGGTTGTATTGTCTCTTCTAATTAGTAAATCACTAGGGGTAGCCTACTGAGACCCAGCATGAACATTGCCCCTATAGTCTTTACACTCGGGGCATGTTACCTCTCTGATTTTGTGAATCTGTCTGTAAAACACAGATTCTGATAACTCTAACACATGATACCTACCAAATGGAAATCCAGTGAGTGTAAAATAATAATAGGGTTTAGTAGCTACCACCTCGTCATGTTTTTTCCCTGTCCCTGAATCAACCTAGTGTCTTATTTTCCTTCATAAATTACTGCCTCAGTTCAGTTCTTAGCGTTGTCTTTTTGTATTGTGATTTTCCTTTGAGAATCATAAAGCTGCGTCTTACCTTTGAAGTAGATGCAGTTCAGAATCATCATCTGAGTAGCAGAATCTATATTCTCCAGAGCTTCTTTTATAAGGCCCTTGGTGAGCTTCAGAATGTGGTTGTTTGCCTTTGATATGAAGGCAGGATCTGAGAAGTCAGCCTCCTGGGCCTCAGCAAAGTAAAACTCTCTCATAGCAGCTTTGAAGTCCTCCCTTATGGGAAACTGCTTCTGAATATAAAGGTCATTAACTGACCGAAGCGTGTACCCAAAATTCCTCCTGAATAGGCGATGGGTCAGCTTTCGAAAGAGATTGTGAATGGTGGTAACCTCATACTTGCTGCTAGCATTGACAAAGTCTCTGAAGTGTAGAACTGAGTGTACTTCCTCATGGGTCTCTCCCCTCAAACCCAAGGAGATCATCCCCATGGCAGTAGAAATGCCAACAGGTGCTATGAAGAGGTTATCAGAAGTGGTAGCCTGGTCCTTCAGGACTCGGTAAAGGTTGAAGGCAAACTTTGTGTTGAGGATATTAAGACGCTGGATCCGGCTCTTGCCTTGGAAAAGCTGCAGGATGTTGCCAGCATTTGATTCTGAGTCTGTCGGGGAAACTGCATCAATGATATAGATATAGTCGTCATCCTCACTGAGCAGCCTCTCCAGATCCAGGTAGTCGTCATCCTCCTCCCCCTCTGAAATCCAGTCATTGGTGACTGTGTTTTCTTTGTGGAAGTTAGCAGATAGGAAGGACGTGGTCAGGTTTTCATTAGTTAGCTGCTCTGCAAGGCCCTTGCTCCCAATACACATAGACATGATGAGAGAAAGAAGAAGAGTATGGAATGGATGTTTCATTTTTGCAGAGCTAAAACTGCTATAAAAAACAGACAACAGTGAGTGGCAGGCAGTCTGGCTGGCACCGCCCTGCTGAAACGTGCAGACAGCCGGTTCTCTGAGGTTTTAACACAGCAAGAAGCCTTCACAGCACCAGTGCTCACACCAGCTATCTGATAAAAAATAAATAGTGTTAGTGTTTTGTAAGTTTCATACATCTCCTGGGATCTGTGAGCCCCTAGAGCAGTGGTTCTCATCCTTCCTAACGCTGCAACCCTCCAATACAGTCTTGTGCTGACCCCAACCATAAGATTATTTCATTGCAGTCAGCGGTGGTTGTATTCCTTTAATCCCAGCACTTGGGAGGCAGAGGCAGGCGGATTTCTGAGTTCGAGGCCAGCCTGGTCTACAGAGTGAGTTCCAAGACAGCCAGGGCTATACAGAGAAACCCTGTCTCGAAAAACCAAAACCAAAACCAAAAAAAAAAGGTTTTTAGACTTTGTATTTATTTATTTGTGAGATGGGCAGGTTTGCCATGCTGTATGTGTGGAACTCATAGGACAGCTGGTAGGACGAACTCTCTTTCCATGTAAATTCCAGGGACCTGTACCTGCTGAGCCAACTCCGCAGCCCAGATCTGTCTGACTCTCACTCTCTCTCTCTCTCTCTCTCTCTCTCTCTCTCTCTCTCTCTCTCTCTCTCTTGTGTGTGTGTTTGTGTGTGTGAGTCAGATGTTTGGGTGGAGTTGGTTCTTTATGTGAATTGTAGAAATTAAACTCAGGTTTTTACAAAAAGCACCTTCACCTGCTGAGCCAGTTCACTAATCTGAGAATGCCTTCTTTAATGGTGTAAAAGAGGGAACCGAGGAGATTCTGAGAGTCTCTTTTTCATTCAATTCATCAACATCATCGTCTGTCTCCAGGAAACAGGACTAGCACCAGAGGCACTGAGGTCTGCCTGCTGAAGGACACAGACTCATGGGACAAGCAGGGAGAACTTTCCAGGATCAAGAACTTTCCAAACAGTGGGGGCAGGGAAAGGGAGGGGTGTCCAGAGAGTTAAAGTGGTTTCATAAGAGCTGAGCTAGAGCGAATGCCTGAGGCAGGAGAATTTCCAGTGGATGGACTCAGCCCCACCTGTGAGCCCTACCAAACTCCTGCTTACCTGTGGGAGGAGGAGGTATTATGAATGAACATGAGCCAGCTTTCTAGAAACATATCGTAAAGAAGCTATACTCTGTGCAGTCACTGGGTTAATTTGTTTAAGATTTGGAACTTGACGAGACTCCCTTAGGACCCACTGAAAGGAGTATGGCTGGGAGCCCATGTCTCTCCTACAGTACCCAGAGGCTATTAGGTTGATGTGACTTGCTGTAGGGAGAACTTTGCTGTCAGGAGAAAGAAATGTTTTCTACTTCCTGCTTCCAATCTCACTGTGCAGACAGGGTCTGTGGGAGGGTGATGTCCGAGGCTCACCCTTTGTAGAGGTCTGTAGACAAGCTGGGTATTTTATGTAGACCCTGTTCTTGTCTTTATCTGCTCATCCCTTGCCTTGTTTCTGAGGAGACCTTGATGACTTACCATATCCAGTTTTTCTGCCCAGTGGCTTTGATTTGCTCTTCCAGTCTCTCAGTTATTAAAGAGGTAGATGACCTCTCTTGTTGCTTCCCTGTCTTAGCAGGTAGGTATATCCTCTCGGAAAAAAAAAAGTCTTATTTTGTGTCTGTGACCATTTCTTGATTTAGAATATCTGTTGCCAGTCTATATTCAGTAAGGATTGCTGGCTCCTGATAAAGTATTCAGACTTGTTAGGCCTGAAGACAGTTAGGGACTAGCTTTGCAGATTATCTATTTGAAACTCTACTGCCACTCTCATGAGATGTAGCCTTCCTTTGCAGCTACTAAGAGATGGCAGTGGTTTGACCAGGAATATAGATAAATATTAACTACTCTCACCCAGATTGCATGGGACTAGGGTTCAATCCCTAGCACCAAGATGTAGGGATTGAGTGATGGTAGATAATTACTAGATTTGAACCAGGTTGGTTAAGCCCTTGGGTCCCAGGTCTCACGTGCTCTGCCTTGCCTTAAAGTGCCAAGACACTCAAAACTGCTCATGCTTGGGGAACAGCTCTTGACAGTCTTTGTCCTTAGGGCCTATCCCCTATAATGTGGTTAAAGTTAGCAGTCCCAGCTTTGTTTTTTGTTTGTTTATTTTTTGTTTTGTTTTGTTTGATTTTTTGAGACAAAGTTTCTAGATAGCCTTAGCTGTCCTGGAACTGGCTCCTTAGACCAGGCTGGTCTCGAATTTGTAGAGATCAGCCTTCCTCTACCTCCCAAGTGCTGGGATTAAAGGTGTGTACCACCACCTCCTGGCCCCAGCATGGTTTTAATCCTAACTGAGGGACTTAAAATTATGCATTTCAGGCTAGCTGAAAATCTTGTGTACCATGGCTGACCTTAAGTTTCTGACCCTTTTTGCCTGTACCTCCTTAGTTGTAGTCCTGTATCACCATACCTATTCTGTGCAGTGCTAGGATGAAACAGGGCTGTCAGTGCTAGCAGAGTGCTCTCCAAGCTGAGGTACATCCACAGCTGCCTGGGAGACTTCTGAAATGCTACTGGTGGCTACATAATCTACACATGTAGAACAATTTCTAGAAACAGTATCTAATGTATGTAGCTGCAAATAGAACTAGTTTTAAACAGACAAGTGCATATGCACAAATAAAAAGAAAATACATCTTTATAAAAAGAGAAAGGAAGAACAGAAGCAACCTAATAGAAGTCTTTTTATGATTACAATTAAAAGTATCCTTGGCTAAAACAGTAATTAGTAACAATAATGTTAAAGAACAGAAGAAAAGCCAACTTGAATTAATGTGGGCTCAAGGAGACTAGTCACATAGGGTATTCTTGAGAGCTGCGTGGATTAGAGTTGGCCTTTTTGTACATGTGTCATAGAGAGCATCATCTCCTGCCGTGACCTCTCCAGATCCAGACAGAAAAAGCAGGAAGAGAAGAACATGGAAACCTTTTTATGGAAACCTAAAATAACTTCAAACTTATAGAAGAATTGAAAGAATAGAGTAGCAGAGCAGCCGCTGTATCCTCTCTACTGTCGTGTTCGTGCATGTGAGTGTGTGTGGTGTGTGCGGGTGTGCATGTGTGTGTATGTATATACATGTATCTGTATCGACATATTTACATGTTTTCTGAGCCTTTTGAGGTTAGTCTCTTACATTCTGGTAACCTTTAATAGTAATGCTTAGGGGGAAACTTCCTAAGAACAACAATATTCTCATACATAATCACTAGACAATTATCTAATTTGAAAAGAAAATGGTTTTGTGCCCTGGGGTGATAGATACCCAGGGGCTACAAGTGCTGGAATTTCAGCCTTGTGCCACCATGCTCAGTTTCCAGTTAAGTATCAAAGGTATAATACTCTTGTCTCTTAAAATTAGAATTCTAGTTTTGTCAGATGTGCCAATAATAATATATTCTTTTTCTCAATGTATACTTCAATAAAGGAACCAATTGTTTAGCTCTAAACATTAAAAATAAAAATTTGTAATTGACAAAAATGTTAGAAACCAAACTTACCTCTGTGCCTCTGAGCAGTGGCGCAGCAGAGATGGAACCAGAGAGGGTCACCAGCAGGTTTCAGTGTGAACTTTGGTGCTGGGCTGTGTGTGTTTTCCAAAGCAAATATGTCCTAATTCAAACACCACTCAAGTAACTTTGTCAACAGAACCCTTTCGACTCTCTTTGATCAATTCTTGGGGACAAGCTACTTCCAAACTCCAGTTCTTCTGTGTGGCTGAGGTTTGAATGTTACTATCTGTGTCAGCATGTCTGCACCATCTTGTTCAGGATATCTTGCTGAAGTTAAGCACAACTGAGGCACTGTTCAGTGTTCTCGGAGCCATGTCTTTCCTCCTGCTGGGTCTCCCTCTGTGAGGAGGCTGGCTGGCACACTCTAGCTAGAGTCACCGTAAGCTCATGGAAAGCTTATTCCTCACTGAAAAGGAAAGGGGAAAGTTAAGGTTGGTGCCTTAGGAAATGCATAAATTGGTGTAGACTTTTGAGTTGTTTGTTTGTTTGTTTATTTTCAAGATGGGTTTCTCTGCATAGCTCTGGCTGTCCTGGCTGTCACTATGTAGACCAGACTAGCATTGAACTCACAGAGATTTGCTTATCTCTGCATCCTGAGTGTTGAAATTGAAGACATGTACCACTATGTTTTGCCCTCAAAAGCTTTTAAAATGTGTTTCTACTGTCATTCCTCAACATATAATTACCAGATTAGTATATCTTTGGATTATATTGTACTAAATTGTGTCTGTGTGAGAGTGTGTGTGTATGTGTGTGTGTGTGCGCGTGTAGGTTTGTGTAAGTGTTAACTCCATAAACATCTCTACCAGAAGCAGCATCAAGTTGCTCAGAGAGACTCTCCAGTCTATTAGGGACCACTTTACAGCTTCAGCCCTGGCTGGCTCTGAGCCCATGTGAGAATCCCTTGCTACTTAAATGCTGTTTCTCTTTGGTGCATCTTCCCTGAAGAATAGTATGTGAATGTCACTTGGATGTCACTTTCCTGTCTTAAGAAACTATATTGAGCACCTTGACTGAAACTATAGTTTGCATTCTCTCCTGTAAAGAAAAAGTAATATGGTGCTGGATGCAGTATGTTAGGTACTTTTGCTGTGGCATGTTACAGAAGAAAGGGTTAACAGGGCTTATGTTCCAGAGGGTTAGAGTCTGTGACAGCAGACTGAAGGAATGACCACAAGAACTTCAAGAGCTCACATAGACTACAGGCAGGAGGCAAGGGCACACTGGGAGTGGTCCAAGTCTTTTGAAACGTCAAACCCCACCCCAAAGACACACCTTCTAGTCCTTCCCAAACAGTTTCACAACTAGGGACCAAGTTTTCAAACATATGAGCCTATAGTGGCCATTCTCATTCAAACACCACAGATGACTCAAACCACTGCTCTGGCAGGGTACCCAGGCTCAGTTCTCAGAACCCAAATCAAGTGATTCGTGACTGCTTGAAATTTCAACTTTAGGGACTGTGCTGCCTCTGGCCTTCAAGGGTACCTGCACTCAAATGCCAAGATGCTTACATATGCACATAATTTTAAAAATAGAGTTTAAAAAATAATTTTTAAAATATACCTGCTATGTAAGGGAGCTGTAAAAATGAACTCAGAATAGTGACTAGTGCACAGTAAATGCCCAGAAATGATGCCCATTCTCAGTCACAGAGCCTGTGTGTACATGTTCACAGAGGAAACCAGGGAGGAGGCAGCAGGCACAGCTTCATTTTGTACTACTTTCTATTGCTGTGATAAACACCATGGCCAAGACATAGAAAGAAGAATTTGTCTGAATTTATAGTACAGGAGGGATAAGATCTACTCATGGCAGAAAGCAACAGCCATGGCTGGACTTGTTGAGAGTTCACATCTTGAACTATAAACAGAAAACAGACCAAGCTCAAAATGGGAGTCTTTTAGACTCTCAAAGCCTGCCTGTAGTATCATCCCTCCTTCAGCAAGACCACTCCACCTCACCAAACACTGCCCTCACTGAGGGTGAGGAGTCGAAGAAAAGGACACCCGTCCCATTCAAAAGTATTTAATGGACTTCTTGGATAGAATTGGTTTTTTTTTTTTTTTAATTAAGTATTTTTGCTGTTGTTTTTCTCCTTTTTGTGTGGGGCTAGAGGTTCTGTACATGCTTGTCAAGAGTCCTAACTGGCTCCCCCTACACACACACAGGATCTCATGTGACATTATATAGCCAAAGATCCTTCTGCTTCCACTAAATTCAAGGATTACAGGCATGAAACACTACTCCCAGTACAGTGCTAGGGATTGACCCCTGACCCCAGCGCCTCACAGGTGATAAACAAGTGCCAGCCCAGCTGAGCTACAGCCCCAGCCTTATTCATTTAAACCAGAAATCAGAGGTATTGTTTGTAGCTCTAGTTTCTGGCCCTATAACCAATTACTGAAAAGAAAGGGAAAAAAATTAAAAACCAAAACTTAGATTTCAACACTTCTTGCACCTTGACATTTAAATCTGTTCCCCACTTAGAGGTAATGGGTTATGTGTGTTCTGACCCCTGTATAAGCAGAATGGCATCGCAGATAAACTCAGGGTCTGCTTCTCTGTGCTTGTTGGTTGTTGCTGTACAGATGTATGACAGCTTACTGTCAGGTTACAGAGTACCCACAGAATTGAATTAAGAACTATCCATTGCAAACCACTTAACACAAAAATTACTGTTTTGCTGTGTCTGTTTAATTAATTGTATATGTCCAGGTGAGAAGATACGGCAATAACCAACCCTGTGCACTGCACTTGTGTTTCCTAATGGAGGCAACTGTGCTCAACCCCTGGGAGACCACAGTCTCTATACAGCAGACATCTGATCAGTCAGATTTCTCCAAATCTTCAAAAATGGTCCTCAGAGCCAGATGTAGTGCTTAATAACCCCAGCACTCAAGAGGCAATGGCCCGAAGTTCTCTTGAGCTCAAGGCCAGCCTATTCTACTTAGTGAGACCCTGTCTCAAAAAAAAAAAAAAAAATTGCATATGTGTATGGGTGTTTTGCAGTGTGTGTGTGTGTGTGGTGTGTGTGTGTGTGTGTGTGTGGTGTGTGTACCATATGCATGCAATGCTCATGGAGGCCAGAAGAGGACATCAGATTCTCCCGGAACTGGAGTTACTGACTGATAAATGCTAGCTGCCATATGGAGCTGGAAATCAAACCCAGCTCCTTTGGAAGAGAGCAGTCACTGCTCTTAAGTGCAAAGCTATCTTCCCTGCCCCTAAGCTTTTGTTTTAGAAAGTGGAAAGAGAGAGTATCTTAGTGAGTAGTCACTATGTCCTCGAGCCTGAGGATCCAAGTTCAGTCTCTGGAATTGGATCACACATCTGTAATCTCAGCACTCCTGTGGAGACAGAGATGAGAAACAGAGACAGTAGAAGCACCTGGAAGTGATCATCCATCCTTTGCATTTGTCATGACTCCACATTCCTTGCCTGGTCGCTCCCACTTAGCCTAGGACTCTGATTTCTTTTAAGCATTAGCAGCAGGTCTGCTATCTAGTAGCTCTTGCCTGTCCTTGGGGACCCTTCTCTAGGATGTCTAGCTCCTTCCATCCCATTAAAGCATGAGAGTATTACCCTGCACTAAGCTGCTGTGGCTGCCTTGTCTATTCTTAGGATGTATCAGAGAACTGCCTGCTTCTTCCTTTCTAAGTACTAGAGCAGTCTTAGCTGCAGTAATAACTGATGGATCAGGAAGAGTTAGAGAACAGGCATAGCCTATGGCTTACTCTACCCCAGTCCTTCGGAGGGAGCCAAGAGGTCCCAGGGTGAAAGAAGGATCCCAAACCACAGGAAGTTTAGTAACATTCTCTCACCTGTCAAAACGGTGTTGGGGTTCTCTGCCACTTGAAGGTTTGTTTTGTTTGTTTATTTGTTTCTTTTGAGATAAGGTCTCATTATGTCCTGGCTGGTTCAGAACTCACTGTATAGACAAGGCTAGCCTTGAACTCACAGAGATTCAGCTACCACCAGACCCTCTTAGCAACATTCACCTTGAAGTCTGCTATCTGGAACCCTATCTGGGCCTCCACCTGCCTCTTAGAACCTCATCTTAGGCTCACCCATCACCATCCTTAGTCACACAGATACTCAAGCTTGCCATCCTTGGCCACTGGCCAGACTGCAAGCACGTTGTCATTTGTCCTTGGTGGCTAGTGTCCTATGGAACACTGGGCTTTCTGCCCCTGCCAGTTCTTTTTTTTTTTTTTTTGTTTTTCTTTCTTTTTTTTTTTGTTTTTTTTTTGTTGTTTTTTGTTTTTCGAGGCAGGGTTTCTCTGTGTAGCCCTGGCTGTCCTGGAACTCACTCTGTAGATCAGGCTGGTCTAGAACTCAGAAATCCGCCTGCCTCTGCCTGACCCTGGCAGTTCTAGAGGAGAGGCCAGAGCTCTGTCCTGGGCGGCTTAGCTCCAGACCAGTACCTGTGCTCTCCCTGTACTTGTATAAAGAGATGCTTCTGACAGAATTCCAGGAAATACAATCTCAAAGAAGGGAACAGAAGTCCTTGACTACTCAGCTAATGAGAAGTGGTTGCTATTAGGCACGTGAGGGTTTTTTTTTTCCCTATCTTTGTTCTGTGCTCATACATTTGCATATATATATTAAAATCTACATTTGTATATTTTGCATATTTTACTTTACAGTTAATTTTACAACTACTTACTAACATGATCATAGTAATAAATGATCATAGAAAATATGATTTTTTTTTTTCAAGACAGAGCTTATGTAGCTCATGTTGGCTTTAAACCCACTGTGAAGCCAAGGATGACTTTGAATTCCTGATCGTCCCACCTCCACCCCCTAAGTGCTGGAATTACAGGTGTGCTTCATCATGTAAGAAGGAACCAAACCAAAGCCATTTTGAATAAAACTTACATTTTGAATAGGGGTCAAATGAAGTTTAAGTTCCCAGGACCTCCCTGGATAACTGGTACCCTGCTTGGCAAAAAGGGACGTGTGTGGATAACTGACGTCCTGGTTGACAGGTTGAGGAATGAATGCTAAGCAGGTCATCCTGCAACAGTTGAGTAAACCGACCAATGATAACAGGATACATGTACCAAAAAGACACGTTCCTAAGGAAATCCCCTCTCCTAAATCTTGATTGGTGGGAAAAAAAAAATGTAACTATAACTTGGCACAAATATCTGTGGTTTTCAAGCTTAAACACTCTGTAACATTTTGGCTGGGGCAGGGGTCGCAGTTCAGCTCCCAAGTCTGTTCTGAAGCCCTGATTGATCATAAATTTTTGTCAGCTTACGTTGACCTGGTGTTTCAGTTGTGTTGGATCTAAGTGGACCCCATGACAGTCACACTCAGCTTGAGTTGTAATGCCATAGTCCTCCCTGATAAGTGTTGCACCAATTTGCAAATGAACATGACCTGCCATTTGGTATCACCTCTCTCCACTCTGTACTACTGACTCAGGACCTGGTGCACACATGCCACTAGTGTTTGGGTAGCAAAGCCCCACACTACAGGTATACAGAACAGGGTCTCATGACTGTATAGGAGCTGTGTCCTCAGGGATTCTGTGAGAACCAGTGTGCTCAGTGGAGTGGTTTGTGCAAATAAAACCATTTATATAACTACCATGCAACTGTGTGCCTTTCAGCAGGCAGGCTGCTCTCTTGAGCAAGAATTTAGGAAATTTGACCTCTCATTCCTGCACTCAAACTAGTTTGCTTTTACTACATGTTAAGAATCTGCCCAAGATTACTGCTTTTAAAAGTCATGTGCTGAAAAAGATTTGAAAGGTGTTTCTTCACTCTGTCCACTCAGTTTGCTGGAGGTTGGGGGTTGTGGTGCACACCTTTAATCCCAGCACCCAGGAAGCAGACACAGTTGGATCTCTGTGAGTGTGAGGCCAGCCTGGTCTATGGTACCATCTCTGAAGGCCCTCCCAGTCCCAGTCTTGTGACTTGAGGTTTCTTACAGCAACAAGTGCTGTCCTCTGTCTTCTGCCTGGCTAAGCTTCATGGAGATGCATAACAGTATTCCCAGGAGTTCTGCCCCCATTGTAAGTGGTCTCTTCCCTTTGAGTGAACTCCAACCGCAATGCCTGGTTCCCATGAAGCATTCCATATAGCCAGTGAGAGAATAAGACTGATCATGGGCAGAATGATGGAGAAGTATCGGCCAAAGTTCCTTGTGCCTATTTGCACCCATTCTGACTGGCCAAGTCTGGGATGGGGCTCTTGGAGAATCTGTGCTTGATTTTACACTTAGTATAATGGAGTTTTACTATGTGCTTGATTTTACACTTAATATGATGGAGTTTTACTAGCAAATAACCTTTCTCCCTTCCCACATCAGCTCACCCGACGATTACCACCCATCAAAGAAGCTAAACCTAGGCTCCAAAAGCTTTTCCGGGATTTCTGGCTCTACTCTGTGCTAATGGGATTCGCTGTGGAAGGCTCAGGTAGGGAGTGGTGTTTCTCCAGGAAATGCTGAGCTGCAAGAAACAGCTAAGGTCAGACTCAACAACCCAGAGTCTGGGTACATTTGTTCTGAGCCCAAATGTAGCTGCTTGTTCTCACAGGTACTTAGAAACATTACATCTCCCAATGGGGATGCTATACCCTGTACAAAACTAGACAGCAGATTTGTCTCTGAGTCTCATTGTGGGGACAATTGTCTTAGGAGACCCAGGTCTCTAGAAATTGCCAGTCAGTATGTAAGACTTCTTGAAGTAGGTACTCTGTGTTCTCATATATTCAATCTCATTCTCTCTCTCTTTCCCTCCCCTTCTCTCTTCTCTCTCTCTCTCTTTCTCTCTCTTTCTCTTTCTCTCTCTCTTTCTCTTTCTCTCTCCCTCTCTCTTTCTCTCTTTCTCTCTCTTTCTCTTCTCCCCCTCCCTCTCTCCTCTCTCTCATCCCATCTACCCTGTGCTGGGAAAATGGCCTCACTCATATTGGCCGTGTGACCTAGTGATCTGTACACCTAGCCCTTATCTCACTACACCTCTGTCTTACAGGACTCTGGCCAGAAGAATGGTATGAGGGAGTCTGTGAGATAGCTACCAAGTCTCCTCTGCTCACCTTTCCCAGCAGAGAGCCTCTTCGATCAGTCCTCCAGTACAACTCAGCTATGAAAAATGATACGGTTACCCCTGTACGAGTTCACTTCTCACTCTTGTTAATCTGTCCTGAAAAAACTCAGAACAAATCCTTTTCATGTCCTTATATGTTGCTAACCATTAGGCTTCCTTTCTTCTGAGAAGGCAGCATCATGAACCTCTGAGTGTTTCCTTCCCTCCAGGCTGAACTGAGTGAGCTCCGCAGTACCATCATCAACTTGCTAGATCCTCCTCCTGAGGTGTCTGCCCTCATCAACAAGCTGGACTTTGCCATGTCTACCTATCTCTTGTCTGTGTATCGGCTGGAATACATGAGGTACGTGAGCCTCTACCTCCACACGCATTGAATCACATTTTTAACTTTTGTGTCTTGATAGATATGGGACTTTTTCAACTCCTCCCAAGACCTACAACTGTTTAGAAAGCAAACAACTGTTGGAGGGAGAGGGAGGGGTCCTTTAATCCCAGCACTTGGTAGGCAGAGGCAAGTAGTACATGTGCAGGCACACACGCACACGCAAACACACACACATACAAACAGACAAACAAATCTAAAAAAATAAAATGAAATAGGATGGTTAAAGTAAAGGAACTGATCATCTCATTACAACTACTATAGTATGTTAATGTAGCTCCTCCCTCTTTTCCCTCAAAGAAGAGCAGCCAGAGAGCTGAGGCCAACAGTAGAGCGCTCGTCTCACTGGCAGGGTTCTACCCCAGACTGCAGTTAAAAAAAGAAAAGAAAGAAAGAAGCTAAATGGAAAACAAAGCATGGTGACCGTGGTTGGCACAGAGTGGTGTGCCTGCCTAGAGCTGTCTCCCACCCTTCGAGTGTGGTGCTAGGGTGTTATAGCTGTGGACTCCTGCAGATCCCCTAGAGCCCTACACCAGCATGGAACAACCCCTGAGCTCTGATTCAAGGATGAGACTTTGATTTCCAGTTTCTGGTTATTAGGAAAATTTGAAATCATGGTGTGAGAAGTTAAAAGTGTCTGGTCCTGCACAGATCCATTTACTTTAAGACCCTGGCTTTGCTTTACAGAAGCTCAGCTACCTCCTGAGAGGCTTGTGTGGGGCTGATTAATCCCTATCAAGCCCTGCTTTCTTAAGTGCAGCTACTAGAACCTGAACGACTCTTCAATATAGCTGTGGCTCACGCACATGAGTTTGCTTCCTTTTTCTCCCTTTCCCTAAAGGTTCTAGGCATTTTGTTTTTATCTTCTTACATTCTTTTTATCTTATACATGTATATGACTGACTGTAGCACATGGATGGCAGACATGATAAGTGTTCTGCGTCATCTGACTGGCTCACATAGGTATTTATTATCATAAAGGTAAAAGAAAAATACCAGTACTGGTGAAGTCAGGGCAGAAGGGTTGGTATGAGTTTGAGACCAGCCTGAGCTACGTGAGACTGTGACTCACAGAAATGAAGAAGGAGCTGGACAGATGCACAGTGATTCCAAGGTCCTGCACAAGGCAGTTTACATAACTCCAGACTCGGCAGGTACCCACTTACACGGCACTCAGACATAGACACAGGCAAACAGAACCCCAAGAATGGCACAGAATATGCCAAAGATAAAGAAATCCTGAATGCAGCTTGGGCGTGGTAGCATATGACTTTAATCCCAGCACTCAGGAGGCAGAGGCAGGTGGATCTTTGTGAGTTCTAGGCCCACCTAGTCTGCACAGTGAGTTCCAGGACAGCCAGGGATACATAGAGAAACCCTGCCTCAGAGAAAAAAAAGCAAGCCTTGGTTCATGTAATCTCTATGTCACATAATTGTACCAGTGTGTCACTAGTGGTGTAATTAGTGGATTGAACAAGATAGGACTATGTTACTAAACGGTATAGATGAACCTGTAGAAAGTCCAAATGAGTGTGTGCTCCTATAAACAACAGAGATACTGTCCTGTAAGCAAACTAGTTCAGAACAGTGCCAGCTCTCCGATGGGGAGGGGAGGGTTATATGTTTGTAAAATGTGTTCAACGCTGCTCTTTTTGTTAGGGTACTGCGTTCTACAGATCCAGATCGCTTCCAGGTAATGTTCTGCTACTTTGAGGATAAAGCTATTCAGAAAGACAAATCTGGTAAGCTCATTATTACAGTACTTTCATGATAAATTGAGCTTGAGTAGGAAAAAGAAAAGAATATTTCCTATTTTCTGTTCACATAGAGAAAACAGTTTTATGATGTTACAAACCGCATTGGAAGTATCTTTATAAAATATATAACCTTAAAAATAAGGCAAGGAACAAAAAAAAAAAAGCTGGGCGGTGGTGGCGCACGCCTTTAATCCCAGCACTTGGGAGGCAGAGGCAGGCGGATTTCTGGGTTTGAGGCCAGCCTGGTCTACAGAGTGAGTTCTAGAACAACCAGGACTACACAGAGAAACCCTGTCTCGAAAAACCAAAAAAAAAAAAAAAAATAATAAGGCAAAGTAGGACCATCAAGATGGCTCAGCAGATAAAGGTACTTGTGTCTGACAAAGGTGCCGGGGACCTCTGTGGTGGAAGGAGAGAACTGACTCCATAAATTGTCTGCTGACACTTAAAATCCATGTGCACTGTGAAATATAAGTGCACATGTGCACACAGAATAAATAATAAATATAAAATACTTTTTTCCTTTTTTAAAAATGACTATTTTTATTTTATAACCTATTTTGTCTGCGTGTATGCCTGTGTGAGGGCGCCAGATCCCCTGGAACTGGAGTTACAGACAGCTGTTACCACAGTATGGGTGCTGGGAATGGAACCCAGGTCCTCTGGAAGAGCAGCCAGGGCTATTTATTAACCACTGAGCTATCTCTCCAGTCCCCCCAACCCAAGACTTTTTTTTAATAATCCAGGGTACCCTAGGTTATAGTTGAGTTGGTAGAGTGCTTTCCTCGTGGGCCTAAAGCCCTGTGTTCAGTTCTTGGTGTACTATTATTCAGGGTTACCCAAGCACTTGGTTGTGGAGGCATGAGGATTACAAGTCCAGGGCCATCTCAGCTACACAAGTTCAGTGGCAGCGCAGGGCACTCAGAAGCTGTCAAGTGGGCCATGATTGGTATCTAAGCTCTTGGGAGGCTGAAGCAGGATAACTGCAAATTCAGGGCAACCCTGACTAACTTAGAGACTCAAAGAAAGCAAAAAGAGGGCTGGGAAGATTCTCAGTAGGCAAGGGTGCTTGCTGTGAAGATCCAAGCTCAGATTCCCAGCACTCATGTAAAAGCTGGAAATGTGTGCCAGCTGGCTCCCAAGAGCTCGCTGGCCATCATCCTACCCAACAACAAGCTTCGGGTTTAGTGAGAGAGCCTTCGGAAAACTTAGAGAAATAGTGGTAGGAAAAAATACCCAGTGTCCTCCTCTGGTGTTTCAATGTGTACATTCAAAGTGTACCCCACACAGGGGTACAAGCATACAAGACACCTACACAAAGGGAGGGCGTGGGGATATAGCTCAAGCATAGAGGGTATGTATAAGACCCTAGATTCAATTCCCAGAACCACAAAAAGAAATTTAATTTAATTTAATTTAATTTAATTTAATTTAAAAAAAACACATCCTTCCAATTTTGTCACTCTGCAAAGATCCAAAACAGGAGTTCACTGTGTTTGCAAGCAGGCCAGTATCCAGACACTGACCTCTGATACTGTCTTCTGCTTAAAAGAACCAAGGAGCCGGGCGGTGGTGGCACACGCCTTTGATCCCAGCACTTGGGAGGCAGAGACAGGTGGATTTCTGAGTTCGAGGCCAGCCTGGTCTACAGAGTGAGTTCCAGGACAGCCAGGGCTACACCGAGAAACCCTGTCTCGAAAAACCAAAAAAAAAAAAAAAAAAAAAAAAGAACCAAGGCTCCCCAGATGGTCATTTATGAATCTTAAGCATCTTTCTGTTGCCAAGAGGATCATGGAACCAATTAAGCAAACTCTTAGTGAACAAGTTAGAATAATTTGAATGTAAATGGTATTTTTTTGTAATTTTGCTTAATTGACATGAGTTGACATTATAAATGGTATGAATCATAATGATGTTCTAAAAAGAGTATAAAGTTTAATATAAAATGTAGAACAAAATTAGGGAGATTTCATTTGGAGTTGTCCCTTTTATAAAATGGCATAAGATTTGCATAGAAGCTGCACATATCTACAGGTATGTCGTAAGTCATTTTGTATTACTTAGATTACCCAGTACAATGTAAATACTATGTAAATAGCTCATATGATATTTATTTTTACTTTGTGTATGAATGTTGCATGTATGTATGTATGTATGTATATATGTATGTATGTGCCTTGTATATACTTATTTAGTTTAGGTTTTCTTTTTCTTTTTTTCCCCCTTTGGTTTTTCTTTTCTTTTTTTTTTTTTCTTTTTTTTTTTGGTTTTTCGAGACAGGGTTTCTCTGTGTAGTCCTGGCTGTCCTGGAACTCACTCTGTAGACCAGGCTGGCCTCGAACTCAGAAATCTGCCTGCCTCTACCTCCCAAGTGCTGGGATTAAAGGCATACACCATGAGTCTGGCTGGGTTTTTTTTTTTTTTTTTTTTTCCTTTGAACGGGGTCATACAGTTCAGATTGGATTTGAACTTCACCACCTGAGTACCAACCAGTATTACAGGTGGGCTTTTGCCAGGACAGGCTCTGATATCAGAAAGGTTTTGAACATCATGTCAGCCCTTAAATGACTTTCAGTCTGGGGGCTAGAGAGATGGCTCAGCAATTGAGAGACCTGCTGGTATTTATTTATTTTTTGGGGGGGGGAATTTTATAATTATATTTATGTACAGAACATTTAGTGTACATTTAACCCAGTTTAGTGGCGAGTTCTTTAGCCTTTGCCTTTTCCAGCTTGGCAATGCGAGCCACAGACTTAGGACCCAGGACGTTGCCTCCCAGTGGCGGCGGATCTCGTCATATCTGTCATTATAATTGGTCCTAATAGCTTCCACCAGCTTAGCCAGAGCACCCTTGTCTTCCGAGTTAACCTGTGTGAAGGCCACAGTGGTACATGTCTTCCTGTGGACCAGGCGCCCCAGCCTGGCCTTTGCCCTGATGATATAGCAGGGCACCCCATCTTTCAACACAGAGCAGGCAGGAAAACCACCAGCTCAATGGGGTCTACATCATGGGCAATCACCACCAGCTGAGCCTTCTTGTTCTCCACCAAGGTGGAGACTGTGTTGACTCCTGCTCGGAGGACAGGTGGTCTCTTAGTTGGGACGTCTCCTTTGCCAGCAGCTTTCTTCTCAGTACGGGCCAGTAGCCTTTGCTTCTTCTCTTGCTTTGTCCTCTGGCCTGTACTTGTGGGCAAGCTTAAGCAGCTGAGTAGCTGTTTGTCTGTCCAGGGCCTGCGTGAACTGGTTAATGGCAGGAGGAACTTTGAGCCGCTTATAGAGGATGGCTCTTTGCCGCTGCAGCCTGATGTAGCGCCGCCATTTAACGAAGCGTGTTAGATCTCTTTTGGGCTGGATGTCCTGCCCAATCCCGAAGTTCTTGGGCCTTTTCTCGAACAGAGGATTGACCACCTTTTGGCCTCCTGTTTCTTGACGACGGCGGGGGCCGGGGCCACCTTCTTCCCCTTGGCCTTCTTTCCTTTGGGCATCTTGCTCGGCTGGAGGAGAGAGACCTGCTGGCATTTAGATCCCAGCACCCATATCCCTGTAACACAGCTTGCTCCAAGGAGTCCAATGCCCCTTCTGGCCTTTATGAGCACTCATACATACACATGCATATAAACACACAGAGACATACACACATAATTATTTTTACAAAATAACTTATTTTTACAAAGTAAAATAATTTTACAAAAAAAATGAAATTTTTAAGTTTCCAATTTTGGAACATTTCAGATTTTGACTTCTTCTTTTTTTTTTTTTTTTTTAATGATGATGAGAATCAGACCAAGAGCCTCATACATAATAGGCAAACACTCTTCCACAGAAGTACATCCTTACATAGATGGCAGTTTAGATTTTTTTTTTTTTTTTTTGTTTTTCGAGACAGGGTTTCTCTGTATAGCCCTGGCTGTCCTGGAACTCACTCTGTAGACCAGGCTGGCCTCGAACTCAGAAATCCACCTGCCTCTGCCTCCCAAGTGCTGGGATTAAAGGCATGTGCTACCACCGCCCAGCACATTTTAGATTTTCAATTTTAAGATTAGAGGTATTCAACATATACCAGGAAGTAAGGGGGGAAAGAAGGGGTGGATCCTGAGGGGTGGGTCAGGAGAACACAAAAGCCAGTTTGAGAGCTTCCAGTGACCATGGTGGGAACAATCTGAACAGTAGCAGTATTTGATTATAGCCTGGAAAAAGCTGGAAAAAAAAAAAAAAAGCTAGAGGCTGGAGTGCTATCTCCCTGATTACTGTTCTCAGAGGACCTAAGTTCAGATCCCAGCACCCACATGACAGCTCACACCCATCTCTAACTTCAGGTGCAAAGGATCTAAGGCCTTCTGGCTTCCACAGACACTAGGTATGTGCATGGTATACATACATCATACATACGTACATACCTAGACACATATAGGCAAACACTGTGTGTGTGTGTGTGTGTGTGTGTGTGTGTGTGTATAATAAAGCTGTGAGTCCATACTAATTAAATTATTGAATAAATGCAAAATAGGAAAAGAGAGACAACTCTTTCTTAAAGAACTCCAGTTTATAGCAGTAGAAGTAGGAATAAATAGAATATCCTCGTGGGCAGCTGTAGTACCTACTGCAGGCAGAATCCATTGAGAAGCTAAAACTAGCAAAATTTCAAAGAGAAATTAGATATAGGCATGATCTCAAACTATATGAGTATATGTTCCATAAAGATATGTTGTTTGTGGCTTCAGCTCACTCAGCACTCCTGGAGTGGCACTTAGCTCCTCAGCTTAGAGTATAGGCTCTACAAGTATGGAAAGGGAAAAGTAGTTACTCAAATGCTGTGCTGACAGTTCACTTCAGAAATGGTAAGAACTTGTAGATGCCATAGCCCTGATACAATAAGACAAGAGAAACAGGTATGCTAGCACACACCTCTCACCCCAGCACCTGGGAGTCTCAGGTCAGAGTATTGCCACAAGTTCAAGTCTAGCCTGGGCTACACATGAGAAGCAAACCAGTCAAACCATGTCTTAAGAAACCCAGGGAGGCAGGGGAGAAAAGAAAGAAGAAAGAAAGAGAGAGAGAGAAGAAGCAAGGAAGGAAAGAGAAAGAGAGGGAGAAAGGAAAGAGAGAGAGAGAAAGAAAGAAACAAAGAAAGAAAGAACCAGCATTCCCTCCAAGTGGTCTCAGATAGCTAGATTGAAAAACCTTCTATAAATTAACTGTGTTCTTAAAGTATCAAGGTCATGAGGTCCAAGATCAGACTGAGAGATCAACACAGTTATAAGAGTCCAAGAACTGTGAGAACATCCTGCGTGGTGTTCAGAAATGGCTCCAGGAACAGAAAAGGGACATGAGTGGGAGAAGCGGGTGATAGTGTGGTACCAGGTTTCCTACTTCTGACAAATGCAGCCTAGTTATGGCAGATGTGCTACTCTGCAGCTCTGTGCATTCAAGATTGTTGGTAACTTTTGTGACGGTGCCTGATCCCTGGAACCTCCCTCTCATTGCAGGGATGATGCAGTGTGTCATTGCTGTCGCTGACAAAGTGTTTGATGCATTCCTGAACATGATGGCAGAAAAGGTACGCCTACATGAGTGCCAGTGAGTGGCACCTGGAGATACATGGGAGAGCCCTGTGGGACCTGTCTTCTCGCTGTAGGCTAAGACCAAGGAGAATGAAGAGGAGCTGGAGCAGCATGCTCAGTTTCTGCTGGTGAACTTCAACCACATTCATAAGAGGATAAGAAGAGTGGCTGACAAATACCTGTCTGGTCTGGTGGATAAGTAAGTTTGATTTCTCCCTGCTGCCTTTGTATGTATGTATATAAATGTTGATAGCTTGGAACAGGGAAAAACCACTGTTACATCATCAGCCCAAATAACAAAGTCAGAACAAAAATTCAAGGGTGCTACAGCTCCCTGAAGAATGTTCTTAAGTTTGTAACAGCCGACATTTTAGCTTAGAAACATACTCATTCTGAGCCATTTGTATTATCTAAAATAAGCTCACTATCTCCTAACCCAGGATCCAGCTAGAAGTCCCCCAGGAGAATAAGGATCCTATAAGCTTCTTAGAATAAAAGCTTACACTTGTATTTTCCCACTGCTTGTGCTAAGAGACAAAGTAGGCTTAGGCATGACAGTATACTGACACCTTTCAGAAGGTAAGCTGGGTGGCCTCTGAAATATAAAGGCCAAATTAGCACACACACAGCTTCCTGAGGCAGCTGCAGAATCTGAGGATAGGTCAGGAGCCAGCCAGGATTCACAAAGACCAAGCCCTGCACACATGGCCTACATCCAAGTCAGGACACGAATACAATGATTACTGCACAAGGCAGTGTCCTTCCAGTCCATGGGCCATCAGCCCATGATCTGTTACTTCATTCCACTGCTTTACTTCATTCCAGTATTCTTGTTTTCTGTTGGTGCCATATATGAGAAATACCGGGGAGCCACCATAAAACACTGGAACTGCTTTAGAAAGGAGGGGGTGTGGCCTGTGTTTGCCCTCAGAGGGAGGATGGGCTGGACCTGAGAACGTTTCTGACCAGGCTCCATCCCCTCACTGTGGAGAGAGGTGGATAGGTACTATGTCTCAGTGGGCTCATGCCTGTGCAGCGGAGATCCCGTAGGTGGACAGTGTAGGTTCCTAGAAAGTTCTTCTCAGCCCTGGGAACCCTTATTTCTGTAGGTTTCCACACTTGCTCTGGAGTGGGACTGTGCTGAAGACCATGTTGGACATCCTGCAGACCCTGTCACTATCACTAAGTGCTGTGAGTATCCCAGTATGTAGGTCTACCTAACTCATGAGCTTCCCATGATGTGTTGTACTGACTCCAATATTACCCCTGATCCTCACTTATGTACAAGTGGTAAATGGAGTGGGTACTGGAATTGTTCCCTGATGTCTCTTACTAGGCAAGTTTGGGAGTCCATGTGGGGCATGGTCTGTTGACTGTGTCACATGCTTGGCAGAAGCAGCCTTGAGGGCTTAGGGGTCTGTTGTTTCCAGGATATTCACAAGGACCAACCTTACTATGACATTCCTGATGCCCCCTATCGGATCACAGTTCCTGACACATATGAAGCCCGGGAGGTAAGTCCCACCTGGTCCCCTAGAATGAGGGTTTCCCTAGGGATATCAAGACAGGTGTTCAACATACCTTAGGTCCCTGAGTCCCCAGAATTTAGTACGGTGGTTCTTGGCACTGGCCTGCTGCAGGGGAGCTCCTGAATTCCTGGGCCTGTCTGTGTTCCAGGCCTGTGGCTTCCGACTCAGTGTCCTGACTCTGCAACATTACTGCTTTATCTGCCAAAGGCAATTCTAGCTATGAGTCAGCTATCAGCAATCAGATATGCATTGAGCAAGCATGATTTTTAGAGCTCAGTCCTCTCAGGCATGCCAACTTTTTCACTGTAGAATAGAATGACAGACTCTGGTTTTACCATAGGAAGATGTCCTGATAGCTCCTCTCCCTACTGAGTCTGATGTGGAGCCCTGCTACAGAGTGCTGAACTGGCCTAGCATTCTCCCAGCCTGGGGCAGGGCCCTGCCCTAACTTAGGCCTCCCCAGCTGGACATACTGATGTGGCATCTCTGAGGACTTTGTTTCCCCATCTAGAACATGCCTTTTTATTTAGTGACTGACTCAGGGCATGTTGCACAGTGGCCTTAAGATGAACTGTTTATGTTGTAGGAACTGCCACACAGCTTTCTGCAAGAACCACAGACCATAGTATACTCAGAATCCCTGTGCCCTGGAGCTTTGGTGTTAGTACATGGTCACTGATACAGTTTCCATATCCATTACCTTAAGACTAGGTGGCTTACGGAAAGAAATTATCTCACAGTGATGGGAAGAAAACATCCAAGAACGAAGTGTTAGCAGGGGGGTTTTCTGACATCACTGTCCTTGGAATGCACTGTGTTCTCGTGTGGTCTTCCCTCTTGGGGGTGTCTCTGATGTTTCGACATTTCTTCCTTTCATAAGTATACCAGCTGCATTAGGCTAGGCTTTCCCTCGGTGGCCTATAATTTAATCCCCTCTTTCAAAGCCCTATCCAAGTACAGTCTCATTGTGAGTTTCTGAGGATCAGGGCTTCCACATAAGACTTTCGAGAAGACACAGTTTAGCCTGTGACTGTCACTGCAGTCTAGATAGGCTGACGTCAGGTTGTTCAACTTGCAGAGCATCGTGAAGGACTTTGCTGCACGCTGTGGAATGATCCTGCAGGAAGCCATGAAGTGGGCACCCACGGTCACTAAGTCCCACCTACAGGTACTTTCTCCAAATATCAAAAAGGAGTCAGAATATAAATTCTGGTGTGAATAAATGGAGACCGAGAACGGTGTAAAACCTGAGGAAGGTGGATGCTCAGGGTTATCTGTTGGACATGCCTTTCATGTGAGCGTGCTTGTCAGCTTAGTGGGTCTGGCTCTGACCACTAACCATAAGGTGTTACGGTCGTGGGAGGATTGTGACTGCTTGCAAGGTGAATTGGAGCACTATGGGGGTCAGGGACAGTGGCGCAGGCCACCCAGGCTTAGTACATGATGTGCACCTTAGTGCAGGGCCTTGACGAAGGCCAGTGAGCAGACAGACGCAAAGATTCTTTGTAGGCTACATACATACATACGTCTACATTTCTTCAGACTAAAGTTCTGGCTTGCAAAGAGAACAAAAATGTCACAGAATATAGAAGGGAAAAGTTGTCTTAGAAGGAATCAAAGATTTTTAAAAAAAAAAAAGGTACCACTAGAAAGAACCTGAGCTAACAGGGTGCAGGCTGATGAGAGAAGCCTGTGTGACCTCAGGAGAACATTTAAGGGAAGCTAATTTTGTTCATTTATTTTTGTTTTTCAAGACAGGGTTTCTCGCCGGGCGGTGGTGGGCGGTGGTGGCGCATGCCTTTAATCCCAGCACTTGGGAGGCAGAGGCAGGCAGATTTCTGAGTTCGAGGCCAGCCTGGTCTACAGAGTGAGTTCCAGGACAGCCAGGGCTACACAGAGAAACCCTGTCTTGAAAAAACCAAAAAAAAAAAAAAAAAAAAAAGACAGGGTTTCTCTATATACTCCTGGCTGTCCTGGAGCTTACCATGTAGATCACCAGACTGGTCTTGAACTCACAGAGATCCATCTGCCTCTGCCTCCTGGTGGTGGTATTAAAGGCATGTGACACCATACCTGGCTCAAGGGAGAGCTATTTTTTAAAAAAGTATTCCTCTTGGTGAAGCCCAAGAAGGGTAAAGCAGCTGGCTTTGAGAGACTTACAGTCAGTTTGGAATGCACTGAGCAGGAATCCCTGGCTTGTGCCTAGGATTACCATCCACAAAGGGGTTGATCAGCAAGGACTGAGCAATGCTGGAAGAGGGTTGGACCCAGATTCATACACAGAAGAGGACAAAGCCATGCCTGGCTATAAAGGCACACTTTGACACTGTGTAGTTTTAATATTTATCCACTGGAATTCTTCAGATTTTTTTGCCAAATCATTAATATTTGAGAAATATCTGGTTTCATATAGAGGAAAAGAGCCATAGCTACTAATGAAAACAGGAATCCTTTAGTGCCTAAAGATTTCAGGAAACAAAAAGGAATCAGGAGATAGACGTCATCTACCCCAGCAATTTTTTTAGACGAACAGCCTTAAGAAGAAAATAGAAGCTGGCCAGTGGTGGTACATGTCTTTGATCCCAGAACTTGGGAGGCAGAGGCAGGTCTATCTCTGTGAGTTCAAGGCTAGCCTGATCTATAGAGCAAGTTCCAGTACAGCTAGGGTTACACAGAGAAACCCTGTCTTGAGAAAACAAAAAAAGAAAAGAAAAGAGAATATAACAAGGCTTGAAAGGGTCATACTATTTCTAGCAGGCACGCCGCACCCTGGTTCCTTCTGCTTCCCCAGCAGCCATCCCTTCTGAACCCCACTTCATGCAGCTCTCACTGACCGGTTTTACTGCCTGCCCATCCTCCCAGTGCCACCACAGTGGTCCAGTCTTAGTAGCAAATCTGACTTGGTTTTTAAACTTAACCATTCCTCAGTCCCTATCACTGTAGAGTCTGATTGTAGATGTATTTCCCCAGCTACAGAAATTTCTAAAACAATTAGCAGTGCTGTGTGTGTGCTTCCTCCTGTTCCTGCTCCTGTACTGATGAGAACATGTGGTTCCAAGAGTAAAGCTTTCTTCCTCTTGCTCTGCTCTGCTGTGTAAAAATAACTTTTATTTGCCTGATTTAAATGTCTCTGGTGCTTACTGCCTCCATCTGCTAACCTAGGCTTAGACCTGGAAGCTTCTAGCCTCCATACAATCTAATCTAGGCCTAGAATGTTGTCAGCCTCTGAGACTTGCTCCTGAATAGACTCAACCCTTCCTGTTACCTTCTGAACTCTGGCTGACTGATTCAACTCAGTTGTTCTGGCTCAGACTCTTCTCCAAGCTGACTGATTCAATCTGGCTTCTCTCAGTTTCTCCTGAATTGCTCTGCTTGGCCTCATGCTAATTTTGGCAATATGTTCTAATCTGGCTCCTTCTCATTCTCTAGCTCCTTCTGTCTTCACCTGTGTCTAGCTTGTCGTCTCTTTATAATTGTCCTAATGAAACTAACTCACTCTGTCTCTCTTTCTCTGTCTCTGTCTCTCTCTCTCTCTCTCTCTCTCTCTGCACTGCTCCCTTAAATTGCATCTCTTTTTTTCTCTCTTCTCATGGAAGTTGGGAATATTTTATTCTGTCAAATCTTTCTCTGGTTCATCACTTTATCTGCCACTCAGACATCACTTTCAAACATGGGTGCTTCCTTCAAAAAACTAACTTTACTTTCATTATTTGGGATTAAAGGTGTTTACTAAGGGTGTGTCTGTATTCCAGCCAAGAAGATTAAAGGTGTGTGCTAAGGGCTGAGCCACACCACAACTAGAAACAGGCTTTTTTAAGTTAATAACACAATATTGGGGTTCACAGAATGATAAAATATCCTGCGTCACTGGTGCCCTCCTGCTAGCCAACAGACATGCTCAGATACTTGTGCTGGGTTCCCAGTGTCCATTCCACACATCCTTCAGTAGCAAAGCACTGCCATAACAAAGCAGAGACCTGTGTGTTCACAGCAGGTTGAGGCTGTGCAGCTTGTTGTCCAGCAGCTGGCAGAACATTTGCCAAATAGCATATCTGCAGTCAAGAGTGGCCCTCATGCCTTGCAGTGGTGGCGCACGCCTTTAATCCCAGCACTTGGGAGGCAGAGGCAGGTGGATTTCTGAGTTCGAGGCTACAGAGTGAGTTCCAGGACAGCCAGGACTACATAGAGAAACCCTGTCTCAAAAAAAAAAAAAAGAGTAGCCCTTATATAGATCATGACATAGCCTGCCAACTGTGTAACAGCCACTCAGAGATCAGGGCCTCCTCCTCGTCTATAAATGAAAAGGGCTTGACTCCTTGATAGTCCCACAGTTGGCAAGTCAGAGCCGGTCCTGCGCTGAAGCCTGGTATCTGATCTGCTGCTTTATGCTTCTAGTGTTTTCCTTTACGTTAGTGAAATAGCTTGCTTTCTTCCATTTCAGGAATATCTGAACAAGCATCAGAACTGGGTGTCAGGACTGTCCCAGCACACAGGATTGGCCATGGCCACTGAGAGCATCCTTCACTTTGCTGGCTACAACAAGCAGAACACAACTCTCGGGGTATGTGCAAATATCCTATGGACAGTGAGCCCCTAATCTGTGATAGGATGAAGGACTCAGTCTATATGCAGACTTTCATGAAAGACCCCTCAGCTCCCATATCCCACACATTTGTGATCTGTTGACAGATGGAGATTGATGAGGGCCCAGAAGAAGTGCCCATCCAAACAGGCATTTGCCTGTTGTGCTTAAGTTTTGAAATATGTAGATTTTTGAAGGTAAAATTTAATACATTGCCGGGCAGTGGTGGCGCACGCCTTTGATCCCAACACTTGGGAGGCAGAGGCAGGCGGATTTCTGAGTTCAAGGCCAGCCTGGTCTACAGAGTGAGTTCCAGGACAGCCAGGGCTATACAGAGAAACCCTGTCTCGAAAAAAAGAAAAAATTAATACATTGATGAAATCTGACTTTCTAGTGTCTATAGAGAGGAAAGAAACTGGCTTCTCAGACATACACAGATATATATATATCATAGTCACATTTGTCTGGAATCAACCTTTCTAATGCTGGGACCCTTTAATACAGTTCTAATGATATTTTGGTGACCCTCAACCATAAAGTTATTTTGTTGCTACTTCATAACTATAAGTTTGCTAATGTTATGATTGTAATGTAAATATCTGATATGCAGGATATCTGATATTCGACCCCCAAAGGGGTTACAACCTACAGGTTGAGAGCCACTGGTCTGGAACACTCAACTGGACCTCTTCATGATTCTGTTTCCCACAGGTGCTCAAATGCACACATGCGGCCCCTAGCTTTATCTGTTTTGTTTAAGATTAATTTAGGTTTCAAAAGCAGTAGTTTCACAGTTAAATTAGGCTGGAATTTAAGTCAGGATGGGTAAGTCAGGATGGGACAGACAGTTGAACCTGCTAATGAGGCTGGCCTTGCAGCATAAGCTGCTCTACCCCCGAGGCAGGCACACACACACACACTCTTACACAGTACAAACCCAGAAAACTTCCAGATGTGCACTGTGCTCAGCTCTGAGTAGACTATGGGTGGGCTCTGTGGAGACAGAAGTAAGGCACCACAAGGAGGAGAAGAAAGTCTTCATCACCCAGCCAGAGAAAAAAACACTTGGTCAAGGGCTTGAGCCATTCCCAGGGAAGGCCTGTGGCTCTGTTGCCATGGAGCTTGTACCTTGGCGTTACTAAACTCCTCTGAAGACATTGGCCTTGGCAAATGTGGCCAGTTGGACCATGCACAGCTAGCTGTCACTAGCCTTTTACTCTTCCCTGTCCCCTTCCCTTCTCCCTCTTGCTCAGGCCCTGTTCGCTCATTGTGAGCCACCGTGTGGTTCCTGGAATTTGAACTCAGTCAGTGCTCTTAACCACTGAGCCATCTCACCGGCCTGCCTTTCTACTCCTAAAAGTGCACAGTAGATTGTCAGCAGTTAGAGAACAGAGACACAGCTCTATACTGCCACCTTCCTTAGGCTGAAGAAGTCCCCTAGATTCTTAGAGTCCTCAGCTCAGGCCAAGCCAGGATTTGTGGCTTTGCTGCTGAAAGGGATTTCTGGATTAACAGTAGAATTGAAGCAGCTTTAGAAATTGTATCAAAGTTGGTTTGGTTTGGTTTGAGACAGTGTCTCACTATATAGCCCCTAGGTATAAAAGATGTGTTTAAGTACATGGGTTAAGAGAGGCTCTAGGAAGAAAGAAAGGCATATCCACATATGGGTACAGCTTGCTCTGATGACTCTCACCTTACATCTCAGAGGATTGCTGAGAGACTTCTCTCTCACTGGATAAGGGAGGAGAGTAAAATGGCTGCAGACACCTTGAGCTTCCTCTAACCGTATCATAACTTGAAGTGGAAGCTGCTGGGGCTGCTAATCTCTGCTAAGAAGCCCAGAAAACTGCAGGCTCATGTCTAAGAAGGAAGAAGTGCCTTAAACTGTTAGCACACTGTGCTGGAATCCTCGCCCTATTGCTGGCAAATGCTTCAACCAGATCCCAGGGTGCCGGGCTTCTATTCCCTTTCTCTTATTTCCAAGAGTTTCTCTACCTTAGTGTCCTGTTTAGGATCTGATCCCCAGCCTTGAGCTCTCCACCACTTGGAGAACACATGAGCAGAACGAAAAGAATCCTTTTTGTTCTGTGTTTGATTAAAGCCAAGTGCTCCTTAGGTACTAGCCAGACAGCTAGCTCCCAGGGGCCTGTGTTGCTGGAAGGATTTTCATCTTTGTCCTAGAAAGTTATAGGTTATAAGTAAGGAGAAGACTCTTGTGTTATTGTTACTGTTTGTTTTAATTTTTTTGGTTTTGGTTTGTTTTAGAATACCTTATTATGAAACACTGGCTTGTCAGGCTGGCTCCCAAGTGCTAGGATTAAAGGTGTGGGCCACTATGTCCAGCTGAGTAGGTTTTTTTTTTTTTGGTTTTTCGAGACAGGGTTTCTCTGTGTAGTCCTGGCTGTCCTGGAACTCACTCTGTAGACCAGGCTGGCCTCGAACTCAGAAATCCGCCTGCCTCTGCCTCCCAAGTGCTGGGATTAAAGGCGTGCGCCACCACCGCCCGGCCCAGCTGAGTAGATTCTTGATAAATAGGAAAGGATGCTTTTTGTTCTGTGTTTGATTGTTGGTTATGCCTGAGATCCTGACTAAGGTGCCTCTGTCCTATAGTCCCCAACTCCACATTCTTTTTTTTTTTTTTTTTTTTTTTTATTTATTATAAGTACATTGTTGCTGTCTTCAGATACCCATAAGAGGGCATCAGATCTCATTGCAGATGGTTGAGAGCCACCATGTGGTTGCTAGGATTTGAACTCATGACCTCCGGAAAAGCAGACAGTGTTCTTAACCACTGAGCCATCTCACCAGCCCCCAACTCCACATTCTTAAAAGTGATATATCTTGCCAGGCGGTGGTGGCGCACGCCTTTAATCCCAGCACTTGGGAGGCAGAGGCAGGCGGATTTCTGAGTTCGAGGCCAGCCTGGTCTACCGAGTGAGTTCCAGGACAGCCAGGGCTATACAGAGAAACCCTGTCTCAAAAAACCAAAAAAAGAAGGAAAAAAAAAAAGTGATATATCTTGTACACATATGTGGGACCAGAGTTATTTATGTGTGGTGGTATACACCTTTAATCCCAGCACTTGGAAGGCAGAGGCAGGCAGATCTCTGAGTTTGCGGCTGTCCTGGTCTACAGAAAAAGTTCCAGAACAGCCAAGGCTACACAGGCAAACCCTGTCTCAGGAAAAAAAAAAATTAAATTTTTCCATGAAGCACGCAAGTGTCTAGTGGTCATGTCAGCTGGGCACACTGAAGGTTGAATGATCTGTGTCAGAGCTTGATGTCTCGCCAGGACTTTAGTTAAACATAAGAAAAATAGGTTTCAGCACCTAAAACAGTTCTCTGTACCTGTCTATAGGCAACTCAACTAACTGAGCGCCCAGCCTGTGTGAAGAAAGATTATTCCAACTTCATGGCATCCTTGAATTTGCGCAACCGCTATGCCGGCGAGGTACCTCTCTTGCCCTGATGCAGAGCTGTTCTGAACATCTTGACTTCATGCTATTTAGCTGTTTCATAGTAGACTGTGAAAGAGGGGTCTGGGTGATGTGGAATTTACTCATTTCAGTTGACTTGAAGAGCCTGGATGCTAGCACTCAGTGGTACATTCCAGGGCATTTTGTTATGTGGTAGCAAACGTGGAGTATCATGCATTCTCCTGGACACTTGCTAAGATGTATGTGCTAGTATTCTAATCTTACAGGTAAAAAAACACAGCTCCTGAGGTTAAATAACTTGTCAGAAGTAGCTTGGGAACCATGTCTGCTAGCTCCACACAGAGGTCTTTCACTCACAGAATTTATTCCAGGCTAACTAAATCACTTACCTGTCTGGTTTCAGTTTTCTCTTCCACAAATTCAAATCTAGTTGACACTGAAGGTGGAGACTGAAATCTCATGAAGTTTATCAGGGTGGTCTTCTGGGAGTGGTAGGCTCCCCTCCGCCTGAACACTGCTTCTTGCTCAATCCAATGGCTGCTCTTCTTCTCTGAGTCTTGTACTCAGCATGGGCTAACCTCATGCTGAGAACTGTGGAGAGAGCTTATTCTATGTTATTCCACATGTCTGTGGAAGCAGAAAGTCTGCTTTTGGGGCCTGGGTTTGTATTTTGGAGTTATATCTCCTGTATAGCCAAGTATATGAATAAGGAAGTAACGCTTTCTGGAAAAAAATTATATATGAGAAGATAGTAAAGCCAGTTTTGTTGTTTGAGTCATTAATTGACTCTGAAGGAAGTTTATTTATCTAGCTTCTGTTCATAAGCCTTGTCCTGGCTTAGCACTTTGCACACTGTTAAGAATATGTTTCCACCTTCAAGGATCAGAGTTGGTGAAAATGCCCACATATATTTCCTGGAGAAATGCTCAATGGCAGCACCACTGAAATGAGCTCTAGTCTAGCCAGTCCTGTTGGGAGCTGGGTGAGCTGGTAGCCAGGACTTCACTTGTGTGCCAGGCTCAGTGCCCAGCTGCTAATAAGTATACCTCCTCACAGGTACATGGGATGATTCGGTTCTCAGGTGCCACAGGCCAGATGTCCGACCTCAACAAAATGATGGTCCAGGATCTGATTACAGCTTTGGACCACAGTCATCCTCAGCACTATACACAAGCCATGTTCAAACTGACGGCAATGCTCATTAGCAGCAAAGGTAACACACACAAGGCCCATGGAATTCTGGGTTTATTTCTAAGTGAGTATTTGCTTAAAATCCTTGATAACTGGAATTCTGTCAAAGAAGGAACAGGCGGTCTGCTAGTAGAAATCTCTGATGCGCCAGCTGTAAGCAGAGGGCATTGTTGGCTCTCATCACAGCCTAGGGAACCCATGTTCAGGCCCAGCCAGAGTCCGGAGCCTGTGACTGATTTGCGTTTGGTTCCAGATTGTGACCCCCAGCTGCTCCATCACCTGTGTTGGGGTCCCCTCCGGATGTTCAATGAGCACGGCATGGAGACAGCACTCGCCTGCTGGGAGTGGCTGCTGGCTGGCAAGAGTGGAGTGGAAGTGCCGGTAGGATGCTGCCCCAGCTCAGCTCTGGGGTGGGTGGGACTGCACGTGGGAGAGACAGTGAGTACTGTGACCCTGGACACTGTCACTCTCGGAAGCTCTGTTCTCCACAAAGAGCGCTCTGTGTGGCAAAAGGTCCAATGATGTCGGGGTGGCTGATCCAGCATCTGTTACAAACCTGCCGACGTCAGACCTGACTGGGAGAAGTTGCTTTCTAGACTTGGTAATTCTGGAATCAGCCATTTTACCCTAGGTCTGTGTTTCTAGAATCACTTTTTCATGGAGGCTCCAAGCAGTGTTATCTATCCACTATGGTTAGTACAGAAGCTGTTTCAGATTTTGAATTTTTTTCTTCGGATAATGGAATATTTGCATGTCGATAATGAACATTTTATGGGAAACAAGTCCCATATGTAAGACATATATTCATGTATGTATCATGTACATCTTATGTACCATAGTCTAAAGGAAATTTTTATGCAGTATTTTTTATAAGTTTATTTTTGTTTGTTTATTTATTTTATGTGTATAGTTATTTTGTCTGCACATATGTCTGTGTATGTTTGGTATGTAAGGAGGTCAGAAGAGGGCATCAAATCCCCTGGAACTGAAGTTAGACATGGCTGGGAGCTAGCATATGGGTGTGTGGAACAGTACCCAGGACCCCTCCAATAGCAACCAGTGATATTAACCCATGAACATCTCTCCAGCCCCACCCCCATGTACTATTTGTAATGTACCTACTTGGTTTTGAGGTAAGGTCTCTTCCCTGCTGTGTCAGGCTTGCCCTCCACACTGTTCTGTAGAGCCTCAGCCTTCACACAGAGCCTAACCATAGAGAATTAGAACTGATTCAACTTCACAGAGTAGAGCAGGGTTGATGACCACTGTTGTCAACCCTCATGTTGCATCTTGGTTTCCAGGTGCCCTTGAATATCTGAACTTACAGTCTGTCTTCAGGATGTGTGGTTTAAAGCACTAAGGGGCCTTAGTGGCAAGGACAGTGGAACTGCCCCAGGCTGTGGGTCCTGAAAGTACCTATGGTGGGAATGTAACTGTCGTTCTAATGGACTGCTTCCCAGGGAAGCTTCATGGCTGAGCGTGGTGGTACATACCCTTAATCCCAGCGCTGGAAAGGCAACTGTGAGTTTAAGGCCAGCCTGGACTACAGAACAAGTTCCAGGCCAGCCAAAGTTACACAGTAAATCCTTGTCTTTTAAAAAAAAAAAAAAAGCAGGTAGGGTGGGTTCAGTCAGGGCCTCTCAGCAGGTGTGCCTAACATTCCAGCACAGCATCACCTACAGAACTGCCAACAGGTCCATTCCGAGCACTGCCAGTCTCCTGCCACCAAGCACCGTGCTTAGCTGATGAGCATCCCAACTGTTAGGGTCAACCTCAGCTTTCGATGGGCCCAGTGGCCTACGTGTATGATCAAACTAGCTTTTCAAAAAATTAAATTAAGAAGATCAAAAATTCAATCCCACCTGAACAATTTACTGAGACTGTCTCAAAAAGGTGGAAAGAGGTTAGAGAGATGGCTTAACAGCTAAAAGTATTTGCTGTTCTTACAGAGCAGGGTTTAGTTCCCAGTACTAACATGCATATGATGTCCATACACATATATAGGCAAAGCACTCATACACATAAAAAATATTTTTTTTAATTTGGTTGAAAAAAATCCATTCTAAGTATATAGCTCAGTGGAAGAACACCTGCTGGCATATGAGGTCCTGGGTTCAGTTCACAGCACCATAGAAAAGCCTTGGCTGTAGAGATCCAGTAGCTTTCTGTTTTGGACACCGACACCACATTATTGACAATGCTATACCTGTTTTATCTCTGTGTAGACCAGGCTCCTACTGACATCTTATACTTCCTACAAATGGCCCAGAACATGTCCTACTAGCTTTATCTTTTTACCTTTAAATAGATCCAAAGTCTGGTCACATCCCAACATTCCAACTACCTTTGTAGCTCTGGCCTCCTTTGTTCTCTCGCTGACCTTAGGGCAGCCCCAGTTTGTCAGTTACTTTCTCCTGCTGTGATAAGATACCATGGCTAAACTTGTGGAATAAGTTTTTACTTTAGCTGATGATTCCAGAGGGCAGGTCTGTAAGTGGCAGAGAGGCATGGCAGCAGACGCCAGAGCAGGCAGCTGAGAACCCTAGAATGGAGCTAGGCTATACGCTCACAACACCCATGATGGTTCTATAACATCCCTACACAAGACTACCAACTGCAGACCTGTTCAAATACGAACCTAAACTCTCCTCCCCTAGTGACACACTTCCTACTCCTTCCCAGACAGCCACTAACCTGGGATCAAGTATTCAAATGCCTCAGACTTACAGGGACATGCTATTCAACCTAGCACACTGAGCCTCCCTGCTTCTGTATACATGCAATAGGAGCATGCAGTAAACACTGCACTGGAGTGAATCTCTCTGGCTCCCAGGCCTCTTGCTGCTCTCCCCACCTCACTTAGACTGACAGACTTGTTCTGGACCTGAAGCTCACCTGCCACCTACCTCTGTCCCTTCTGTCTCCTTGTTTGCCCTGCTATAGCTCTGCTAGATCCCATTGTTCCTGCTCTCCCAGGCTGCTTCTGCCTAGCTGCATCCCATTTCCTTTCCTTAGATGAATGTCACTGCTGGCCATCGCCAGGACTTGTGTCTGGTGTTCCCTTCCATCCCACCAGCATTCCCTGGCCACCCTGTCTAGAACACCTTCTCTCTCTGCACCGTTCTGCTGCTTTCTCAGGTTTTGTATGCTGCCTGCCGCTTATGTCTTGGACCATCCACATTTGTTTGTTCCCAGAGTCTGGGAGGCCCTATTATAGAAGTGGATCTTAAACAAATGAGTGGGAGTATAGCCTCTGCTTGGCTACTCTGTCCCATCAGTTATAGGGTTTCCTATACTTCCAACCAATTTGGTATCTGACTTCTACCATAAATAATACATCTAACAGAAGCCATACTCCAAAAGAAGCCACAGCAGGGTGTAGTTCTCACCTATAACAGTGCTACCCTTAGCATGAATGGCCTTTGTCTTCACCCTCATGGCCTCCCAGTGGCATCTGTGCCTTCAGGCATCAAGAGGAACAGCAGAAGAGAGGTGCCATTTTATAAAGCATGCCTGGGCTTCTTCTGAGCCTTGCCTAGTTGGCTCCATCTTGCTCTGTAGTGCTCATGAGAACCCAGTAGTCAGCCCAAGGCACAGAGCATCTAGGAAGAATTCCTGTGACTGGCCACAGTGGGGTGAGGGGGTGGTACTAGTACTGGTACTGGGGTGGTACTGGGGATTGAATCCATGCCTTGCAAAGATGAGGCAAGCAATGTACTGCCTCTTGAGTCACGTCTTACTAGAGAGTAGGTAATGGTGCTAGAAAGAGGACCAAAGCCTGCATAACCCATACATTGCTGGCACTTTTGTAGGGTAAAATAGTAACCATTCCTCTGTTTAGCCCCCACTTCTTCCAGAACACTACTCTGCTTTATCTGGGCGAGCCTCCTAGCTCAAAGGGCCCTAGATCAGTATGGCTAGGCCAAGGGACTGACTCAGGGCTTGACACTTACAGCCTGCTCTCCCTTGGACTTCCTGGGCCACTCTCAAATCTGATAAGCTAGTGAAGGCCTCCCGTTGTGCTTGGAAATCCTGCATACGGTACTTGCCCTCCTTAACACAGGTAGTTTTCTGAATTCTTTCCACGCTTCACCAGGACAGAACCTGTGGAAGGACTGCACTGCTTTAGGTACATGACAGATGTGCTGCGCCTCGTTCCCTGCCCTGCTGGGCCCATGAGTTGAGGTGACAGTCGATCAGGGTAGGAGGTAGAGGAGGAAAGCTGGAGGGAGCATACCAAAGACTTCAGCAGATGCCCGAGACACGGGTCCTGTGGTCCTGTTTCTTGCTTTGTTTGCCTTCGAATTTCATGCAGTACAGTTTTGTTTTGTGTTTAAGAAAGCATCTCATTCTGTATGTAGCCTAGGCTGAACTTGAACTCATTACAGTCCTCCTGCCTCAGCCTGCCAAGTGCCAGGGTCACAGGCATCAGTTATATGTTGAGCTTTATTCAGGAATTTAAAACCAAAGCAGCCACCCATGCTCTGCTCTCTGGAGGCGCTGACCTTTCTTTCAAATTTGCAGTTTATGCGGGAGATGGCAGGAGCCTGGCACATGACAGTAGAGCAGAAGTTCGGCCTCTTTTCTGCAGAAACAAAGGAAGCAGACCCCCTGGCAGCATCAGAAGCAAGTCAGCCAAAACCTTGTCCCCCTGAAGTGACACCTCACTACATCTGGATCGATGTATGTGCCTACCCTCAAGCTCTGCTGTGCTTTGTAGGGACAGCACTGGGGACACTTGGGTCAGCCCAGCCAGTCTAGGGGCCCTGGCCCGAGAAAATGGGTGACCTCTGGGCCCATTCTGTGGTCCTCCCCAACTCCCAGAATTCTTATTAGCCGCTCTCACTTATTAGCACTACGATGAGACTAGCCCACACCAATTTACACAGTTTGTTTACCTTTTCCCCAGTTCCTGGTCCAGCGATTTGAGATTGCCAAGTACTGTAGCTCTGACCAGGTGGAGATCTTCTCAAGCCTGCTGCAGCGCTCTATGTCCCTCAATATTGGTGGAGCCAGGGGGAGCATGAACAGGCATGTGGCAGCCATCGGACCACGTTTCAAGTGAGGGTTCTATTTCTCTGGGCATCTGGGTGTCCTGTTACTGGCATGTAGGGCACGTGTGTAATATGTAAATCACGGTAGGGGGGTGGATGGGTATGTCCTGTGATGCTGCTGTGCAATATAGAGTAAATCCTATGGCACTGTCCTAGAACTATCAAGAAGAACCTGTAGAGGACCTGAGACCATGAGCCTCTGGCTGGTTAAGAGCCTCCCTAACCCCTGTCCCCTAGACGCTCTTGCTTCTACCAGGTATTGTCTGTCTCGTCCCTGAACTCCAGACCATGACCTCATAGCCCATTAGAACTACACTTGTCCAGCCGCCCACAGAGAAGGGCCAGACCTCTTGTTAATATCCAGTCTGTCGCCGATACTTTTCTAAAGGCAATGGGGAAAGTTAGAGAAAATGATTCCTATTGGTGCTTTCCAGTAGCATGTAGCCATCACAGAAATGAGCAGAATTTTCTTCTCTGCCTCTGCCTGCGCCACCACAGAGGAGCAGCTCTCACTCACAGGATTAGCTGGCTTCCCAGATGCACTCAGAAACATTCGTTTTTTTCCCTCCTCCTTTCTCTGCTGTCCTCTGTTCCCTTGCAGTGGTGGCTCAGACCTCTCTTACTTTCTTTCATATCCAAAGCTCCCTGGAATAGATAAAGGCCTATTTGTGATCTCCCACCGCAAGTCATCCTCTAGGACTCATTAGCAGCAGAAGCTAACATCTATACTTCTGCTGGTGTAGACAGCCTCTGTGAAGTGGCTGTGCTATACTCTACCCAGCTTGCACCATGCCTTAGGCCTAGCCTGACTGTCCACAATGCCCCTGCACCCCTAGTTGAGCCTCTAGAGCCACTTGCCCCAGATCTGGGTCACCCTGTTTTTGCTACATGTGAACATGTATGTTCCAAAGGGTCCATGTCACTGTCATGTTGTAGCTGGGATCTGTCCCTTGAGAAAAACCCCATTGCAACTGGATCCCACATGTGGGATATCTTAGCTTTTCCCTGTACAGAGAACTGTGTCTTACCCACCAACTTGCTCCTGACCTCCATCCTACCCCTGCATCGTAAGCTCCCCGTAGCAGGAACAGAACAGTACCTTCCCACCTATGCCTCGTAGTACCGTGCTCGGGGTGTGGCTTAGCAGAAAACATACACTAGGAAAATAACCCCCTCCACCACCCCTTTGAATTGAAATCATAGCATTGTCCCATGGGGACGAAACTGCAGATTGTTTGTGAGCCTAGGAGTCTTGGCCCAGTCAGAACATCATAGAGTTCATTTGCTTTTCTCTCAACAAAAATGAAGCCTCTTTTGTTTTATTTTGTTTGAAAATGTTTTTTCATACCCATTTTATGCAGTGGTAGGGGTGGAACTGGGGGCATTAGACATACTAGGCAAGCACTCTACAAGACTCCACATCCCGAGACTCATTCAGAGTGCATTTACCCAACATGTGTCAGTTTTTACGTCATGCAGGCCTCACTCTTCCAACAGAAGAGCTAAGCTAATGAGCTGCATCTTAGAACAGGAAAAACTTACTTACCTCAATTTTAACTTTAGGGCTTTCTTGTACAACACTGTTACCCATGCATAGATTTTTTTTAAAGGTTTATTTATTTATTTTATGTGTGAGTATACTGTCGCTGTCTTCAGACACACCAGAAGAGGGCATCGGATCCCATTACAGATGGTTGTGAGCCACCATGTGGTTACTGGGAATTGAACTCAGAACCTCTGGAAGAGCAGTCAGTGCTCTTAACTGCTGAGCCATCTCCAGCTCCCCATAGATTTTTTTTTTAAACACACTATAATCTTGACACCTAAAAGACATAGGCAGGAGATCAGAAATTCAGGATTACCCTAACACTCCAAAAGGGAACTGAAAGCCAGCTTTAATACATGAGACTTTGTCTGAGAGAGGAGAGGCAGTGGGGAGAAAACAGCTGAATGATGATACACTGGTAATGTTTCTAGGGTCTGTATTTAGGGATTCTGGGGTTTGCTTAGGAGAACATACCCCTGGAGGCTCAGCGCTTGCCCAGGGCTCCAACCTTGTGATCTCTCTCAGACTGCTGACCTTGGGGCTGTCCCTCCTGCATGCTGATGTGGTTCCAAATGCAACCATTCGAAATGTGCTTCGAGAGAAGATCTACTCAACAGCCTTTGACTATTTCAGGTACTACCTCGAGCTGTATTGTACACATGCCCAGAAACAGCTACAGCCCAGCTTATATCACCCTGTTCCCAGGAAATTACTTACATAAAGACATAGTTTACCTGGTTCTTGCTCACCAACCTCATGCATTAGTCCTTGTGTGGCTAGATTGCAATATCCTCAGCCATGTATTCAGAGCCAGGAGCCAAATGCAATACATGTAGATTGTCCCTGTGTTGAATTAATTTAAGAGATTAGGGGCAGGGGCTCACAAAGCCCTGATTCTGAGGCTCTTCGGGTAGTTAATAGTTTCTGGAAGACACAGACATTTTCTTTACTGGTTCTATAACTAATTAATTGCCCATGTTGGTGTAATAACCCCTTACCCCTGCTTCTCTCAGCAGCCATAACTAGACCATGTCAAACAAAGGTTTAAAGTAAGAGAGAAGGGCAGGGAACAAGCCTGCAGAAATGACTCGGCAGTTAAGAGTATCTACTACTCTCCCAGAGGTCCTGAGTTCAGTTCCTACCACCCATTTCAGGTGACAGAACAAACTCTAACTCTAGGTTCTAGTCTTTTTATTTGTCTAAATTAAGAGCAGACAGGCACAGTGGCATATACCTGCAGTCCCAGTTGTATGTGAGGCTTTAATCCCAACACTGGGGAAGCAGAACCAGGCAGACCTCTGAGTTCGAGGCCAGCCTGGTCTACAGAGTGAGTTCCAGGACAGCCAGGGCTACACAGAGAAACCCTGTCTCGAAAAACAAAACAACATGCCGGGCGGTGGTGGCGCACGCCTTTAATCCCAGCACTTGGGAGGCAGAGGCAGGCGGATTTCTGAGTTCGAGGCCAGCCTGGTCTACAGAGTGAGTTCAGGACAGCCTGGGTTACACAGAGAAACCCTGTCTCGAAAAACCAAAAAAAAAAAAAAAAAAAGAAAAAAAGAAAAACAAAACAACAACAACAAAAAAAACTTAAAAAAATTTCCCAGCATAGTGGTATATGCCTTTAATCCCAGCACTCAGGAGGCAAAGGCTGGCAGATCTCTGGGCTTTCCAAGTTCCAAGACAGTCAGGGCAGAGAAACCCTGTCTCAAGAAAAAATAGAGAAATTAAGTACATACCTTTTATTTTTCCTGGTCATATAAATGATTGCTGCACAAAACCCTGCAAATATCAGCTGCATGAGTCTTTGCAGATACAGGGTGTATGGTTGTATGTAGACAGCTAAGTTGTCGTCTGTCACAGCATCCTTACTCACCAGAAGCTGTGTCTGTCAGCCATCTATGGTGGCATGCCTACAGAGTGTCATGATCAAGGCCACCCTGCAGTATACAGGAATATATATAGGGAGTTTCAGGCAGTCTGAGCTGTGAGGATAAAGCTAAACAGAAAGCATAGGGTAGTGATAGGGTAGACAAGCCTGGGCTACTAGGACAGCCTCACTTCCCTTGGGAATTAGTGACATCACCCTGGCTGTTGATAGTTTCAGGATAACCTCAAAAAAAAAAAAAAAAAAAAAGTGAATTTTTATGTCAGCTCTCATTGCCTTGTGAATATTTTACATAGTCCCTGACTCCGGACACTCAGCTCTTTCCCTCTTGTGATTATTTGAAGTTGTCCGCCAAAGTTCCCTACTCAAGGAGAAAAGAGGCTTCGTGAAGATATAAGCATAATGATTAAGTTTTGGACTGCCATGTTCTCAGATAAGAAGTACCTGACTGCCAGCCAGCTTGTCCCCCCAGGTAAGCATTGCCCTGAGCAGCACCGACGACGTTGCTGAGTGTTGAGTGAAACCAGGCGCATAGAAGCAGGAGGGTTGCTTGTGGGTGGCTTTAGAAAAGCCAGACAAGAAAGCAGTTAAGGCCCAAGTGAGCCCTGATATTGGCCATGCTTTATATTGTTGAAAACCCAGTACTTGTTTGCCTGTTAGTTTTCCTCCAACCTACACTGATGCATACAGCATGTGCAGGACACTCTTATAGGTTCTCCCTGGACCAGCTCACTTCCCAGGAGCCACTGAGTAGGCCAGTCTGCCCAGGTGAATTCATTGATATCTGATAGGTGTCGTCAAATGAAGAGAACTTCAATAGAGGAGATTCAAGGCACTTGGCCCAACCAGAGTAGACTGGGTGGGCATTGAAGGCAGTTTTTCTGAATCTGAAACAAAACTGTATGTATGTACGTATGTGTGTATATGCAGATATACATATATATGTATACTTACACACACACATTCATGCAAGCATGCATACATACAGACACTCAGCCAGCCAGCCAAAGTATACTGGAAGAAATACTGACAAGTTCTGCAGCAGCAAACCAAAAGGAAGGCATCTTCTCATTCCTCTGAACACAAGCTGGAGACAAGCCACATAAAAAGGTGAGGGACAGGTTCTTCTAGGCAGATCTGCAGCCACAGTCTCTCCAAAAAAAAGAAGGAAAGAAGTGTTAAAGCATTAAAAGCTAGTTTTCTTTCTTGTTCATATCGAATAGAGCCAACAGATTGTGTAGCTTGTCCCCGGGATACTCAGCCTCCAGCTGTATCAGACAGTGCAGTGCCAGTGGGCAAGCCGCTGACATTGCTTATGGAAAACAGAACAAGAAACCTGTGACAGACGGGCTGGAGAGATGACTCGGTGCCTAAGAGCACGGTTCTTCCAGAGGACCTAAGCTCAGTTCCTAGCTCACCACCCTCTGTAACAGGAAATACAACACTGTTTTTTATCCTTCAAAAACACCTATATGTACATCCCCGCAAAATACTCATACACATAAAACTTGTTTTTGAAACTGATAGTATTTCTTCTATTCTATTTTAAAGATCTAGAACTATGACAAATTTTAGGAAATTTTCCATGCAGCATGGTTAGAATAAAGAATTCATGGGTGTTTGGAAAATTCAGTCTCAAAGGGCTTATCCACAGAGCCATCCATCTATCCCAGTGCCGTGCAAAGACCTGGTCTGCACCAGTTCCAGAACATGGCTAAGAACACATGTTTCTTTATGATGTCTTGTTGTTGTTGTTTTCAAAGACAGGGTTTCCTTGTGTAGCTCAGGCTGTCTTAGAACTCACTCTGTAGACCGACCTGGCCTTGAACCCAGAGATCTCCCTGCCTCTGCCTTCCAAGTGCTGTGATTAAAGGCGTGTGCCATACTCTATGATGACTTTCTTTTTTCTGGACAAGGTCCTTCACTGTCCTGGAACTTGTCAAGTTGGCTGGGTTGGCTGGCCAATCAGCGACCTCTGTCTCCATCTCTACAAGCTCAGGAGTACAAGGGTGCACCACCAATGCAAATTATTTAATGTAGGTTGTAGGGAAGTCAGCCTTAGGTACCTGTGCTTACTTACAAAGCAAGACTTGCCAAGCTCTCTTCCTTGTGATGCCATGTCTTGAGCCACCTTATCCCAGAGCCTTCAATGTGTTTGCCTGCAGATAACCAGGACACCCGAAGCAACTTGGATATAACTGTGGGCTCTCGACAACAGGCTACACAGGGCTGGATCAACACTTACCCCCTCTCCAGTGGCATGTCAACCATCTCCAAAAAGTCAGGTTGGTCAGGATATGGGGTGGCTCCTACATCTTTAAGCCAATCTTGAGTTCCCTTCCTGGTGGAGGTGATAGACACTCGCTTAAACATCAGTGTCTTCTAGATTCTAAAGCAGCAGAGACTGGGGATGGTAGAATACATGGCCAAGATTTTTGTCTCAGTTGCCAGCACACCACCAAAAGAAAAGACAGCAGAAGAGTGGTCTCAAAGGACAATGACCATTTCATCTCTGCTTCTTAGGTATGTCTAAGAAAACCAACCGGGGCTCCCAACTGCACAAGTACTACATGAAGCGCAGGACGCTGCTGCTGTCACTGTTGGTAAGACCCATGCCACAGCACCCCCACTCTGTGACAGCAGAACACCCGGAGTGTGGGGTGGGGGGGTACAGCACATGACACCTGCAGAAAGGGAGTGGACACTGTGATTGCTCTCCCAGGCTACTGAGATCGAGCGCCTCATCACTTGGTACAACCCACTATCAGCCCCAGAGCTAGAACTGGACCAGGCAGGAGAGAACAGTGTTGCCAACTGGAGGTCCAAGTACATCAGCCTGAGTGAGAAGCAGTGGAAGGACAATGTGAACCTTGCCTGGAGCATCTCTCCATACCTTGCTGTGCAGCTGCCAGCCAGGTAGGCCTCTCGGTCACCACAGCTTCACCACAAGTCCAGGGCGGGAACCTGCCAGCTATGTCAAGAGAGCAATGAAATATCACATGGCTTCTGTCAAGGACATTCAGCATACTCACGTAGTCTGTGCAGAGGCTACACAGTGACCATTATGATCTTGTCAGCTCCTGGCTAGATGCCACAACATCTAGAGCCCAAGAATGGTTCAAAGCCACCATGGATGACTGGGGAATGTAGCTCTGCGATAGAGCTCTTCCCTAGCATTCACAAGGTCCTGATTCAATCCCTGGAACTATATTTTTAAAAATGGCAGAGTCGTGGCGTAATTTGTAAAGGCCTCCCTCCTGGGAGGTAGTCCACAGAAACAATTTGGGAGAGTTTGGGCTGTATTTGAATAATCCCGTCTTTCAGCTCAAGCTAAGAGCAGATGCTGTAGCTGTGGCTATGGCTAGCTGCCTAGTGTACCTATCATAAGTGGTTATACATACATATATACATACATGCATGCATGCATACATGCATTGAGCCAGCCAAAGAATACTGGAGCAAATAGCTTTCCAGGACAAAGAACAGAATACTCTGGAAGAAATACTGACAACTTCTACAGCAGCAAACCAAAAAGAAGGCATCTTCTCATTCCTCTGAACACAAAGCTGGTGATAAGCTATAAGGTGATTCTCTCAGACAAAAATAACCCTTTAGCCTGACAGTAGGTGTGATGGACTGCAAAGGCCCGATGACATACTCCCACATGGTCCCTCAGCCTTCTTCCCTACCTCCAGAGATAGGTACTTTACCAACATTTACCACTTTCCTCTTGCTCCTACCTGATCTGCAGGCCCAGAACAGCACACTGGTTCTTAAGTCCTTTCAAAGAAGAATGTTTATGGAGACTTCCCCTTGCATTAGCCTGGGTCAGCACCATGTGCAGGCTTACATCTGCCCTCTCATCACTAAATAAGGAGCCGTGTGGGTTTGCTGCAGAGGGGGAGGGGAAAGAGCTATGGTGGTTTCTGAAGAGTGGTCTACCCTTTATTTGTTGATTTGGTTGGGTTTTTGCTTTCGAAAACTCTCTCTCTCTCTCTCTCTGTGTGTGTGTGTGTGTGTGTGTGTAAAGGTTAGCAGCAAGGACATTTGTCCACTAAGCCATCTTGAGACCAGGTTTCTATGTCCCTTAGAGTGGCCTCCAGATGTGCCATTGTCCTGTCACCTCCTTGTAAATGTTGTAATAACGTTTTAGATGTTATAATGTATTACTTGCCTACATTTACATGTCTGTCATACAGTGTTGATCTAAATCCCTCCCCTGGATGCTTCCCTCTGGCTCATCTGTGGCAGGGAAGGAATGGAGCTGCTGGTAAGGCTTCCAACCCAAACCGTCTGTGCACTGTAGGTTCAAGAATACAGAAGCCATTGGAAATGAAGTGACCCGCCTTGTTCGCTTGGACCCAGGAGCTGTTAGTGATGTCCCTGAAGCCATCAAGGTAACACAGCCTACATACACCAGCTCAAGTTCAAACTAGATCTAGAATATTTTCCAGAGAGTCCTGGCTACTCCTTAAAACTATGACCAAATATCTGACACAAACAACTTGGGGAGGAAGGCTTTATTTTGACTCTATCATGGCCACAGGACCATGTGCAGGAAGAGGCTGTTCACATCTTGCCAGATGAACAGAAGAGCAAGAGAAGGGATCCAGGCAAAATACAGCCTCCAAGTGCATACCTGCAGTGACCCACTTTCTCCACCAAGGCCCCAGATACTTTGCACCAGCTTAAAATAGTGCCCCCATATTAGGAATCCTCAAGAGGCTAACCTGCTCGTCGGGTCAGAGCCTTCAGGATCCAGTCCTCCTTGGGCCCCCATGGACATACTCAAAGGTGTGCTTTATTAATCTACTCATTTCTCAATTAAGTTGGTATTAACCATCATTGCTGAGCCTGGCCACCAGTATAGGTCTACAATCCCTGTTACTTGGAGACTGATGCAGGAGGATCACAAGTTCAAGGCCTGCCTAAGTTACAAAGTGAATTTTGGACCAGTCTGGACAGCCTAGTGAGACCTTGTCTCAGTAAAGAGAACAGGGCACAGTGGTGCCTACCTTTAATCCCAGCAGTCATGAGGCAGAGGCAGGCCGACCTCTTGAGTTCAAAGACAGCTAAGACTACAGAGTGCAATCCTGTCTCTAGAACAAAATCATTGTATCTATCACACCAGAAAGACTGGGTAATCTCAGTGGTAGGATTTTTTTTTAACTCCCTGCATTTTCTATTTCTAGTATATAGTAATTAATTATGTTTATGATAGGAAATATTTAGTCTGCTTCAACTCTGTTTATTGATGGGGTTTCATATATCTTAAGCTAACCTCAAATTTAGATTTGCTAAAGACGCCCTTGAATTTCTGACTCTACATTCTCCACCTGCCATGTGGTAATATGTATACAACCACAACTGGTTTTATGTAGTGCTGTGGATCGGTGCGACTGGCCTGGGACATGCTACCTACTGAGCTGCACTCCCAGCTCCTCTACCTGGATTTATTGCAATTATGCTACTTTGCATAACATGTCAGAAGCACTTTCCATTTTTATCATAAATGGATTTTTATTGTCACATTTTCTTTTCTATTCTTGGCCTAGAGTTCACCTTGTAGAACAGGCTAGCCTCAGGTTCACAGAGATCTGCCTGCCTCTGCCCACTGTGTACTGGAATTAAAGGTGTGCACAGCATGCCCAGCCTATTACCCTTTGCTGCAGCCATTCTTGATCAGGCCATGACTGAAAGGACTTCTGCAACCCTGTCTCCCAACTCTCTCCCCAGTTCCTTGTCACGTGGCACACCATCGATGCCGATGCTCCAGAGCTCAGCCATGTTTTATGCTGGGCACCCACGGACCCGCCCACAGGCCTCTCCTACTTCTCCAGCATGTACCCACCACACCCTCTCACTGCACAGTATGGGGTGAAAGTCCTGCGGTCCTTCCCTCCGGTGAGTTTAGAGCCCTGTTAAGCTAGCCTTTGGTATAGCTGTCCCGGCGTGGTTAAGAGGGTAGATATAAGACAGCTCAACCAGGCATGCATCCAGCTATATGTAGGTCTTTATTCCTGACTTCAGTACTTGAAGAGGATGAATTTGGGCTATGGTGGCACATGCCTTTAAAACCAACACTAGGGAGGTGATGAATTTACTTGTTAAGTCATGTGTTTTCTAGTTGTATGTGTTTGTTCGTTTGTTTGGTTTGGGTTTTTTTTTTTTTTTTTTAATTGGATCTTTTGGTTTAAAAAGTTTGAGTTTAGTCCCTGCTCTGAGAGGTGGGCAATGTGTCCGTGCCTCTTACTCCAACAGCAGGGATCCTGGAGAGTTTATGTAGTAGCCATGGTGGAGAGTTTGTAGCAGAGGAGTTTCTGTTCTAGAGTCCTGATTGCTACAGCTTGTGCTCCAGCAAGTGTGTAGTGACTTTGAGCCCCTTTACCTGGGTTAAGCTGCACTATTCCGCTTGTTTGATTTCACCAGTGTGTTTCAAGCCTTGGATACTTTGTTATCCTCTGCCCTTCCCCAGTTCTCCAACAGGGGGCGTCCCGGGCAGGTCCAGGGCTCGGTACTGTTTTAAGTGTCTTAACCCCTGAAGTCAGTGTTTCCTCCTCAACAGGAAGCCATTCTGTTCTACATCCCCCAGATCGTGCAGGCCCTGAGGTATGACAAGGTGAGTGTCCTCCAAGCTGTGCGCATTGCTGCCTCTGGGCCCTGAATTCCAGCTCAGACAAGCTCTGCACTCCCTTAGGAACAGAGCTGTCCAATCAGAACTGAGCCCTTTGCTCTCACTGCCCCAGCCTGAGGCCCAGCTCTGCAGAGTGGGTGGGTTCTAGTACATTTTCTAGCTGTTTCCTTCAGATGGGCAGCTTGTTCTAGGATCCCCTTTGTTGGATCGGTATCAAGAAATTACACGACCTTCCTCAAACTGTGGTTCTCCTGGAGAATGACGTGTTCCACTCAGGCTGCCTCAGGCGTGCATCCTACTGAGGCTGCAGACGTGCCGCTCCCCGGGCCTCAGCTCACTGTTTTCAGGCCCTTCTGGGGGTTCAGAGACCTTGGATTCTGTGGATCTAGAGTTGTAGGCAGATCTGAGCAGTCTGCTGTGGTGCTAGGAACCAGAGTCCAGTCCTCTCCCAGAGTGTACACATTCTTATCTGATGAGCCATCTCACCAAGCCTAAGACGTGCTCATTAAAGCTAGGAGTTACTGGGAATGTGAGGTGGCTTAGGAAAATAGCAGCCTTGTGTGTGTAAGGAGCATGTGTGCTTAAGGACCTGAAGTCGTCCCTGGCATCCATTGCATCACCTGTAAACCCATACCTGGGGAGCCAGAAGGAAGAGGTTCCTTGGGGCTCTCCAGCCAGCCAGTTCAGTCAAATCAGCAAGCTCCAGGTTTGGTGAGAGACCATATCTTTTTTTGTTTTTTGTTTTTTGTTTTTTTCGAGACAGGGTTTCTCTGTGTAGCCCTGGCTGTCCTGGAACTCACTCTGTAGACCAGGCTGGCCTCGAACTCAGAAATCCGCCTGTCTCTGTCTCCCAAGTGCTGGGATTAAAGGCGTGCGCCACCACCGCCCGGCGAGAGACCATATCTTAAACACTGAGGTGGAGAGTGAGTGAGGAAGACACCAGTGCCGGCCTTTTGCATCTCCACACAGCCATGCACATACATTGCATGCATGCACATTCCAGAGAGAGAGCGAGAACAAGAGAATGAAAAAAACTGGAGCTACTAGTTTTTTATGGCAGGAAACAAATGAAATGGAAAAGAGGTTTTTAAGATGGCAACTATCAGTGTGTGGGCTACATACAGCTCTGGGTACCCTCATAGAGCTTTCTGGACCCTGTCCCTCTGGATGTCCCCTGTACAACCTTGTAAGTGAGTTTTGGGCACCTAGCTTACTTGTCTCTTGTATTTGACAGCAGTAGAAATGGAGAGCGATAGTTCTTAAATACCAAAGGAATACACAGGAAGCCCGGCCTGTGGTGTAGACTTTACGCCCTAAGCCCTAGCCCATGGTACCCAGCCTCTGGCTACTCAGCTGACCCCCCGCTAGACTTAGCACTGACTCTAAAGAGTAAATCCACATACCTGGGAACCATACAGCCGAGCAGTAGGAGTTGCTTCTTACACTAGGTTAGAAAGAGTTTCTTCTAGAGTAAAGGCTGACCATGGCCTTGGCCTCTTGCAGATGGGCTATGTACGTGAGTACATTCTCTGGGCTGCAGCCAAATCCCAGCTTCTGGCACACCAGTTTATTTGGAACATGAAAACTAACATCTACCTTGATGAAGAAGGGCACCAGAAAGACCGTGAGTATTTTGGCTTGTCAGGCCTCTCCCCATCACCATCACCCTTAGAGGTCACACAGGGCTTCTGCTTTCCCAGAGGCCTCTGTGGTCTGTACTACCCCAACCTAGAACACACATAGTAAAAGGAGAAAACAGGCTCCTGCAAGCTGTCCTCTGGCCTTAACGTGTGCCATAGTATGTGTATGTGCCAGCTGAAGCTACACATGAGACCTGGTCTCAGCCAACCAAAACAAAACCTTCCATATCCACCACTTACACCACCAGATTCATAAGTACCACCTGACCATCATCAACCAGCATTGCCCCTTTCACGGGACTATAATATGGTTGCTGTGATCCACTGTAATCACCAAAATCATTATAGTTATTATCACCACCACAGATACCTCCACCAAAGTGTTTCCATTATGTAACCATCATAACCTCCTCATGTGCTGTTTGGTTTCTCTATTCTGGTCCACTGCCACCACAGCCTCCTCTGCTGATATAACCAGGACACCACCACAGCCTCCTCTTCCACCAGAGTTTCCACCATGACACAAGGCCAGATCTACTCAACTCCTGCCGGGCACTGGTGGCGCACGCCTTTAATCCCAGCACTTGGGAGGCATAGGCAGGCGGATTTCTGAGTTCAAGGCCAGCCTGGTCTACAGAGTGAGTTCCAGGACAGCCAGGGCTACACAGAGAAACCCTGTCTCAAAAAACCAAAAAAAAAAGAGAGAGAGAGAGAGAGAAGGAAGGAAAGAAGGAAGGAAGGCAGCTAACTAGCCGCTAGCTGGGTATGGTGGTACATGCCATTAATTCCAAAATGCAGAAGCCAGAGGCAGACTGATCCCAGTGAGTTCCAGGCCAGCTGGGACTATATAGGGAATCCCTGTCTCAGATTAATAATAACAAAGCCAGGTGTAGTGACACAATCCCAGGATTTGGAAGATCAATAGTTCATGCCAGCCTCAACTACATGAAACCCTATGTTTTAAAAGGGGGCTTGTGTAGCTGAGGCTATATCTCAATTGGTAGGATGCTTGCCTAACATGCACAAAGCCTTAGGTTGTACTCAACACCACCTAAAACAGATGTGTTGGTGCACATCTGTAATCCTAGCACTTAAGAAGTAGAAACTACAGGCTGGAAAGATGGCGCAGCAGTTAAGAGCACTGATTGTTCTTCTAGAGGTCCTGAGTTCAATTCCCAGCAACCACATGGTGGCTCACAACCATCTGTAATGGGATCCGATGCCCTGTTCTGGTGTGTCTGAAGACAGTGACAGTGTACTCACATATATAAAATAAATAAATAAATCTTAAAAAAAAAAAAAAAAGAAGAAGAAGAAGTAGAGACTAAAGGATCAGAGCGTCAAGGTCAGTTTGGGATACCTGAGACCCCTGTTTCTAAAAAGTCAGGTTGATGCAACATTTGGGAATAGAAGAAGAGAAATTCCGAGGCTGACTGAAGCCGTGTAGCATGCTGGAGGCTAGTCTCTAGTCTGGGCTCCATGAAACCTTAGTTGTTGTTTTTGTTTCTAAAGGAAAAGGAAAGAAAAAAGTAAATTTGAAATGTAATATAAAAAGTCATGAAGTCAGACATGGTAACACATACATGTAATCACAGCGTTCTTAGTTAGGAGACAGAAGCAGGAGATCATGAGTTCAAGGTCACCCTCAATTTCAACCTAGGAGAATGAGACCCTGTCTCATGCTCATAAATAAATAAATAATCAGCCCATCAAGATAACTCACTGGATAAAGCCAGTAAACTTGACCTCAATTTGATCCCCACAAGGTTGAAGGAGAGAAGTAGCTCCTGCAGACTGACCTCTGACCTCACTCCAACATGAAAACACACACAGGAGCGGCAGGCTCAGAGACGTGTATTCCCTGAGCTGGGAATGCTGAGATACACAGGTCCTCGGGGCTGGCTAGTCCACCAACCTAGATTCATCAAACCACAAGGCAGTGAGAGACTCTCAGAAAACAAGGACAGTGCCAAAGAACAAGGCTAAGTCTGGCCTACCATGCACACATGTACACCCCACATACAAAGGAAAGTCTCACACAGCCAGGTGCTTCTCAGAACAGTGGGGTCTTCAAGTGTGGCAGTGGTCCTTCATGTACATTGTTTGCTCACACACATCAATACTGAAAAGGCATATTCTCAATGTAGAGTTTAATAAAACCAGTGACTGGAACCAGATGTTGTGCCTGTGACCCCAGCACCCAGATGCTGAGGCAGGAGGATTATTGCTCACAGGCCAAGGCCAGCAGGAGCATTGTAGCTAGACCCTGTCTGGAAACATGATGGAATGTTTGTCCAGCATGCATAATGCCCAGAGTTAAATCCCCAGCACCAGCACAACTAAACTGGGAGTAATGGCACACATCTATAAACATAGCACTTGAGAAGTGGAGGCATGGGAGTCACAAGTTCAACTTGCTACCCTATCTCAAAACAAACCATTGGTGTTATGTTACCTGGGACTCTGTCAGGTGACTGGTGTACACAGCCCCTGCCTGGAGCTTTCCTTCAGGGGCTAGCAGTTTTATCTAACAGCATGGCCTGTCTACAGCAAAGGAGGAATGATGGTATGTTAAAGTGTCTATTAGGTCTACAGAGTCTTTTCCACAGGCAAGCAGGCTGCTGGGAGATCCCCCAGCATGGCTGTCTAACAGACATCTTTAAGTGTCTCTGTTGCAACCATAAACTCATCATCTTTGTCTCCTCAGCTGACATTGGTGACCTTCTGGAGCAGTTAGTGGAAGAGATCACAGGGTCTCTATCGGGCCCAGCCAAAGATTTCTATCAACGGGAATTTGACTTCTTTAACAAGATCACCAATGTGTCAGCCATCATCAAGTAAGTGGCTACTCTTGAAAGACTGTCTTCTGAGATGTCTTGATTTCATCCCAACTACTCACTGGTGACATCAGCCTGCGCTCGCCACCCGTGTGGCTCTCAGAGCCCTGCCCATTTGCATGGGACAAGGCAGAACATCATTGATATTTGCCAATTGCCCCAAGAGACCTAGGGAGAAGAGCATTGGGCACAGCTGCTGTCAGCTTCTTCCCTCAGTGTGTGTGCAGGCTGCTCCTGCTGCATTCATTGTGAGCCCTTACCACAGACACAGAAAGGTTGGCAAGTATGTCACTACACCTGAAACAATCACCATAAGAGGAACAATGTAGCTGGGAATACTGGCAATTGCAGGCCTTTAATCCCAGCACTTGGGAGGCAGAGGCAGGTGGAGCTTAGAGCCAGCCTGGTCTACATGGTGATTTCCCAGACGTCAGAGTAACATAGACTATGTCTCAAAAAACAAAGCACACAGGGATCATGGTGGCATGGGACAATATGAACATATTAGTGTGTGCTTGGCATATATAGACTGTAGCAAAGAAAGAGAGTGGTGTCCCATAACCCCCCACAAGTCCCAGTGATCTAAAACTCCTCATTGGAGAATTTTTTTTTATTTTTATTTTTTTTATGGGAAGGGTTGAAACAATATCTCTCTAAATAGTCCTGATAGTCCTGGAAACTTGCTATGTAGACCAGGCTGGCCTCACAGAGATCTGTCTGCCTCTGCCTTCTGGGTGCAGGACTAAAGACTTAAACTGCTGTGCCCAGCCTCACTGGAGAGTTAAAGGTGAGGACCTGTCCTTTAGGGAAAATTCCCAGATTCAAATCATAGCAGGTAGGTACATTTCCAGGGCATCATGGTACAATAACCAGAAAGTTCCAGTCACCCTCAACCTCACCCTTAGCTAGCCTAGATCTCAGGGGCTTACCAGTGAGAGTCATACAGTAAGGTAGAGAAACAGCATTTGAGCCTAGAACTGTGTTGGGCCCCCACTCACCTGCTCTCTCTGCACCTCAGCAGCAGTACACGGACCAGAAAATGTGAAGACAGAGGTGTCAACAGACAGCTCCACTTGAGCTCCCACACCTCCTGAGCCATGTGGCTTCTTTGAGGAATGCAAGTCAGACATTGCTATGAATGGTTTCCTGACAACTTGAGCCTGGTAGAGCCAGGTGTGGTCGGGTTATCAGTGAGGAAGACAATGTCCTGAGCAAAAACTGGAAACCAGTTTCTGCAGGAGACAGAGAAGAATCTTTTGTTTGTTTGTTCAGAGGGTCGATGTAACCCAAACTGACACTCACTAGATAGCAGAGGGCACCTTTAAATCCGGCCTCCAGATCTGAGTATTGGGGTACAGTCACCATGTTCTGTCTTATTCCTCAGGCCCTACCCTAAAGGCGATGAAAGAAAGAAGGCTTGTCTGTCAGCTCTGTCTGAAGTGAAGGTGCAGCCTGGTAAGCTGGCATCCTTAGGCCAGTGAGGCCAGAAGGAGCCACTGCCTTACATGGGTGAGGCTGGCCTGGTGGAGGAGTGTGTTGACAGCATGCTAGGACAGTGCAGCCAGGTGGGAGTTTCCACAGAGAAGCGCTAACCTGATACTGACCCAGGGCAGAGCGGGTTGATCATGAAGCTAAGGTCCAGAGCACTCTGGAGAAGCATGTCCTGGGGAGCTGGTTCCTGTGAGAGCTATCTGGAGGGATTGTGAAGGGTCAGTCAGGAAGGACAGACTCAGTGATCACTGAATAAGCCAGGGCACCTCAGGCAAGGGGAAGCATTACCTGCAAGACAGGGCTCCTCATAAGGCTGTTGTGCATGTGAAGCCTATGTTGGGAACTGGGTGTGTCCCCTGTGGTTACATGCACCTGCATCTCTTCTGTGCCTCCAGGCTGCTACCTGCCTAGCAACCCTGAAGCAATCGTGCTAGACATTGACTACAAGTCAGGGACACCAATGCAGAGGTGAGCGCCTGTTTGCACTTTCCTGCCTCACTCAGCAGTCTCTACTGGCTGTCTCATTGCTGTGTTCTTTTTCTCAGTGCTGCAAAAGCGCCATATCTGGCCAAGTTTAAGGTGAAGCGATGTGGAGTGAGCGAACTTGAAAAAGAAGGTCAGTAAGGAACTTGAGGAAGTATGGTTGTCTCTCCTCAGCGGTGCAGGCCTGTTTCAAACATCCTAGACAAGGATGTCAGCTGCCTGTGGGCTCACCCTTCCTCTGAAAATGGCAGGGTGCTGTGTAGTAACACTTGTTTACCCTAGAATCTGTCACCCAAGTCACAGGAGCCCCGGAACCCCATCGTGAGTCCCAGTACTGAACCTCTGTGGGGCACACGAGTTGCTTCAGGCTCTTTCAGAAGAGCATAGTCTGGGTGACACAGGGAGTGTGCAGCCTCACAGGTCTGGAGGCCAGCATCAGTATGGAGGTGGGCATGCCCCAGCAAGGGAGCATCGGGCTCTGGTCAGGCAGGAGTCAAGTTCTAGGCTGGGTGCTCTGAGGCTTTCCACTCCTGTGGCTGTAGGGGACGCTGTTCAGCAGCACCACTCCCTCTCTGCCTGTCTGTCTGGCCTACAAGTTCTTTTAAAAGGACATTTTTTTTGGACAGTTATCATTTTGTATGGTTTGGTTGGTTTTTTGTTTGGTTTGGTTTGGGGTTTTTTTTTTAGTTTTTTGAGGCAGGATTTTTCTGTATAGTGATGGCTGTACTGGAACTTGCTTTATACACCAGGCTGGCCTTGAACTCAGAGATTCACCTGCCTCTGCCTCCTGAATGCTGGTATTTAAAGTGTATGCCAGCACCATCCAGCTTAGTATGACTTTTAAAAATGATTGCATCTTCATCTATCTTAATTCCAAATAAGATCACATTTGTAGTTAGGGTGTGAACTCTGTGGGGACACGGGCCAATGTGGAGAGGCTTCTTCAGTAGCCTGGCTATGTTCTGGCCCTGAGTGCTCAGCCTGAACCCTCGGGGCTTTTGTTTCAGTTCCTTATGAACCTGTCTATTCTATGTTCTTAGGGAGACTCCTGGCCCAGTGATTCCATGTGACCCCTTAGTGCTTTGCAAAACTCACTCTCAAGATCCCAGGTCTTTGTAGGCTCCTCACAGCAGTCAGGCTCACAGGTGGCACCCTGCCCTGCCTACAGGTCTGCAGTGCCGCTCAGATGCAGAGGACGAAGGCTGTGGGCAAGAAGCTGATGGCAAGAAGATATGCTGGCAAGCAGCCATCTTCAAAGTGGGGGACGACTGCCGACAGGTGACAGAGCTGACAGGGCAGGGCACCTCCCCTAGTGACACCAAAGAAGAGATCCTCCTGTTGTGAAACATGGCCCTTTTCTTTATTTAATTCAAGTACTGTGGAGGCATTTTTTTTTTTTTTTTTTTTTTGGTTTTTTCGAGACAGGGTTTCTCTGTGTAGCCCTGGCTGTCCTGGAACTCACTCTGTAGACCAGGCTGGCCTCGAACTCAGAAATCCGCCTGTCTCTGCCTCCCAAGTGCTGGGATTAAAGGCGTGCGCCACCACCGCCCGGCCTGTGGAGGCATTAAAGCAAACGCAGAAGCCTATATGGCAACCCCGTGACAGCTCAGCCTGGCTGGGCAGTAAGGCCTGATCCTATACTCTTATTTGGCCACAGTCTGCCCCCTTCCCTTGCTGGCAACCTGTGAGAGCCCCCAGGGCCAGCAGCTTCTGTGTGGTCCAGGGGCTGAAGGAAAGACACTGACTGCATCCTGTGCCTTCTTGGTTCCAGGACATGCTAGCCCTGCAGATCATCGACCTTTTCAAGAACATCTTCCAGCTGGTTGGCCTGGACCTCTTCGTCTTTCCCTATCGGGTAGTGGCTACTGCCCCTGGGGTGAGTTCCTGGAACATGATGGGCAAAGAGATCATCACGTCACTGCTCCCAGCTGAGTGTCTCTTCCCTGTCCTTTCCTAGTGCGGAGTGATTGAGTGCATCCCAGACTGTACCTCTCGGGACCAGCTGGGCCGCCAGACTGACTTTGGCATGTATGACTACTTCACACGCCAGTACGGGGACGAGTCTACCTTGGCCTTCCAGCAGGTACTACCCCAGGGCCTCAACTCACCCACTGCCGACCTTCTGTCTTCCTCTAGTAGGCGCTAAGCCCGTCACCCATACCTTTCTCTCGGTTTTCAGAAGCCTAGAACCCCAGGGTACAGAAAGTGCTGCGGTCTCCACACTGCACACAGCTGCACTTACTGACATAGCTTTGCCTCTAACATGGGCCACAGAGCCAGGGAGAGACCACAGACCTCTCCACACAGAGCCAGGGAGAGACCACAGACCCACAGACCTCTCCACACAGAGCCAGGGTGAGACCACAGACCTCTCCACACAGAGCCAGGGTGAGACCACAGACCTCTCCACACAGGCACGGTACAACTTCATCCGAAGCATGGCTGCCTACAGCCTCCTGCTGTTCCTGCTGCAGATCAAGGACAGGCACAATGGCAACATCATGCTGGACAAGAAGGGGCACATCATCCATATCGGTAAGCTGGCTGTGCCAGTGTACCCTCCCTTTGCCTAGTGCAGAGAGCAGGCCTACCAAAGCCACGGTGTTGTACTACCATCGAGGTGGCTGGCCAGGCCCGGGGAGCTGGGAATAGAACAGCAGCCCACACTCTGGGTAGAAGTGAGTGCTAGGGAACACCTCTGCTCTAACCTGACACTCCCCTGCCTCTTTCCCATGTGTGGCTGAGTCCTTTTCCACCAGCAATAAACCACCCTGACCTAACCCTGCCCCAGTTCAGGCAGCTTTGTGTGATTTTGCAGACTTTGGCTTCATGTTTGAAAGCTCACCGGGTGGCAACCTTGGCTGGGAACCAGACATCAAGCTGACAGACGAGATGGTGATGATTATGGGGGGCAAGATGGAGGCCACACCCTTCAAGTGGTTCATGGAGATGTGTGTCCGAGGTTATCTGGCTGTGCGGTGAGCCTGTGGGCAACGTGGAAGGGATATCCAGGTGGGAAAGGGTGCTCGTACCCCTGGAGGGAGTCAGGTTGAGTGGCACTGAAAAGGAGTTCGGCGCTCACATCCAGTGGCTAACACACCTGTAACCCCAGCTCCTCCAGCTCCACTGCTCACTCTGGCCTCTGAGGCACCTGCACATATGTAGGCAAACATGCGCACACATAAAAATAATTTTTGTTTCACAACATGGTCTCACTATATAGCTCTGGCTGTCCTGGAACCACTCTGTAGACAAGGCTATAGAGATAGCTTGGCCACCAAAGGCTAGGCTCACAACCAAAGACTTTTAAGTGAAGGGCCTTGTACTGTGGTCACCCATCTCACCTGTGTGATCAAATTCGCACTCTGAACCTCCAGCCACATCCTCTAGTCTCCCACTGCTGACCTTGTCATGCCCTTCTCCCCCTCTGGATGTCCTGGCTAGCCTTTCACCATAACCCCAGCACCACCAAGGCTACGTGAGACACTGGCATCAACCAAATGTCACACCAAGCATCATCTTTGAAACAACTGCTGGGCCAGGCAGTGGTGGTTCACGCCTTCAATCCCAGCACTTGGGAGGCAGAGGCAGGTGGATTTCTGAGTTCGAGGCCAGCCTGGTCTACAGAGTGAGCTCCAGGACAGCCAGGGCTACACAGAGAAACCCTGTCTTGAAAACTCCTCCCCCCCCCAAAAAAAAAAGAAAAAAGAAACCACTGCTGGAGGGCTGGCATAGTGGGGAAGATCACTCAGCCATACAGAGCTGTCTGTGGTCCTGCAAGCAGATTGTATGGGGAAGTGGCAGCTGGACCACAGGACTGAGCAGGGTGCCTCACACTGGTTGTCCTCCGCCCTCTGTCTCCACAGCCCCTATATGGATGCAGTCGTCTCCCTGGTTACACTCATGTTGGACACAGGCCTGCCCTGTTTCCGTGGCCAGACAATCAAACTTTTGAAGTAGGTACCATTTGGGGAAGCTGGAGCTCTACCATCTGCTGGAGCTCTACTAGAAACATTTTATGCATCCTTGGATCCCCAGAGCAGACAGGGTTTCTAGAATAACCATATGGCCATGAGCTCCCCCACGTGGCCTAGCAGTTGCTGGCGAGGGTCAGGGAACACACTAGACTACAGCCGAATGTCCCTCAGTGGGACCAGTTCCCACAAACACCTCCTTTCGTCTCTGCCCAGACACAGGTTCAGCCCGAACATGACAGAGCGGGAGGCTGCAAACTTTATCATGAAGGTCATCCAGAACTGTTTCCTCAGCAACAGGCAAGTCCTTCCCTGTCCCTGAGTCCCTGTTCCCCAAGCAGGTGGGCAGGGCTCCCAACAATGAGTTCACTTTCCTTGCTTGACCTTGCAGGAGCCGGACCTACGACATGATCCAGTACTACCAGAATGACATCCCCTACTAAGGAGACTGGCACCTGAAGCCTTGAGTGTTACAGAGCTCATACTGATACCGTAGGCCTGGCTGTGGGGGGTGACAGGCACATGGGACGTTGATGCACAGGTGTCTTCTTCACACTGGACACATTCCCTATTTGTTCACCTGTCTTACTACATTGGTACATGAAGTATTTTCTTGTGTAAACATGAAAAATTGACATGAAAAAAATAAAAATCCCAAAATGTGCTGCTTTTGTTTTGTTAGGTAACTAAAAATTTGTCCTATACTTAAAGGTGCCCTTTGAATTCCTGATCCTTCCAAGTCATACCTAGCTTAAGTAGTCTTGTTTTGGTTTTGGCTCTGAGGCTCAAACCCAGGGCCTATGCATGCTGGGCAGGCATCCCATCCCCTAGCCATAGCCCCAACCCATGCCTGTTGGGATTAATGCCGCATCCAAACAGGAGGCTTCTCCAAAGAAGACACTTTGCTGAGCCGGGCTTTGCCTCCACATGTCTGAAGGCCCTGTATAGATGTGGCTGTAAGTCAAGCACCAAATAGGTGCTCGCCAGTGTGGCCTCAAAGAGTAAAGTTTTACATTGGAGCAGAGTCTGCAGTTCAGTGGTTAAAGCACTTGCCTGGTGTGCACAAGGCCCATCCCCAATAGCCCCGCAAATATCAGTCAGTAGATGGGACTGGAAGCAGGTGGTAGGATGAGACTGAGGTCAGGGCAGCTACACTGGGACCCTGGCACCATTCTCAGCCTACCTTTGTTTGCTTTTTCTAGACAGGGTTTCTCTGTGCAGCCCTGACTATCCTGGAACTCACTCTGGATACCAGGCTGGCCTCAAACTCATAGAAATCTGCCTGCCTGTGTCCTCTGGCCTCTGCCTGAGTGCTGGGATTAAAAGTGCATGCCACCACTGACCGGCTAGTTTTGGCATTTATTTATGTATGTATGTATGTATGTATGTATGTATGTATGTATGTATTTATTTATTTATTTATTTATTTTGGTTTTTTCCGAGACAGGGCTTTTCTGTGTTGCCCTGGATGTCCTGGAACTCACTCTGTAGACCAGGCTGGTCTCGAACTCAGAAATCTGCCTGCCTCTGCCTCCCAAGTGCTGGGATTAAAGGCGTGCGCCACCACCACCCCGGCAGTTTTGGCTTTTTATAAGATTGTTTATGTGTGTGTGTGTTTGTGCACTATGACTTTGGTGGTTTGAATAGGTCTGGCGCCCAAAGAGTGGCTCTATTAGGAGGTGTGGCCTTATGGGAGTGGGTGTGGCCTTCTCAGAAATGTGTCACTCTTTGGGGTGGGCTCTGAGGTCTCAAATGCTCAACCTGCACACTGTGGCACAGAGTCTCCTGTTGCCTGTGAATCAAGATTCACAGCTCCTTCTCCAGCTCCATGTCTGTCTGGACCCTGCCATACCTCCCACCATGATGATAATGGACTGAACCTCTGAACCTGTAAGCCAGCCCCAATTAAATGTTGTCCTTTATAAGCGTTGCCTTGGTGTTGGTCATGGTGTCTCTTCACAGCAATGAAACCCTAAGAAAGACAATGACCATACCTGGTGCTCGGTTAGGGAACAAGGGGGCATCTGATTCCCTAGAACAGGAGTTTACAGGATGTTGTCAAACACCTTGTGTGAATGCATACTGGAAATTGACCTCCTAGTTTCCTGAGACAGTCTCCCATTAGCTGGAGCTCACTAATTCACACCTGTCTCTACCTCCCCAACAAGGGGTTACTGACATTACCACTACATCCAGCCTTTTTACATAGGTTCTTGGGATTGGACTCAGGTCCCTGTGCTTGCAAGGCAGTGAGAGACACCAATGCATACAACTGATAAGCTACTACATGCTACAGAACTCTTAACCACAGGAGCTTCTCCAAATTTTAACAGACCACTCCAAGGTACTTTATAGACCACTTTGTTAGGCCATTAAGGGAATCCCCAATAAACCTAACAAAAAAGCTTAGATGTTTAGATGCTGTGATTATATATTATCATTCACAAGCGCTGAGCTGAGTTCAATTCCCAGAACATAATAAACCACCCTCATGCCTGTAATCCACTCAGGAGCAGGAAGGTAAGTCAAAGTCACTCAGCTACATTGTGAGTTCAAAGCTGGGATGAGACCCCACACACACACACCTGTAAATAAACAAGTAGCCAAGAGCTCATTTGTTCAGGATCAAAATTCAACACAAATTCATTTCCATTCAGCAGGGCATTCCTCATATACAGCATGTTACCCACAAAGCCCACGGTGGCAAGAATACACTACCCGGTGTGTTCCGATGCTGTGAGGGAGGTATAGAGAACTCGAACCTGCCCAAGAGGGAATCCCAAAGCTCAGGCTCAAAATAGCAGACAACCCCCTAGAGCCCCACCGCTGACAGGCACCCCCTGCGCTTAGGTGACAGAGGGTCACTGGGCCCATCGGAACACACGAACTTTACCCCCGCTCTTTCACAGGCAGGCACCCCAGAAAACACACAGAGGAGACAGAGGTGCAGGCGGCCGAAGCCGGCATGATGCACTCTCTAGGCAGGCAGCAGTCCGTGCGCACGCAGCTCAAGCAAGGGCGACAGCGTGTAGCGCAGCCGTCGGAAGACCGCGTCGGAGCCGAGACTCTGGAGCCCCGGGGCGACGGCGGCAGGCTTCGCCAGCAACACGTAGATCAGCGGCAGCACCAGGAAACCCAGCGGGAGCAGCAGCAGCGTCTGCAGTGCGCTCAGAGCCCACAGCCTACAGAACCACCAGCGGACAGGTGGGTGGTGGCTCTGGGAGCCGGAATCCGGACCGCCCGGCCCCCACTAGCCACTCACCTGAGGCTCCCCGCGCCCGCACCGCCCAACAGCCGCTTTTCCTGCAGAGAAAGGGCTGCATCCAGCCTTTTGTCTGAGCAGCTGCTAGACTCTAGCCAAATCTCGGGCAGGTCCCAGCTCCAGCCCGCGCTCCCAGCCCACGCTCACGCAGTCAGCCCTGGCCACCTCCTCCATGAGTGAGCCCGTGCAGTCCTGCACCCGACGAGGCTGTGAGTTCCACCTGCAGGACAGGCGCGGAGATGGGCCACCAGGCCGGGCCTAGCGCCTTCCGACGCCCTCCAAGTCCCAGCCCTTACAGTTCCGAGCCACCGCGCGTAGCCTCCAGCGCAGCTGCTGCCTCCATCACCTTCCCCTGCAGCTCCTGAGGGTTGGAGGGTTGGCAACAGGGATTCAGGGCAGAGGATGAGCTAAGTTGGGAGTCAGGGAGTAAGAAAAAAGGGTTGAGGCCACGGGGCATTCAGAAGAGAACGGCTATCAGAACAACGGGGTCGCACCTGCAGGACTCCACTCTGCTCCTGGAAGCTGGCCCAGGCCTCTTCCGTCCGCTGCACACCCTAGAAGCCAGGGGCTTGATATGAGCATCGCGAGGACAGGCCCTCCCCACACACCCTGCCTTGAGAGTCCAGCGCCTTACGCACCTGCCGCAGGTCCTCTGCCTGCATGCTGAATTTGGCCTCCGCCAGCTCCAGATGTTTCTTCGGGAGGATTCAAGTGATGTCAAGAACCTGAAGGCCTCGCACACCGCTGGGCCTGGAGCCTCGGTCCCAGGCCCTCAAGGCTGATACTCCACCCACATGTACACGCCGCCCGGCCCACAGCCTGGCCCTGGTCCCACCCAAGTACCTGCAGCGCCACAAGCTGAGTCCCGAGTTGCTGCTCCGCTCGCTGTTGACTCAGCTGTTCCCCTCCATAGTAGAAAAGCTAGGGACTGAACTCGTGAGTGTCTGGCTCAAGGGACTTGGGGACCAAGGCATAACCTGAGAACTGCACGTACCTGGCTGGACAGTTCCTCCCACTGTTCCTGCAGCTTCCGATTGTGTTGCTCCTGTGAACATGGTCCAAGCTGTCTAGGCCTCTCCTCCAGCCTAGCCACCCCGGGCCCCACCTCTTGCTCTTGCCCGCACCAGGTCCTGCCGGTGCTGCTCCGCGGCCTCCAGCAGCCCACGAGCCCGCTCCGCACGCTCCCGCGCCGCCTCGCGTGCCTCCCCTCGAACAGTTCGTGTTGCTTGACTTCGTCTCCGCTGCAGGCTACATGGTGGGGGCGGAGAATTGGTCTGAGGTCCCACTGCCTGGAGCAAGACTGACACCAAGCCTGCCCGGGGGCCTCGTCGCCCTCGCACCTGCGCTCGCGCTCCCGCAGCTCGTCCAGGCGCCTGGTGAGACTCTCGCTCTCGGCTTCCAGCCCACGCACCAGCTCCTCCAGCTCCTGCTTCCGCAGGCGGCCATCTCGATTGTCCTTCTGCAGCTGCAGCAGCTGCTCCTGCGGCTCAGCCATGGCTCCAGAGCTCTGCTCGGACCTCCGCCGCCTAAGTGACCCGGTGGTCCGCGTCACAATGGGCAGCAGAGGGCGTCCGGAGCTCGACGGAGACAGGTCACGACCGACCAATTCAGGTAAACAAAGCCGGGCTGGGTTGCCCACAACTGTAATTCTATCTCTTAGGGATGTGAGAGACACGAGGGTCAGGAGTTCAAGGTCATCCTTTGCTACATACAGAGTTTGAAGCTAGCCAAGGCTACACGAGGACCTGTCTCAAAAACAAAAACAAAAAAAACACAACAAAAATATCACAATCCCGATCTGATTGGTAAAAAGTTACTAAAGTTCTAAGGAAAGGCGGAACTTGATGGTTCATGCCTTGTAATTCTAGAATACTAGAGGCTGAGGCAAGATCACCTAGTCAAGGTCAGCCTAGCTGTATAGCAAGAAGACCCTGACTCAGAAGAAAACAAGAAAGTTGAACTGCCACAGTAAACTGTAATTACGGGCTAAATCAGGTATGCTTCACCTTAGATTCTGAGTGACCAGGGAGTTCCAATTTTTTTTTTTGAGAAAAACGTTTAAAATTAAAATTTTTAATTTTTTTCTCCCCCATGTGTTGCAATAATGATAACTTTGGTGTAGTCTCAGTGGCTGGACTTAACCCATTGGTGCCTTGCCTAGTGGAGGTGAAGGGTGACTGGGAGGATCTGGGTGCTAGAATGGCCTGATAGTCTCTCCATGTTTTTAGCTCTAGAAAACCTTTGATGGGGCTTGTGTGGTATGAGTAGGAAAGGGAGTGATGTAGTTTTGTGATCTGAGGGTTGTGTTAGCATGGGGGTCTCACCCTTCAGCCAGCCTGGTCTTGACTCAAGCCTTCACCCTACCTAGAAACCATCACACTCTGCCACTCCTCTCTCTCTCTCTCTCTCTCTCCTCTCTCTCCTCTCTCTCTCTCTCTCTCTGTATACCACATGTGTGCAAATGCCTCAGGAGGCCATCAGATCCCTTGAAGCTGGAATTCCAGCAGCAGTTGTGAAGCACTTATGTGAGTGATGGGAACTAAAGTCAGTGCTCTGGAAGAGGAACAAGTGCTCTTAGCTGCACACTGGGACTTTTTACATTTTGTGGTGATATAATCTCTCTAAAGATTTTTTTTTTTTTTTGAGAGCAGACTTTTAAGATTTATTTATTTATTTTATGCATATAAGTACACCATCATTGTTCTCTTCAGACACACCAGAAGAGGGCACCAGACCCCACTACAGATGGTTGTGAGCCACCATGGGAATTGAACTCAGGACCTCTGGAAGAGCAGTCGGTGCTCTTAACCACTGAGCCATCTCTCCAGCCCCTCTCTAAAGATTTTAAGAAGCTAATTTATTTCATAATTTAGAGGATATACTTTCCTGTAATGGTTTATTACAGCTTCATTAAGGAGGCTGAGGCAGGAATTCTGCTGTAAAATCAAAGCCAGCCTATGCTACATAGGCTTTGTCTCAAACAACAAACCCCCAAAAGAAAAAAAAACAAAACAAACAAAACAATGAGTACTTTTTATTACCAGTGAGCTGGGATATTGGTCAGTAGAATCCCTGCACACACAAGGTTCAATTCCCAGTATCACACACAAATACATCAATTATTTATTTATAGGAAGGGCTATGGGGTTTGATAGCTCTGACTAAGCTGTAGTTTTGTGATCTGGGGGGAGCTGTCAGGACAACTGCAGACTCCAGTGCTCCCTCATCCCTTCTACACAAAGTTCAAAGCTCCAGGACTCTGAAACCCTTCTGGCTCCAGCAATTTGGGAGAAGGTGTTGAACACTTGATTGTTGTATTTGCTGTGCTGGAGGCAAGGCTCCCAGACAAGTCTTCTCCCTCTGAGACATGCACCTCTCTGTGCTTTTTCTCTTCACAGGCTGTTCCCATGAGACTCTCCCTCAGCTAGTGCCCACTCTGCCGGCTTTCCCTTCCTCCGCTGGCTGGCCTTTGACTACTTCCTTCATAATCCACCCAGCGCACCTATAGCTTACTTACTGTTTTGACAATCTAGGGTTCTGTTTGTTACCTTGGAGACAGGGTGTCATGTTGCTCATACTGGCCTGAAACTCAACTGTGTAGTCAAAGATGACTTGGGATTCCTTACTCTCCCACCTCCACTGCCCAGTGCTAAGATCATAAGCTGCACCTCTGGAGTTGGCCTTTTTCTTATGGTCAAATGTGTTGCTTTTAAAATAAAACAAGCCAGGCAATGGTGGCGCACACCTTTAATCCCGGCACTTGGGAGGCAGAGGCAGGCAGATCTCTGAGTTCGAGGCCAGCCTGGTCTACAGAGTGAGTTCCAGGACAGCCTGGGCTACACAGAGGAAACCCTGTCTCGAAAAACCAAAAAAAAAAAAAAAAAAGAAAGAAAGAAAAGAAAAAGAAACAACATACTTTCAGGCTCTCAGGGCACTAGGTGAATGTGAGCCTGTACAGTGGTGAGGCCTGGTTCTTCTAAACACTCCAGAAGGCACACTGCATGCTTGCGCTCGCTCGCTCTCCCCCTCCCTTCCTCCCTCCCTCCCTTTCTCTCTCTCTCTCTCTCTCCTGTGTAAGACATCTGATACTGACTTGCTACCTCTACACCTGCACACATGCACACAAATGAGCATGGCCTGGCCAAAGCTCATACATTTATTGGCACAGCTGCTGGCCAGCAAATTTATAAAAATGTCAGCCTCATATAATTTTGAGATCAACCTATTAATTTCAGTTTTCTTTCTGACCACAGGTAACAAAATTGATGACCCCAGGGTATCCCTGGTGTAGCATTAAGGCCAGTACTAAAGAGCCATCATTGCTGGCTTCTGTCAGAATGTGGCGTATACGTGCTATCTCTCAGAGGAGCCCATCATGCTTGCCCCTGCTCTGCCTGTTCTTAGCCTCCAGAAGGGCAGCTGCCACCCGGCGTCCTGTACCAGGGCTCTCCTGTACTCTTCCCAGTGAGCCAGCAAGCAGTCTGGGAAGCCAGCAAGCAGCTCCACACGTTCACACCCTCTTCTAATAATGCAGTTGTCAGGTTTCCCTGCATGTATAATGTACACACATCTATCAACCTGTCAGCAACCTAGGACTCTTCAACAATGGGGCTTCTCCTTATATGACCATCAAACAGATTCTATGCAGTGATACTCAAGGTGTTTTATTGTTGAGAAAGACTGGCCTGGAACTCACTGTGTAGTCCTGCCTGCCTGTTGGGATTAAAGGCACTCCTGGCCTATACTCTAGTTAATGCCAGGCATGAGAATAGGAAGGTCAATTGGTCTGAGCTAGTTTTTTTGAGTTCATGTGCACCAAGGCAATAGTGTCCTTAAAGTTTAGAGGAGAGTCTCCTATTTACCATCTTAGGCCTATGTATGTATGTATGTATGTGTGTATGTATGTATGTATATGTGTGTGTGTGTGTGATTAAAATCAGATGCATTATGGGAAGGTACATGTGCAACAAATATATAATTTATCCTGTCAATCAAAATAGAGCAACTCTGTGCCCCTTAGCAACTAGCCCCTCTGTGTAGACCCCACACATCCCAGGTTACCGCCTTTGTGTTTCTTTTTCATTTCTTTTTTTTTTTTTTTTTTTTTTTTTTTTTTTTTTTTTAAGACAGGGGTTCTCTGTGTAGTCCTGGCTGTCCTGGAACTCACTCTGTAAACCAGGCTGGCCTCGAACTCAGAGATCCACCTGCCTCTGCCTCCCAAGTGCTGGGATTAAAGACGTGCGCCACCACCACCCGGCATTTTTTTTCTTTTTTCTTTCTTTCTTTCTTTTTTTCTTTTTCTTTCTTTTTTTTTTTTTTTTTTTTTTTTTTTTGCCTTTGTGTTTCTTTTCGCATCTAGCTGGCTGTGAACCTCACACCCCACCATTCCACACTGAGTTTTGCTATGAATAGTGTTGTGTAATTTTCCTTAAGTTCTGAGTAAGATGCCGACGACCTGCTGACAACCAGCCCTGACCCTGAAGGCCTGTGACACTCTGGGGTCTCTAGTGTCACAGAGACTATTGGAAGGAGACTCAAAGTTGCTTCTTAGATGTAGGGACAGTTGGGTTGGTATCCTGGAAAAAGAACATTGTGTACAAGAATGGGGGTAGTTGTCTGGCACTTGTTGGAATTTTGGGTGGTGTATAGGGTACCAGCTGGCTCATGAGGGGCCAGTCGTAGTACTGATTGGAACTGATTCCTTCCAAGGCAGGAGGTGGTCCCTAGGTAGCAGGGAGGAAACCTCAGACCAGGGCCATCCTTCTCGAGAGAGAGAGCCTGGGTTCAGATCTGGCCAGCAACATGCAGTGTTTCACAACCTCTCTGTGTAATTGTGTATAAGGTATTTGTGGCCTGAATTTGCAGCCAAGACAAGTTCTACCTATGTTGTGGACAGGGCAAGCCACCTGAGTCCTCAGTTGCTGTTATTTTGTATAGCTGTCATCAGGGAGTTGGGCCACAGCTTGTTGCTGTCACATGTAGCAGCCTGATGAGTGTCCATCTTTTAGGGACCTCAGCCCAGGCCATAGACTTAAGGCTTTGACACAGAAGAGTATTACAGCATTGGCCGGTGTGAAGGAGAGTTGAAGATTTACTAAACATCTGGGGGCTGGAGAGATGGCTCAGCAGTTAAGAGCACTTTCTTGAGGATTTGGTTGGATTCCCAGCACCCACAGCTCAAAGCCATCTGTAATTCATTTTAGGGGATCTGATGCCCTCTTCTGGCCTCCTGCATGCACATGGTGCATGGACATGTTGATAAAACACATACACATAAAAACTAAATCAAATTAAACTTACTGTTTCTGTGTGTCTTTGATGTTGGGAGTGTGGCACACAGGTGCTGTGGTTTCCATGTATGGATGCCAGAGGACAACCCTTGAGAGTTCTTCCCGCTCTTCCCTCTCACTGTGGTCTACAGATGGAACTCAGCTCCTCAGATTTCCACAGAGAGGGGCTGTCTTCCTGAGCATACCACTGGCCTAATTACAGTAATGAATATAGACTTTAAACATGAGGGTAAGATAAAATCAGGGTGCTCAGAAGGAACAACTTAGCCAGAGCATAGGTGTGTACACATAGAGCTGCATGTGAGACAAGCGAATGTCTTCTGACCTCAGGGACCTGATGACTTTAAACGAAAATGTGGACACCACCAAAGCCCAATGTGTCGAAGCAGGTAGTGAACCAAGGAGTTTATTTGGGTTACCTAAAAGGAACAGAAATGACTCAAAGACAGCTGCCCCTTGGAAAACCCACCCTGGCATGGGTGACAGCTTGTGAAAGTAGGAACCTGGAGTGTGCCACACAGCCTGCAGGCAGATCAACAGGTGTAAGAGTCTCTTCTAGGAAACCAAGTCTGAACCTCTTGCAGGTAGCTTGGCTGGTCTCTGTCTCAGCAGGACTTACGACCCATCTGGTCAGCTTCAAGCATTTCCTGAGTCTTTTGTTTGCTTGTTTGGTTTGGTTTTTCCAGGCAGAGTTTTTCTGGGTAGCCCTGGCTATCTTGGAACTTACTCTGTAGAATTACTCAGAGATCCACTCGCCTCTGTCTCCCAAGCTCTGGGATATAAGGTTCTTGCACGTGCACACATTTTCGAGTGTTGGATGCCCACCCAAGGGCACATATATCACATATAAGCCTAGTTCATTGCTATGTTAGCACTCAGTATCTATCAATGAAGGGCTTATTTATTTGTGTGTCTAGAGCCTCCACAGCAAATGTTGACAGCAGGTGAGAGATTTCAGGATGGAGAGATTCCTTTCCTTCCCATGTCCTAAGTTTGTTTCTCTGTCTTGCCCCAATGGCCACCCTTTTATATAATACAGTGTTTTCTTCTGCCAATTTTTTTTTTTTTTTTTTTTTTTTGGTTTTTCGAGACAGAGTTTTTCTGTGTAGCCCTGGCTGTCCTGGAACTCACTTTGTAGACCAGGCTGGCCTTGAACTCAGAAATCCGCCTGCCTCTGCCTCCCAAGTGCTGGGATTAGAGGCATGCGCCACCACTGCCCAGCTCTTCTGGCAATTTTTATCCAGGGATGGTGGTACAAACCTTTGTACACAGAGACAAGATTGCCACAGTTTGGAGGCCGACATGGCCTACAGGCTAGCCAAGGCTACTTAGCAAGAACCTTATTTTTGTTTTATTTTTTATTTTATTTTATTTTTTGGTTTTTTTCAAGACAGGGTTTCTCTATGTAGTCCTGGCTGTCCTGGAACTCACTCTGTAGACCAGGCTGGCCTCGAACTCAGAAATCCGCCTGCCTCTGCCTCCCAAGTGCTGGGATTAAAGGTGTGCACCACCACCGCCGGCTGAAAGTATGTTCTTGATGCGCCTTCCTCAGCCTGACCATCCTCCCACACTCCATCCTCCCTCGGTGACTTTGGTGAGCTTCCTGGTCTAGCGGACCATCTTATTGACTCCCAGCTGACTACAGCTGCAAACAGGCTGGCCTGAGGGAGGCAGCATGGACAATGGGCACAGCTACAGGCTCACAAATCCACAGCGGCCCAGGCTAGGTGGTTGCACATGTGTCCAGATGCTCCTACTCAAATTCTGGGAATTGGGACAGACCACTATACCTGATCTCACAGCCTGTGACAATGGGAATAGTCTGCAGATGGTACTACCACCACCACCACCACCACCACCACCACCCGGTTTACACTGGATACTGGGAATGTGACATTCAAGTTCCCTTTATGGGTTAGAGAAATAGGAAGTGAAGTTCTAAGGACTCAGGTGTAAATCCCCAGAACTCATATACAGCCAGATGCCGTAGTATTTGTCTGAAGTCCCAGGACATCTGTGGGAAATTGGGAAGAATCCCTAGAAGCCAATCTGGTGTACAGAACAGCCAAAGACTTTTTTTTTAAGTCTCCTGTGGAAGGTGAAGACTAACACCAAAGGTGACCCTTGACCTCATGCACACACTGACCCACAGTCTGTCACACCCAGGGGAGCACATGCATGCACCTTCACATGCCCTCTCCCAGATTAAAAAGCAGGTTTCAGGGCTGCAGAGATGGCTCAGTGGTTATGAACACTGGCTGCTCCTGCTAAGGACCCAGACTTTTGTTCCCCACCCCCACCTCCTCCTTTTCTGAGGGTAGAACTTGTATCAGGGTGGGAGGATCTGTGATGCTCTAAGCCAGCTGGGGTCCACACAGCTATGATCCTGCACACCCCAGTATTTAGGAGGTGGAGATGGGAGACTCAGAATCGTGCTAGCCTCAACTATGAAGTTGAAGACTATCCTGGATGACACGGAATCCTGAGAAGAGAGTGTCTTGCCTAGCATGATGGCACAAACCTATAATCCAGCACTGACGAGGTAGAGGCAATCAGATCTCTTTGAGACCAGCCTGGGTTACACAGGGACACAGTGAGATTCAAAAAAAAAAAAAAGTAACTCTTAATCACAACCATATCTGGGCCACCAAGCACTTCAGCTTCCTTCTAACCTTGCTCGTCCTCTGTGATCAAATGACACTGTGGTCCCTTAGCAGGTGAGGTCACATCCTGTGGGACTGACACTGTAAAAGGAAGCTATGCTGTCCTCAAGACTGAGCCATGCTCACCACTGAATAGGGCCTTAGGATGAATTGTCAAAAGCCTCTTCAAATAGACCTGGGAAAGAACTGTCAGCAACTCACAGAGCATGGGGACTGGTCAGCCCCACAGTTTGCTCAGCACTAACAAAGCCAGGCTGTGTGTACATTCACCTCCAGAATTGCAGAAGAAAACTGTAAAGGAAACCTTGAAAGGAACCAGCCAAGATCATGGTTTTGGGGTGGTGGAAATGTCTTTTAAGCTATGCAAGATAGTTGAGCTGGCCATCAAAAAATGTTTAAGTTTTGGGGCTGGAGAGACAGCTCAGTGGCTAAGAGCTCTTCAGGAGGTCCTGCAACATATGGCTCACAACCACCTATAATGTTGAGGGATGATTTTCTGCACCGTGTATTCTGATGCCCAGAGATCTGGTTGCAGTCTGGATGTTGGCACTGTCATATTTGGAGCATCTCCTGTCCCAATGATGTGTAAAAATCTTCTTTTCCATCACCTCTGATTGGTTAATAGTTGATTCAGCCTATAGCAGGGCAGAAGAGAATTAGGGCAGAACTTCCGATCTCAGCCAGAGGTCCAAGTAAGGGAAGAGGGAAGAGGAGATGCAGCAGAAGGGACCAGACTTCACTGTCAGGGGAGTCTAAATGAGGACACACATGGACCAGAGCAAGCCAGGGTAAGAACTCAGATGCAGGTAAAGAATCACGTGGCTGGGAAGTCAGCAGCCATGGAGGGTGAGAATACATGAGTATCTGCCCAGCATAGTGCTGCAGCTTGTTAATAAATTTTATTAGGAAATAGACATTAGGGCTGGTCATTTAATCCCAACAATGGGGAGAAAGAGGCAGGAGGGAATCTGTGAGTTCAAGACCATCCTAGTCTATGCACCAAGTTCCAAGGCAGAGAGAGCTACATGGTGACACTATCTGAAGAACAGAAGGGAGTCAGGGGAAGGAGAGACTATATCCATGGGAATTTAAAATAAGCAGCCATGTCTAGGCACCAGCCCTTGGAAGTGAGGGATCACAGTTAGGATAGAATTCACCTGGCAGAGTGCATCCACAATGCCTGGAACTCCATACACAAGCCATGGCATTCACAGAATAGTCAAGAGACACACATACACCCGCCCCCAAGACAGGGTTTCTATGTGTAACCCTGGCTGCCCTGAAAGTGCTCTGCCTCTGTCTCTGGAGTGCTGGAATTAAAGGCAGTTGCCACCAAGGCCCAGCTGAAACTAGACTTTCATTACATAAAAAGGTAGGAGCCAGCAACACCCTAGTGAGAGGTCTTGTTTGGCTGGATTCAATCATATTCAGGACCACAGTATTTTTAAATCTTTAGGAATTTGAGCCAGAGAAATGGGTCACTTGTTGCTTCTGCACAAGACCCAGGGTTTGATGCCCAGCACCCACATGGCAGCTCACATCCACTAGCTCCAGTCCCTGGGTATCTGAGGACACCAATCACACACATGGCACGCCAATATACACATAGAAACAAACCTAGCTGGATGTAGGGGTACATGCCCTTAATCTGTTTTCAGAATTGGGCTTTTTGTAGCCTTGCTTGTCCTGGAACTTACTCTGTTACAACTTACCAGACTAAACTCAGAGATCCATCTGCCTCTGCATCGGAGGGCTGCAAAGCTGCAGCTCTGACCTGAACGCATCCATCCAAACTCTTTAGGGAAGTAAACTCAAATCAATGTGATGAGTGGCAACAGGGTGACCAGTTAAAGGCATATACCACCACTGCCAGGCTGAGTCAGCTTCTGATGTCCATGAAATCTATCTTGTGTGTCATCCCACCTTGCAAGCACACACCTGGAAGTTTGAACCTAGTGTCCTGGCACATGCTAGGAAAATTACTCTTGTCACAGGCCTTAGGAACCAATTTGATAAAATCAAACTTACTAGAATTTAAGGCAGCAACACTAGTTCTGGAGATCAGGCCCACTAAGACAGCTCCCGTCAGTTGGGTGGTGGTGCATGCCTTAAACCCGGCAAGGGGAGAGGACCTTCCTTCTGGTCTATAGAACCAGTTCCAGAACATCTAGGACTACGAGGGGAGTGGGGTGGGGGGGTGTGTGGGGGTGGCGAGGAATGCTTGCCCCAGTCCTGTTTTGGTTTCAGCTGTGGTCCTGGGTACTAGCCACACCACCTCATGCCACCTACCCTAACTGTCCCTGTATCTGCTTTCTGGACAGCCTTGATTAACCTTGAGCCAGTGTTGCTATGACCATGCCACATCTAAAGGGGAGTTTCCCCCATCATGAGCTTGTCCCAGGCCCTGCTCTCCTGCTCTAAGACTTGGAGGCACCTTGTCAATACAGACAGACTCCACACCAGTTTTCAATCAAGCTTTTAATGAAAAGATCATAAAATAACAGTTTCTCATCACTGTACATTAAGACTGCACGCTTTTGAATGGAGAGATTAGTCATGGATAAATCACACTGACATCGGAGGGCTGCAAAGCTGCAGCTCTGACCTGAACGCATCCATCCAAACTCTTTAGGGAAGTAAACTCAAATCAATGTGATGAGTGGCAACAGGGTGACCAGTACAGGAGTGCGATCCCAGCAGCCCTCCCCCCTGCTCGGGGAAGGGCATAGAGGACGTCGTGATCCCTCTTCCAGTTCCAATTAAATGAAACAGATATACCCCATCCCTCCTGAGGTATTTGCAAATGGGATGGACAGAGCCCAACCTGGGGCTCCTGAAGATGAGTGATGGGTGGGTACAGGGGGTTCCTCTCAGCACCTGGCCCCATGGGGCCCCACCCAGTGGAGGGGCGGACCCTGGGAACTCTCCCTGCCCCAAGTGAGGTCTGTTATGCAGCATTTTTGAGGTCAATAAATTACAGCAATAAATAGCAAGGTGAGGTAGGGGGAGGGGGCCCTGGTAGAAAGTTAGTAAGGTGACTGAAGCTGCAGGCATCCGAGGAAGGGGGGTCCTGGGCAGCACAGTTCCACAGCTCCCACCCTTTCCTGGGCTGGAATGTCAGACTGAGGTCGGGTCCCTCTCTATCCCTCATCCCTGGCATCCATTTCATAGGTTCAGTAACATTGGCCCCATCGTGACTGGGGAAAGGAAGACCTTGGTCCCTTTAGTAGAGCACAGCAGGGCCTTGAGAGCCTGTCCATTCTTTACAGGCCTCGCCCTTGGCTTCTTCTGCCTCCGTTCACAGCGCTTGCTCCCTGAGCCCTGCCCTCCCGGCTGCCCAGGGTTTCCCCTACTCAGGAAGGCAGCAGTCTGCCTGCTGACAGCCCGGCAGATCGCACTCCTGCACAAGGACCTGAGGTCCAGTGAATACTGATAGTGTGGGCAGCAGGTGGGGACCCGGCTCCCCTCAGTGTTGATGGACGGAAAACACACTTCCTGGGCCACATGAGGTCAGGAGTCACAGCTGAGGTGTATGGCTATACTGCAAGTCTGAGATTCTTTTAAGTCCATATGTTCATCTTTTCCTTTTTACAACCTTGGAAGAGCCCTTGCAGTAGCTCGGTCCGGTGTGAGCGGGCACTGGCAGAGCCAGGCCTGCTCCACCAGCTTGCCCTAAGTCTGAGAAATAAATACATTCATCACTGCACAAACATTGATACAAGAACAACACTGTTGAGAGTGTTTGCACCATCTGTTAGTAAGGACCAGACTCTAGTCAGACCCTTCTGCTGCCCAGACCCTTCTGCTGTGTGCATGAGAGTCCACTGGGCTTCATAAAGCTACCTGCTTTTTGGCTTGAGTGACTCTCACAGTAACACAGGCTCATGGGCAGGGCCAACATCCATCCCCTGGGTTCAGCTAGGAAGCCCGCAGGCTGGTCAGCTTGGTGCTCTTTGGTGGCAGCTGAGCTTGAAGAGGCCCCCAAAATATGGGGATGAGGCTCAGGTGAAGCTAGGGGGACTTCTAGTCCTTACCCAGCACCCAGGGCTGCCTCTGCCCTTGAGCTGCTCAAGGGTCGACTCAGAAGGACCCAGGTGGGAGGGGAGTTTCCCTGGGACTGGTGTTATAGCTGCTGAGGTCTGAAACTGTATAAGTTTATGTAAACAATGAGATAAATATATTAGTATTTTTTTCTGAGCCCACTGAGGTTCCATACTCATTCAAAATGTGCTTTGGTTTAAAAAATAGGTTTTGTGGATTTGGGTATGAGCTTTTTTTTTTTTTTGATTTTTTTTTTTTTTTTTTTTAGCTTTTTTTTTTTCCCTACATGACATCTGCTATTTTCTGTTTTCTGTTTCTCCAAAACATTCAGGAATTAAATGACTAAAACAGAGAACTGTACGCCGCCTTGGCCTCCTATGGCCTGATTTCCATTAGGCTCTTAACATCTCCACACACACAGACACACAGAGACAATCATAAGCATGCACCAGTGGAAACAAAAGAAAGAGAATCCAAGTGTGGATCCCACCCATCCCAACAACCTTAAATCTTAAAATAGGAAACTAGTGTTTTGCTTTCTCATTAAAATACAGAAAAGGCTTGGTACAACACTAAGTGGCATAATACTCTGTTGCACAGACATGCTCCTAGTCCCTGAATTTCTGCAGATGAGGGTGTCCACAGCCTGGGAGGCCACACAGGGTCCCCATGCATACAGACCTTGTGTCCTAGGTCTTAAGTATGGGTGGGTGGGGTGCAGGGGCTAGCTAGCATGCCCTGCCGCTTCCCTGGGTAGAATGGTGCCCTGGTCTGCATTCAGGTGCTGAGTCAGAGAACTAAGATTCCAGGCGGGGCTGATGGAGGGCTGGCTCAGTACAAGGGTTCTATGTGGAGGCCTGGCCAGGCTCCCTCACTTCCACCCACAACACTCTCTGGGTACTGAACTCAGGCTCCAGGTTCTCTGAGGGTGAAGACAGGCAAGGGATGACGCTGAAAGTTTTTTGGTCTGAAGTAAAAATCAAAAGGAAAATGAGAAGCCATGAAGCAACATGACAAAGAGGCCTGTAGGCCCAGTTCTGTGGCTCATGTCGGGCAGAGCACAGACAATCTTGGTCTTGCTTTGCTCCTTGCAAGAGCCCATGCAAACATCTGAGGCTGGCTGTTACACCCATGTAAGGGTTAGTTAGCTTGACCCTGTGCTAAGTCAGTATAGGTAGGGGCCAACCGTTACCTCTGGCTCTGAAGTAGGTTACCAGACATACCTGAGCTCAGGAGGAGACAGGAGGGGACAGGATAGGGTGGGATCACTTCCATCTGACCCTGGCTCATAAAAGGGAGCTGCTCCCTCCTCATGGCTTCTGTTACTCAGATGCCCAGCACCTGCCTCCCCCCCACTGCATCCCCTGAGCAGCAAACATCCCTTCAGAGAACACAGGGTCCCGCAAGGGGCTCGGGCCAGCCCAAGCCCAGGTTACTCCCACAAGAGAAAAACAAAAGCAAGTGGCTCAGCCTCAACTACACTGGGTACTGAATTGAAGAGGTAGCAAAGGTCAGAAGGCTCTCCACCATGTTCAGTGAGCAAGGAAGTGAAGAATCTGTGCATAAGCCACACACACACACACACACACACACACACACTCACACGCTCACGAGCAAGAGTACCGATGGCTCTGGCACCGAATCTAGCCTCCCCTCCATCCTCTGAAACTTCTAGTTCCAACATCTCAAAAAGGTATATGGGGAGGGGAAAGGTGTAGTTCTCAATAAAAATAAGTACCTCTAACAAGGGACATTCCTTGGAAGTTATGGGAAAAGCATATTCTCCTGAGGAAGCCCAGGCAGGCAGGGCAAGGAGGGCTTCTGGGCCTTGGAGAGGCAGGCTCAGCCATGCCCAGCACCAGGACAGGGAGAATGACAGGGGGGCAGCTGCCCCAGTTACATTCAGTCTGCAGAGCCAGGCTCATCCCCAAACACGCAGGAGGAAAATATTGTTCATTTTGGTTTTAAAAAAGAATTTTTAAAATCTGTAAAAAAGAAATAGGAACAGCTCAGTAGGAATAACAGCAATACAGGCCCAGAGGGCTCTTTAGTTGCAGAGAGGTAGGCGGTGGGTCACCCTGACTGTTCCAGTGCCAGCTAGCAGTTGCCACCCTAGCTCAAAGAGAAAGGAACTGCCACCCAACACCAGCATCCCAACACCAGAGTCACACTGCACCGCAGACACAAGCACACATGCACACACACGGTCGAGGTCCCTGCCAGCTAGGTCTGCTCCAGGCACCACTTTTGGCCATGGGAAGCCCTGTGGCCCAGCCCAACCTGCAGGAAAGGGACCAAACAGGTCCCACTGGCACCCACATGATGGACCCCACCGGCTCTTCAGCAGCTCCTTCGGGGAGCTGGAAAGCCTAGTAGGACTGGGGAGGTAGAATAGTCACCAGCACCACATGCATAGGGCTAGACTGGTCAGCTTCTCTCCTCTTGGCTTCCCTTGGTGCACTGTTGATTAAAGCTCTAGGAGTGAGGAGGCTGGGCCAGAGGGGCTCAAGCCTCCCACCATGCCTCCATGGGCTCCCAGGGGGCAAGTCTGCAGCGGGCCTGCGGTCTTTGGCTTCTAGGGGGGAGAGGTATGCATGCGCAGGTGGCTGATGAGGTTGCGCTGCTGGGTGAACTTGCCCCCACAGAGCTGGCACTCGTAGGGCTTCTCACCTGAGTGCACTCGCATGTGCTCTGTGAGGCGGTACTGGCGAGTGAAACGCATGCCACACTCATCACAGGCAAAGGGCTTCAGGCCCAGGTGGCTCCGCATGTGGCGTGTCATAGTGCCTCGTTGTGTGAACATCTTTCCACAAATGTTGCAGGGGAACGGACGGGTCAACCAGTGTGTCTTCTCGTGTTGCCGCAGCGTGGCTGGGTCCTTGTAGGTCTTCTCACAAACTGAGCACTTGAAAGGCCGAGGCTCGGCTGCAAAGGCTGCACTGGGTGTTGACAGGTCCTCAGCCTCCTCCTCTGCACCCCCACTGCCCGTCTCATAAGCCCCTTCTTCCTTGATGAATAACTCCTCCTCTGTGTGTGTCTCCACATGAGCATTGAGCTGCTCGGAGCTGGGGAAGCCCTTGGCGCAGGGGATACACACATAAAGGTTGTCCCCATATGACACTGTCTCGTAGCCTTCCTGCCGGTACACATAGTGAGCGCCAGTGTGGCCGCTGCCCCCCTCGCTCCCACTCTGCCCACTGTCCTCACTCCCATCTTTGCCGTTCTCTTCCTCCTCCTTGCAGGGGTATGATGGCTCCCCATATGATGCACTGGGGCCACCTCCACTAGCATTGCTAGCCGGAACGCCATTGGGAACCCTGTCCCCAGACCCCTCACCTTCTTCTCCTGGGCAGGAACCCTTAGACCCCGTTTCCTTCCGATCATAGGGGGAGCCAGCTACAGGCTCCTTTTTGTTCCAATCTTTTTTGCGGGCTGAATGCCGGAGGCTCTTGCGAGGCTGCCCACCCTGTCCTTCCAGCAGACTCGGGTGGTTTTCCTCAGGTCCTTCCACATCCATGGGCTCATCAGGAGTGGCCCCCAGCTCAACCAATGAGGCACTATTGCCGCCAGGTAGGGCGGAGGTCGGGGTGGGTGCGGGTGACTCCCGCCGGCTGTCACTCAGCTGGGCTGGGTCCTCAGGAATAAGGTGGGGGCCAGGGGTTGTAGGAGGTAAGGGTGGACTCTTCTTGGACAAGTCCAAGCCCAGCTCCTGTTCACAGGCCCCACTGCTCCCATTGGTGCTGGTGTTACAGCCCCCCAAGCCCACCTCCCCACCAGCTGGGGCCCCCAAGCCCAGGTGTGTGTGCTCTCCTGGGTAGAGCTGCCCAGAAAAAGCTCATCATCTGAGCCTTTGGCCTGAGGGAGCTCCTGGGAGCAGGGTGTCCTTTACGCCCATCTACAAGCCCTGGATACCCAGCCTGGATGACAGAGGCTGTGGACAGTCGCTGACTGCGGGTTGGTCGCCCCATGCCAGCATTACCCACTCGTCCAGGGCCAAAGGGCTTGCCAGCTCGCTTCAGTTTGCGGCGGCAGAGGGCTGCCAGCTCAGGCAGCTGGAGGTAGCTGGCAGCAGTGAGCAGAGTGCTGAAGTTTGGCTCGGATGGCTGGTCACTGGATGGCTGGTCACTGGGTGGCTGGTCACTAGGCAGCAGCCTGCCCGTGTAGATGAAGTCCAGGATCTGCTGGAACACAGTGGAGCTGACCATGTCTGTGTCTAAGTTGATGAGGTTATCATGAAGGACCAGGGACTTGAAGTAGATGCTGCTAGCAGCCAGGACGTTCTTGTGGGCCCGGAATATGGAGTTTTCCACCATGATGATGACGTCACACAGGAAGCCTTTGGCCCTCTGCTGGTTCAGCTGTAGCAGGAGCTGTTTTGAATGGCTGGGAAGCTCCATGTCTGGCCCCACGTCCCTGTGCCCTGCCCACGGGCACCACCTGTGGGCAAGAACAGGCAGAATAGTTAACCTGCAACCTGCATGAAGGCCTGGCACAGGGTATGCACTGAGCCCACCTCATCCCACCCTCCTCGGGCACAGTATACAGGACAGATTTCACTATGTATAAGAAAGAGTGTGTCCTCTCATCCCCTGCCATCCACTCACATGGAAAAACAGGTCATGACAAATACAGGCGTCAAGCAAAACACGAGGTTTGTAAGCTGGGCAGAGGGCTTCGAGGCTGAGCACTTGTTGCTCTTCGGAGCTGTCTGTAATGCCGACTCCCAGGGATCTGATGCCCTCTTCTCACCTCTGCAGCAGGCACTCAAGCACTTACATACACACAGGCAAAATACTCACATACATAAAATAAATCTAGAAATGGTAATAGGCTTTGAATTTTCCTTTGTTACTCCTTCAGTTAGGAAAGAAGTAATTCACAGGTCAGGGGATCACAAGGAGAACCTACAAAAATGACTGGCAGGTGGCTATGGAGGCTGGAGAGCAAACGCCCCTCTAACACAGCAGGCCCATAGTATAAGCTGGCCAGTCCTGCCTAGGCTTGCAAACCCTGGTCTTTTTATTTTTTATTTTTTTGTAATTTCCTTAAACTAAAAGGTTAAAATTTAAAAGAAAAAAAAAAAAAAAAGGCAAAACAAAACAAAACCTAACAACAACAAAAACCAACCAACCAATCAACCAAAACCCAAAAAAACCATGAACCAAACCAAATTCCTTTGCTAGCCCCTGGCTCCCAACATTTGTTCTACCCTGGGATACCTTTTAAACATCCCTCCAGGCAGCCAAGCCATTCTCATCTGCTAACTCCTGGTCCTGACCCAGTTACTGTGTCCTCTCCCATAATTGCTGGATCTGTACAAGCCCGCCACTACCCAGGTGTAGAGAGACCCTGGGCCTGTGCACCCCATGGCCCTGTACCCTTTCTAGGAAGGACTGTCTGCCATCTGGAGCCTGGGGAAGGCAGCAAGGTGGTCCTTCCAGACAGGCTCCATAGATTCTAGTTGCAGTGACTAAGTAATACACACAATGCCTCTGGTCTTCCACGGAATCCATCGGCAGAGCAACAGTGTGTCCAAGCAAGCAAGTGTGTGCTGTGTAGAGGAGGGAGACACTCCAAAGAGCTCTCCAGGAGAACAAGGGGAGCAAAGTGTCAGAAGTAGCCCTCAGCTGCCCACCTGACTCCACATGGCCAGCCTTACCTTCCATCCAACAGCACGGGCCACACCAGTGCCCAGAGACTCAAAGTCTCCTGAGGCCACAGCCATGCAGACACAGCTGCCAGCTCTGCAGCACCAGGGACCACAGCACAAGTCTGGGGGCTCCGGAAGCTTACATTTGTTTTTTGGTTTTGGTTTTTCGAGACAGGGTTTCTCTGTGTAGCCCTGGCTGTCCTGGAACTCACTCTGTAGACCAGGCTGGCCTCGAACTCAGAAATCCGCCTGCCTCTGCCTCCCAAGTGCTGGGATTAAAGGCGAGCGCCACCACTGCCCGGCGGAAGCTTACATTAATTACACAGAGAACTATGGGTCTCCAACTCAGAGTCCAATTTCTTTCTTTGAGACAGGATCTTCCTCTGGAGCCCTACCTGGTCTGGAATTTGAGGTGTAGACCAAGCTGGCCTCGACTCCGCTCCCCCCCAATCACCCTTCCTCTGCCTCCCAAGCACCAGTATTAAAGGAATGTCCCGTGTATACCATGGTTGGCTTCCAAGTAGCTGAACGAGTCTGAAGCTTACTACCACCCCAAATGCCCTGCCTTATCCTGGAAATGCTCCTAGTCCTACGTTCCTCAGGGTGGGCCTGCTATGCCCTCTCTCCCCTCCCTTGAATAAAGTTCTCTTCAGCCCAACATCTGCCCTGTTCAGAAAAGAAAACTAACAATTGAGCACACTGTGAGTCAACAAAAATGTTACAGGAATGCTAACACTCAGCCCTACAGAAACACCTGCCAGAGGGCTCTGCCTGCCCCTTGCCCACAACAGCTGAAGCACACCAGTGGGATACTGAGAGGCTGGAGACGATGAAAACCAAGTCTTCTCTACATGCTAGGTAGAAACAAAGAGCCTAAGGTATGATTTCCACACCATGCCCTGTGTATCAGCTCCAAGGCAATGGCAGTGCCAAGCTCTGCCAGCAATAATACCTGGGACCTCAGGCTTAGCAAGAGAAATAGAAGAAAAGCTATATGTGCCCAAGGCCTGGGCAACAAGTCCTAGATACCCGACATGCTGCTTGCCGGCACTGTGCACACACAGCAACCTGAATTCTGAGGCCAGGACAGAATGTATACTGCAAAGCTGTGAGAAGCCCAGAAAGCCCCAAAAGACTGGAAACCATTGGTGATTCTTCCTCTCCCAGGCCTACCGGAGTGCCAGGGGCCCAGAAACCATGTGAGCAGCAGCCGGCGGGGTGGCCTCCTTGAGCGCACAGACTTCCTGAGGGTGCATCAAAGCCTGATTACCTGGAGAAAAGAAGACAGGAATCAGTGGGGGAGGAGAGGAGAGGTACAAGGAGGGTCTCTACTCCCAAAGAGGTCTATGAACACCTGTGGCAACAAAGTAAGAGGAAAAAAAATGGCACACCCCCCCCCAAAGAGAGACCTTGTATCAGGTATGAGCAGCTAGGTGGCATTAACACAATGCCTCTAAACCACATTGTGCATGTATGTCCCTTGCCTTTAATCCCAGCACTCCCAGAGGCAGGTGGGTATCTGTAAGTTCCAGGCCAGACTGCTCTATGTAAGAGGGTTCCTGTCTGAGAGACAAGAAGAGAGAGAGAGAGAGAGAGAGAGAGAGAGAGAGAGAGAGAGAGAGAGAGGGAAGGAAAGGAAAGGAAGGAAGGAAGGAAGGAAGGGAGGGAGGGAGGGAGGGAGGGAGGGAGGGAGGGAGGGAGGAGGGAAGAAGGAAGGGAGGGAGGGAAAGAGACAGAAAGGAGAGGGAAGGAAGAAAGGAAAGGAAGGAAGAGAAACAAGGAAAGAGAGGAAGGGAGGAAGGAAGGAAGGAAGGAAGGAAGGAAGGAAGGAAGGAAGGAAGGAAGGAAGGAAGAAAAGAAAGAAGAAAACTCTGGGGGCCATCTTGGGAGGCCAAAGTAAAGGCAAGACACAGCTGGCTGTCAGGAGGCTAGGGCAAGGCTGGCCATATTTACATAACAAAAGGTCAAAACCCAGAGCCACTTGTGGAAGGGCTATTTATAAGAGCCAATCTGACTCCACTGTCTCCTTCCCCTTCTTGCCTTGGCAACAGGACTCTTCTGTCTACAGGCTCAACATAGCACAAAAGCCAACAGCAGCTCCAGGTGAGGGCACTCCCAACCACCACCACTCTGGGTTCTACAGGAGGAGGAATCTTGAGGTTCTGGACCCCTGTAGCAGCCTGGTCTCCCCAGGAACAAGCAGGAGTAGGAGGAGCCTGCAGCAGCCAGGAACCCATCTCTGACAGCCCTTCCCCTACACCACCCCTAGGGCCAGAGGACAGGTCCTTCAGAAATGTGACCAGACCTGGGGTATAGACCTTAGACTGAGAGGCCTCAATCCTTAGCTTCAGGCTCAACTGTCTCTCCAACCCTAGAAGCAGCTCCCATTTCAGTGTGGGCTCATCATCCCAAAGGTCACAGAACAAAGAACCAGTCTGGAGCTCCAAGTTTCATGAGCTGGTCACCAGAGAGGGCAATGGACAGAAGAAAAGCCAACAAAACTGGCAAGATGAACCACAGAGCCATGAACCCCATCTTAGCCAGTCAGACACCTCAGCCTAAACCAGCCTTCTGCCACAGCACTTGCCAAATCCTGGTCTCCGTGAGATCTTCAAGCTGGAAGAAGTAAGCATCAAGTTCTACAAAAGGCAAACTGACACAAATCAGTGCAGGCCTGCATGGGCCACACAGTGAGGGCCACACAGCAACAGACACTCGTCACTCCTGGCTCCTCTCTCACTGGGGGACCACTATTCGTTTCTCTAGGGTCAGTCCAAGCCCCAACCCAGCACAGTTCTTCAGGGCCTCCCTCCCTTCCCCCATGCATCCCCAATCTCAATATTCACTCACCCCACTTCCCTGCCTAAACACAGCATTCAAGTGGCTAATGAAAATGACAGGTGACGGTCGGTCTGGGCTTCCCACTGTCTCTGTGCCACCTCCTATCCTCAAAATGGAGCTTCACGGGGGAATGACCCACCCATAATCCTGCTGAAAAGGCTCGTGTCTAGGAAGCCTCAAGGACTAGTGAAGAAGGCTTCTCTTTTCCCTACAATGGGACAGGACAGCATTATTATGGCCCAGCCTTAAGACTTGAGAAAGGTTTTAAGATAAAAGTGATTCTTGTTTAAGTAGGAAACTGAGAAAGTCTTGACTCTACTCCTTCCAAAAGCCCCAGATCAGCCTAGACACGCACCTTTCCTAATGCCAGTCTCCAGAGGCTCACACTCAGTACTTGTCTGACTATGAAGCCTCCTGTGACTCCCTCTGCACACAAGGCTGCTAGCCCAGCTTCTAGGACAAGAGGACTAGAAGGCCCACACAGTGAGGCCCAGACTCAGGGTGTGGTTTCAAGCCACATGATACTCCTCACCCTTCTACTCAATGCCTGATCCCCTCAGGCAGGAATGAACCCTCCTGGAGGCTTCCTAGGGCTCCTGGACTGGAATTCCTCTGCTTAACACCCAGCCGGGAGGCCTGGTGAAAAGGGAAAAGGCCAGGAAAGGGGGCCATCCCACTCAGACCTCTTGAGAACCTTCTCATCCTGCCTTCCCCTGGCAGCCACTGACTCTGCCAGAGTATGCATCTGTAGAAGGCCTGGCTGACTGAGAAAGCTCCTGCCTGGCTGACCCCAAGGAGTTTCAACATCCTGAGTGTGCCCCTACCAGGTGAGAGGGCTAGGCTGAGACAGGAACACTACTGATGAACAAGTCATAACCGCCAGGCACTTTCCATATCCCAGAGATGTAAGCACATCCGACTAATGTCAGAGAGGACCCCAGACATTTTACTATTGTCCTCACATTGAGGACAGTTGTTCACTTCCCATATGATAATCTCATATTCCACATGGTTCACCCCAAACCTGGACTGTCTGAAAGAGACTAAGCAACTGAGAATCTAGAAGATTCCCGACGGCCAGACCAGGGCCTAACTATGGGCAGACATAGTCACGAACTTAAGATCCCACTTAACCCTGTCCCTCTCCATCCTGGCCGTCCACCACAGTCCGTACAAGTCTCATCTGCCCAAGTAAGATAGGTCTTCTAGGGGTGGGGGCTGTGAGTGACTGAACAGGTCTGAGCAGGTCTGGTCTCACTAAAGCCAGCCACAGGCTTATGAGGACCATTATCTCTACCTCCAGCTGCAGATAAGTTCTTGGGGGTTAAGCAACTTGACCACAGTAAAGAGAGTACATAAGTAACAGAATGAGGATCTAAAACCTGAATTGGGAGGGGGCTGTGGTTAACTGTCCTCTCTCATAAAGGCCTCTAACTACAGAGCTGCTTGGGAGAGCTAGGGCTCCTTCCCCTCCCACCCCTAGAGGCCTCGAAGCTTAGCTCGCTGGTAGGGTGCTTGCCTGTCTTGTGTAAGGCTCTGTGTTCAAATCCAGCATCACAAAATGACACTTCCCCATCACCTGCCTGCTCTAATGCTCTAACTACTCACTGTGAGGGCACAGGTCTAGCACCTCCACCAGGAGGAAAAAGTGAGCTGTCATCTAGCCAGGATTAGGGGATAGGCAGGGCTTGCTGCTTCTCTAAGAATATCCCTAGCCAGGTGTGGTGACCCCCTGCCCTTTAGGCTTGGGCTTGGTAGCGGGTGCAGCTCATTGCTCTGGGCAAGCCCTGCCAAATTATGTAGCCCAGACCTGGATGCTGGCCAGCCACTCCTGGCTCTCTCCCAAACCATCGTCTTGGAAAGCAAAAGGCACTTAAATGCCAAGAGCCCAGCCCTCCTCTTGCCACAGTTTCTATGAAAAGCAATTCTCAGGTTCTACTAAGAACACAGGTAATGTAATCAGAGAGCAGGACTGGCCACCTCCTCCTTTTCTAACCCTAAGAGCAGCTCTATAGCACACAGAGGAGAATGAACGCACTCTAAGCTTTTCCCAGTTTATCCTGAAATGTTCGAGGGCCCTATTAGAGATTTCTTGTTGCATACCTGAAGCTGAGACCTGCCTGGATTCAGACCACCTGCCCTAGGCAAGTAGCCATCACTATAAGAAAGCACAAAAGGGGCTGGGCGGTGGTGGCGCACGCCTTTAATCCCAGCACTTGGGAGGCAGAGGCAGGCGGATTTCTGAGTTCGAGGCCAGCCTGGTCTACAGAGTGAGTTCCAGGACAGCCTGAGCTACACAGAGAAACCCTGTCTCGAAAAACCAAAAAAAAAAAAAAAAAAAAAAAGAAAGCACAAAAGGGTGTGATGCTACAAGGAAGGTCTGGAGAGAAGTACTATGTAGCACTATATCACACGAGGAACCCTCAAAGGCACAGTCTCTTCTGTTCACCCCCTATCATGCCTAACTTTAGAGTCAACAAGAGCTAGAACAAGGATATTTATTCCCTGCTACATCTGCCCTGGTGAGCCCCAACTCTAAGCTACTCTAGTTGAAGACAGCAGATGAGTCCACTTGACAGTGAAATAATAATTTGAGATTATAATGAGTTATTATTTAAAAAAAAAAAACAGATTACCTATAATACAACAGGAACTAACAAACAAAGCAAAAACTCAAAGGAAAAAAAAAATCCCCCCTAGGCAATGTAAAAGTAGGAATTCAAGAGGCCAGGTGTGGAGGTGCATGCCTTTTATCCCAGCACAAGGAAAAGCAAAGGCAGGAAGATCTCCTGTGAGGTTCAGGACAATCAGGGATACACAGTGAGACCTTGTCTCAAAAACACAACAACTGTGTATGGGTGAGAATTAAGGAGGCAAGACAGCAGGACAAGTTGAGCGCCACCCCATGCCTCTCCCCGCTCTTCCTGCTAGTGAAGAGCAGCAGCAGCGCTGGCAGTCTTTAGCGCAGGTTCTTAGGACCCCACTAGACACATGCCACTAAGAATCTACATCATCTTCCTCAGATCCATTCATTCATTTCATGGGGAGGGAGGCGCATGAGCAGGCCATAGCATATATATGGATGCAAAATGACAACTTGTGGAAGCTGGTTTTCTCCTTCAAACATTTGGTTCCCTGGGATCAAGCTCAAGACTTTAGGCTTGTTGACAAGCATCTTTATCCACTCACTAAGTCTGCATCTTAGTCCCTTGGAGACGTTATAGGCTTAGGTGTGAGATGCACTGTCTGGAGCATGAGCTTTCCCACTTAGAAAGCCCAGGGATCTGCACTCATAAGTACTCAACAGTAATGTCAGTAGAAAGACATAAAGCCTCCAAAGGAAGACACATTTCCCAAGTCATCAAGTCCAACAGCTGATGACTACAGTCTACCTACAACAGTAGATAGTTGAGGCCCAGCACTGATACAATGGGCACCCTCAACTATGACTGTAAAAAAGATATGGGGTGTTCCTGGGTAACGCATACTGGTCAGAGAAGGGGCATGAGTGACTGGAAGAGAAGAGGCTTGGGCTGGGGAGATGGTTCAGCACGTGCAGCCATGCTTGACCAACTGAGTTTTATAGGTGGGACCCACGTGGCAGTATAACAATGACTGCTACAGAAACTGCCCTCTCATTTACAAATGTACTATGTGCACTTCTACACAGGCACAGAAAACACTCACCCACACGCACACACGCACACGCAGTCTCACCATGCAGACGTGGCTGTCCTAGAACCATGTTAACCATTTAACCAGACTGGCCTCAAACTCCCTGAGATCCATCCGCCTGCTTCTGATTCCCAAGTGCTGGGATTAAAGTTAGATTAAAGCCATCACTACCACCACTGACTAAACACATTTTTAAAAGCAGAAAAAAAGAGGCTCTGCAGGCTAGAGAGTGCAGCTCACTGGTACAGGACATGCCTAGCATGAAAGAAGCTGAGGGTTCCATCTCCAACACTAAAACAAGTAACGTAACTATGCAAGGGAGGACAAGCAGAGACAGCAGGATGCAGTAGGTAGAAATTCCACAGGCAAGGAGTTGAAAGGGCACCAGGAAGCCTGGACCACCCAGCTGGACAGACTATCACAGCTATCTCACCTGCCTGAGGACATCCTTCAACTGAGAGAACTGAACCCCAGAGGGAGGTGTATGTCACAGCTGAGTCACTAGGCAGCCACATAGCCCAAGGCTCTGGGAGACAAGACTCCAACTTCCCTAAAACCAACCCTAGCAGCCAACAAAGTATTAAACCAACTAGGAGCTCAAGAAGTACTATAAAAGCTAGGCGTTGGTGGTGCACGCCTTTAATCCCAGCACTTGGGAGACAGAGTCAGATCTCTGAGTTCGAGGCCAGCCTGGTCTACAGAGTGAGTTCCAGGACAGCCAGGACTACACAGAGAAACCCTGTCTCGAAATACCAAAAAAAAAAAAAAAAAAAAAGAAGTACTATAAAATACCTCTGACATCTTCCACTTTATAAACAGAGCTTTCTATGTAGGTGTCTTCCCAAGACAGAGCTTCTTCATTCACTGGTAAAAGCTGAGGTGAGACCAGGCATGGCAGCATATGCCTACAGACCCAGCACTGAGAGTCCAAAGCATCAGCACAAATCTGAGGTAAGGCTGTACTACAAAGGTGAAAGCCTGTCTCAAAGACACCAAAGCAAGCAGTTGCCCCAAACCTACTCTGCCCATGAATGTTACAAACTTGAGATGGTCCACTGCATGAGAATCAACAAAATCAGAGTTCAAAAAAATTCATCAGAAAGGAATGGTGTATTTTTTTTTTTAAAACCTGGGAGTGGTGGCACATGCACCTGGATCTCTATGGTTTCAAGGCCAGTCTGGTCAAAATAGTGAGTTCCAGGACAATCAGGGCTACATAAGAGACCTTGTTTCGGATGGATGGATAGATGGTTAAATATAAATTTTTTGGTTTGGTTTGGTGGTGTTTTTGTCAGAGATAAGGTTTCTTTTCTGTGTAGCCCTGGCTGTCCTGGAATTTGTTTTGTAGACCAGACTGGCCTTGAACTCAAGAGACTTGCCTGCCTCTACTTTCTGATGCTGGAGTGAAAGACATGTGCCATCAATGGCAAACATTATCTTACATGAATGGGAATTTTGCTGCATGTATGTCTGTGCAGTGCAAGAATGCCTGGTGCTCACAGAGATGAGAATGTTAGCTTTCCTGGAGCTATAGTTACAGATATGAACTGCCATGTGGGTCCTGGGAATGGAACCCAAGTTCTCTGGAAAAGCAGCCAGTGCTCTTAACTTCTGACCCATAATGATGGAATTTAATTACTCAAACAAGGAATGAGGACTATTTCCCAGGATCAAAAGAAGATGGTGATTTTTTAAATGTGCTTATGTCTAGATGTTCACAAACATATAATAAAAAGCAAAATAAATCTAGGAGCTGGAGAGACGGCTCAGGAATTAAGAGCACTTGTTCTTACAGAGGATCCAGTTTTAACTCCCAGAACCCTTATGGTGACTTACAACCATTTCCAATTCCAAGCACTCTAATGCTCCCTCTCTGTCCTACGTAGGCACCAATTAGAACATGGTGCATATACATACTTGAAAGCAAAACACTCATGAAAGATAAAATAAATAAATCTTAAAAACAAAAACAAAACTGGTCCTGGTGATACAAGCCTTAGAAGTAAACAGAGAGCTGGAAATATAAATCTGTGATACACTCTAGGTTACAATTCCCATTCCCACCAAAATAACAAAAAGCACATTTTGGAAATATTTAGCTTTGAGAGAGGGGATTTAGGGACAGAAGGTAAAATGAACAGGGCTTTCTCTTCCTGGAGCAACCCAGCCCAACTGTAAAAGATGGGCTGCTAGACAGGCAAGACCGTGAGGCAGCACTGTCCACAACTCCAGCTCGAGTTGCTCCAGTCTCTGGAGTGCAACCAGCAAGTGTGACCAGAAGACAAACCAACTCAAATAAGCCACTTCCTGTGTCAGGGTCCAGACAGATGCAAGGAAAGGCCAGCCCACAATGCCCATGAGTGGCAACTCCTATAGGACAAGAATGAGCCACAAGAAGAAACGGACATGTCCAGAAGTTGGGGTGAAGGGTTGCTTCTTATGTGACACAGGAAGAGCTTTCAATTGCAGTAGGCTTTCCACCATTAATGCTACTGTAATACACAACTCACATCATCTGATTACACCATTGTAATAATATCCTAACTTCCTACAAAAGCCGAGACTACTCTGCCTAAAAATCCCAAAACAGCTCCACATTGAGGACCCAGTACAGGGTCCCAACATTACTCAACTCTATTAACAATGGGGGAGGGGGCTAAAAGATTCCGGTCCCACAAGAAACCATACAGAAAGCATCACCCTGCCCTAAGGAAAAGCCAGACTGTCATATATGTGGAGAACAGGTATGCCTAACTTTACAGGTATCCTATTCCTAAGATCCAGTCTAAGTAGTCACAAGATCCAAGGTTCCATCCCAAGCCTGGCAAACAAGAAGCAGCAAAATGACCTCAGAAGCTAAAGTTGCTTTCTGACTTCAATGGAACCCACATAGGAGAAAGAACCACCTTCACAAGCTGGCCTCTCAGCTCCTCCATGCCAGGGTGTACACATCCACATATACAATAAATATATTTTAATTTAAAAAAGGAAAAAAAAATAACCCATGTCTAAAAACACCCTCCCCTAAGGCCTCTGCACAAAAACGTACATAGAGTATTGAATCCCTCCCCACTCTGATTTTGAATACAATTCATCCTGTTATCTTTCTCAAATATACATCAAGTCACTCTCCCATTGCCACTTTCATTAAAGTCCAAGCTCAGCCTAGATTCAACTCTTCCCTGAGGGGTGCTAAGCCCACCTCATCCTTCCAAAATACCATAAGAAGGCCACAGGCCAAGCCCTCCAATCAATGACCCTTTCCCCTTGATCCCTTCATCTTCCTTCCGATCCTCACCTAACACCAGCAGATGCTGAAGCACTCCTGTCTATGCGCCTCCCATCCTGTCCACTCTAATACCATTGATCAGCACTCAGTTAAGAAGAATGTCAGAGGTCCTGGAGAGATGGCCCAGTGGTTAAGAGCACTGACTAATCTTCCAGAAGTCCTGAGTTCAATTCCCAGCAACCACATGGTGGCTTACAATCATCTGCAATGGGATCTGATGCCCTCTTCTGCATGAAGACAGTGACAGTGTGCTCACATACATAGAGAAGAGAAGAAAGAAGAATGTCAGAATATTCTTTAGGATGTTTTGGGGGTTTGTTTTGTTTTGTTTTTCTTTTTTGAGACACGGTCTCATAAAGCCCAGGCTGACAGCAAATTCTTCACTCTCCTGCCTCCCTCCTCCTAGGTGCTGGGATTACAGGAATGTGCCACACATAGCTCTTGCCTTTTTTTTTTTTTTTTTAAATGAAGGATCACTACTACATAGCTCAGGCTAGACCTGAACTGAAGACCCTACTTTAGCATCCCAAATAGATGAGATTACAGATGTACACCACAGGGGTTTGCTGAAGCCAGTTCTTCCAGACATTACACCACCAAGAAATCCCATGAGTTAATAATGCTGCTTATCTTATCCAACGTGTGTGTGTGTGTGTGCGTGTGTGTGTGTGTGTGTGTGTGTGTGAGAGGAGAGAGAGAGAGAGAGAGAGAGAGAGAGAGAGAGGAGCTCTATTCCCTCCATAGCTGTCCACCTTATCTGAGACTCGGTCTCACTGAGATCTAGAGCTCAATGTTAGGTATCCAGTATCCTGTCTCCCCAGGACTAGGATCAAGAGCACACGCCACTATGTTCAGCTTCTTATATGTATGCTAAACATCTGTACAATTGCATGTCTAGCACTTTGCCAACTGAGTGATCTTCTTAGCAAGTGCCCAGCTCACCATCATGGACACAATTTTTCCAAAATTATAATAGTATTCACTTGAATGCTCAAATGTACCACAGGTAACCAGTATTTTCTTTAGGGAAAGGCTCCCTAGTTCGTAAGTAAGCTTGTCTCCTACTACAAACATACACAGGCCTGTCCTGGCCCAATCTTGTACTCAAGTCTTCTACAGAAGTGCCTCGTGTGTTCTTCCCACTGACCACTCTGAATATTCAAAGATGTGCATCTGGGAATGGAAATTTACACTAGGTCATGGGACTGTCTGCCTGGGCATAAGAGAGACTGAACCTCTGTTCTGGCTAACAAGAGAACACTAAGAGCGTCTGTAACAAACAACCTTAAACAGTGGCTGGGACCAGGTGTGGTGATACATATATTTAATCCCATTGTTCTGGAGGAAGAAGGAAGAGGCAGATTGATCTCTGTCCATTCGTTCTAGGCCAGTCTGGTCTACAGAGTGAGTTCCAATATAACCAGGACTACAGACTATATAGTAAGATTATGCCTCAAAAAACAAAAGGGGTTCTGGGGACATAGATCAGCTGGTAAAGTATTTGTCTAACATGCAGGAAGCCCTGGGTTAAATCCCCAGTACCAAATACATCAGGCATTATAGTGCATGCTTGTAATCCTTACACTTGGAAGATACAGGAGGATCAGGAGTTCAAGGATCTATACTAAATTCTAAACTAGTCTGAGTTACTCGAGTCCCTGCCCCACCCTACCACAAAACCTCTAAAGCAAAATCTAGTAACGTCTAAGTATTATAAAAAGGACTAAAGCCGGGCAGTGGGGGCGCACGCCTTTAATCCCAGCACTTGGGGGGCAGAGGCAGGCGGATTTCTGAGTTCCAGGACAGCCTGGTCTACAGAGTGAGTTCCATGACAGCCAGGGCTACACAGAGAAACCCTGCCTCGAAAAACCAAAATAAATAAATAAATAGATAGATAAATAAATAAATAAATAAATAAATGGGACTAAAATCTACAAACAATTCTGTGAGAATGGTGACATACAGTCTTGAGTATTTTTCTTGCTTTTTGATGTTTGTTTTGGTTTTTGGAGACAGGGTTCTCTGGGTAGCCCTGGCTGTCCTGTGTCCTGGAACTCACTGTGTAGACCAGGCTAGCCTCAAACTCAGAGATCTACCTTCCTCTGTCTGCCAAATGCTAGGATTAAAAAGGCATGTGCCAGCTTAGAGTAGCAATTTTTAAATAAATGAATGAAAGGAGTGTTTGAAATGTCATCCATGAATCTCACTCAGGTCGGGGCTGTGGATACAAGGAAGAGAGCGGTGGGGGAAGGGTGCTACCAGGAAGCAGGATGTGGATGAGCATGCTGCCTGCTGGGGCATGAAGTCAAAGTCTCCTTCTACCCAAAGAAAACTAAGCAAGCAGTGCTGCTCTTATCAGCGTCCATACATGCATGGAATGTGGGACTTTGGAAACAATCCTCTCCCCTCAGCTAGTATGGGGGCTGCCTCAGGCTCACACCTGGCCTTCTGGAGTTTAAGTTTGACTTATCACAGCCAAAGGCCAACCCAAGCCCAGTCAGTGCCTGATTACCTGGAGGCACAGTGGCTGTTTCTCCCATACTTGCTCCAGCCCCCTGTGCTCATCTACTGAAAGGCTCACCCCGCTCCCAACAGCACCAGTGGCAGTGACTGAGAACCTCTCATTGCCCAGATTGAAAAATTTCTAGAAGGGAAGGCTGTAAGCTCTGAAGTGTGGTATCGGCTGTCCCTAAAGCCCCCTCCTGGAGTTAGTTGTTCAGCAAAGGCACCATGAAACAAGAGACCAGACATCCCAGAAGGGGCTACTATTAAAGTTAAATGGTCCAGGGAGCCCTTCACTCTCTTCTAGTCCCTGGGGTGAGGGAACCCTTCAGCTTTGAGCATCATCTCCAATTACACTTGAACTGCCCATCCAGAGATTCTGAGTTCAATTCCCAGAAACTACATGGTGGCTCACAACCATCAGTAATGAGATGGGATGCCCTCTTTCTGGTGTGCCTGAGGACAGTGTACTCATATACATAAACAAAACCTTTTAAAAAAAAAGAAAACTTCAGGGCCACATGTGGTAGCCCAGAACTACGGGAAGCAGAAGGCAGAGGCAGGGGGATGGAGTTCCAGGTCAGCAAAGACTATATATTGAGATTCTGTCTCAAAAAAAAAAAGGGGGAGGTGGTGGTGGTATAGGCCTCTAATTCAAGGACTAGAGAGGCAGAGACAGGCAGCGCCCTAGATTCAAGACCAGACTAGTCTACTGAATGAATTCCAGGGCAGCCTGGGCTACAGAGAAGCCCTGTCTTGGGAAAAAAAAAAAAAGTGGGGGTGAGGGTGGGGGTGGGCATCCACAACTGGCAAAAACAATGCAGAGCTATCCAGACCCAGTGAATACATACATCTACAACAAACTCCTGCACCAAAGCTTCAGGGAACACTGTGCAGAATTGTAGGCACCAGAGGAATTCTGCTATTGAAAGATATTGTCTCCTAGATGCCTCAAAAATATGGCTGCCTAAATAGGACCCAAATAACACCAACAGACATACTATTGTGGAAGGGAAAAATCTCAGGAAGATCCACGAGTAGACAAAGAACTACTGGCAACTCAGGACTGGGGGAAAGGGGAGAATTTGTCCTTAGGGATAAGTCACTCACCCCAATTGATTATCTAATTCCAAGTGGTGAGCCCCAAAATCATATACATAAGAGTGTATATATTTACACACATACATATATGCAACATAGAAACAAAGAGGCCAGGCATTGGTGTCGCATACCTTTAATCCCAGCACTTGGGAGGCAGAGGCACGTGGATCTCTGAGTTCGAGGCCAGCCTGGTCTACAGAGTGAGTTCTAGGACAGCCAGGACTACACAGAGAAACCCTGTCTCGAAAAACCACCAAAAAAAAAAAAAAAAAGAAAGAAAGAAAGAAAGAAAGAAAGAAAGAAGGAAAAGAAAAAAAAAAAAGAAACAAAGAGACCATGAATTTAAAAGGGAAGGGGGGGGGATGTATGAAAGGTATTAGAGGGAAGAAGGGGGAAAACTCTGTAATATTTTAATTTTAAAAATTAAAAGAAAAAAACAAGTTAAGGAAGGCCTGAGTTACATAGTAAACTGGTCAGCCTGGGCTACATAGTGAGATTCTGTCTCCAAAACAAAAAAAAGTAAACAAAGAACACCTAAATATTTACAAAGAAAGAGCTGTGCCTGGCATGGTGGTAAAATGCCTTTGATCCTAGCTCTGCAGCTCTTAGGAGGTAGAGACAGGCCAAGCTCTGTGAGTTCAAGACCAGCCTGGTCTACATAAGGAGTTCCAGTCAAAGGCAACATAGTGAGAGCCTATCTTGAAAAAGAGGTATTCCAGCCCAAGTACCACTCAGAATAAAGTAACCTCAGACTGTATGAATAGCTCCCACACATGGCTCACTGCTAGAACTTCCCTGAACACTTCCTGTCTATGTGACTGTACCATCTCTGAATCGTGTACAATGGGGGCTGATGAAATAATTAGGACTACACAGTACGTTCTGAGGATTAAATGCAGGCCTGCCTAATATGCCACTACAGTGCTGAGCAAGGGTAAGGGCTTGAGAGAACTGGCCATCCCTCTTCCACCAGCATCTTCCTAGCATTCAGCCAAGAACTCTGAAAAGCTCCCAGAGCACCAACACCAGCTTCCTACTAAAGGAAAAGCTGGGACCGGGCTGTAGCTTGGGAGTGCTTGTCTAGCAAGCATGGGAGTCCTGATTCCTAGCCCAGAAAAAAAATGAGACACGGTGTTACACACATGTATAGGTAAGGGATGTGTGTGCCTTGGGTGTGAAAGCTCCCCCCCCCCCCAACACCAACACATGCATGCATGCACACTAACAAGTTATACTCATAAGACAATTTGTTCAGGTTTGTCTACCAATATATACACTACAAAAGTTCACTGCCTGTCCCTAGGCTCTCTGTCCTCTGGAAGACTACACTTCCTACCTAGGACACCAAGATGACAGTACACCAAGGATTTTTTTTGTTTTTGTTTTTTTTGTTTTGGTTTGGTTTTTGGGTTTTTTTTTGGTTTTTTTGTTGTGTTTGTTTTCCGGAGACACCAAGGGGTCTTAACACTTCTGTCAGACAATTACTGCCCTAACCCCACAGACACAAACTGAACACCAGGATGTCCCACTGTTCTGTTCCTGAAAACAGAGCCGACCTGAAGCCCTGCCTCTCACACCCTTGCATTGCACCCACACCTTCCCACCCAACCCCTTACTAGTAGCTTCACACATCCTGCCTATACAATGCAGCCCAAAAATAACCTCCAGGACCAGGGTCTCTCCCAGGGACAATGAGGGCAAAGAGACTAAAGAAGAGCCAGCTATCCTAATTAAGTCACATCTCAGCTGGGGCTAAAGAGGGCTAGTAAGAGAGCCATTACAAGCCGGGCTGTGGTGGCGCACGCCTTTAATCCCAGCACTTGGGAGGCAGAGGCAGGCGGATTTCTGAGTTCGAGGCCAGCCTGGTCTACAGAGTGAGTTCCAGGACAGCCAAGGCTACACAGAGAAACCCTGTCTCGAAAAAACCAAAAAAAAAAAAAAGAAAAAAAAGAAAAAAAAAAAAGAGAGCCATTACAAACAAAGAAGGTTTGCCAGGTTACAGAGAAGGCCAATGGGAACCCAAGAACACAACCAAGCCAAGGCCAGACAAGTATGGAGCACAGGCTACAGGGTGGGTGAGACTGAGTCTCAGGGTACCGGGAAGGAGGTAGCTCCACAGAGAACATTCTATTAGAGACCCTCAGTGCATGCTTAGGCCCTGCTGTTCACCTGGGTTCAGGGCTCCTCTACTGCTATGTCCATTCATTCAGTGAGTAACTGCTAACCCCACGGGCCCCCCAAATCAGTTAACATATAAGGAAAGGCCCCTGAAGTCTCAGGCCCCATCTGTCCTTTCATTTACTTTATGCAGCTTCCAAGCCGCAAGGTGAGGGAGCCTGCACAGACCAGGAACATGGAGTCCTTCACCTGGAAGAATCCATCAGCTGGGTTGATGGAAAATTTCAATGGGGCTCAGACCACCTTACACTGAGAATGGGACTGAGTCCCTCCCATCAGCCAGAGCTATCGTCCACCCACAGGTATTGGTCAGTAATGAGGACCTGCTGCCCCACAGCCACAGAACTGCCTGCAGCTGTGTCGTGCATGACAACAATGCGCTCACCATTCTGACCTTGACCTTTCATCCTTGCCACTCCAGTGGATAGTTCCCATAGACACAGACAGCGGCAACTGAGAAAACAGCCCCTTTCCGATATCCCATTACTTCCAATTCAACCACAGAAGGTTCCAGGAAAAGTAGCGCACCCTCAATCAGGAAACAAGGATCTACACCTATTTCCATCTCACAAGAAACAGGACAGAGCCGGGCGGTGGTGTTGCATGCCTTTAATCCCAGCACTTGGGGGGAGGCAGAGGCAGGCGGATCTAGACGGGAGTTCGAGGCCAGCCTGGTCTACAGAGTGAGTTCCAGGACAGCCAGGGCTACACAGAGAAACCCTGTCTCGAAAAACCAAAAAACAAAAAAACAAAAAAACAAAAAAGAAAGAAAGAGAGAGAGAGAGAGAGGAGAGAGAGAGAGAGAGAGAGAGAGAAAGAGAGAGAGAGAGACCTCTGGCCCAGATGCAAGTGGCTGACTCATGCTTTCTCACCTTAGAGCTTCTAAGATCCTCAGTCCCCTGACTTCAAGTCCAAAACCATGTTTCTTTCTCCTCTACCAAGAATACTTTCATGGGTTATGGTAGTCTTTCTGAAGGTTCCGGGAGTGTTGTGAGGTCATTCTCCCCACTCACTCCAGCATGCCAGCCCTTCCCAGGACTGCCTTCCCCTCCCCTCCTGGACTGTAGTAGTAGTGTCTGGCCTTCAGACAATCATGCTTACTTGGGTTCCCCCTCAAATCTCCCAGTAGGCTCAAGAGACCAGTTATTTCTTAGGGCCCTTCCCAGTTCAGTCCCCTAACCCTTAGGCAAGCTTACTCATCCCCTCTCTCCCCAGCCACGCATGCGTGCAGGAACAATCTGGACAGGCTTGTTTCACAGCTTCCAACAGAAATCCAGTGTGTCCTCCCTCCCTGGTCTGAGCTCAAGTATCTACAGACATCATGTAATAAAGGCTCTCATAGGCTCTCAAGTCAAGAGCATTTATCCTTCAATCCCAGCAAGATATAAACCTCAATCCCAAGAGACTCCTGCTGAACTGAAATGATACTCCCATCATTTAATTCTGCCCTAAAAGCAGAGCAGTGGTACACAAGTCTGTGAGTACCAAAGCCAGCACAATTTAGACATACTGTAAGGGCTAAGTGCTAAGTTATTTTTAGAAAATGTAGCTGAGTAAATACAAAGTTTGCAAAAGAGTCTCACACATCTGGGGTGCACACACTTCCCAAGCTTCACAAACCTGCAAGATAATATTTTCCATGATCTCCTAGTCCTTCCTCCATGGCCTTTAGGAGGAGAAGAAAAAAAAATCCTCACCAAGTGGTGGTAGTGGTACACACCTTTAATCCCAGAGTTCGTGGCCAACCTGGTCTACAGAGCAAGTTCCAGGACAGCTAGGGATATATAGAGAAACCTTGGGGGGTGGGGGATGGGGGAGTGGGGATGAGACAAGAGGAGACAAGATAAAAAATAATCTTCTCAGCTGCCCAAGAAGATATATACTATCCCAACACTCTGGAAGCTGAGGGACGAGCCCAAGTCTGAGGCTAGTCTGGGTACACAGTAAGACCTTATCTCAAAGAACAAAAACAGGGTTGGCAAGATAGCCCAGTGAGTAGAGCTGCTTGCTGCCAAGCCTGACAATGTAAGTCCAGTCTTTAGAACCCACATGGTAGAAGGAGGGCATCAACAGCTCCCTTAATCAGCAAACACACACATACCAAATAAGTGTAATAAAAATAACTATTGCTCAGCTCTGTCAACATGTACCTAGCATGGCATCCGCAGCATTCCTCCAACCTGCATGGCCCCTCCCACCATGCCTGCCACACCACCCCTTCTAATAATCTACTGTCTTCTCTAGACTGAAGGGTGGAAGACAACACAGGTGTACACTCAAGCTATCTCTATCTTAGACATGGGTGGTAGGGTGGGCATCAGCACTGCCCACGGGTGCATGCAGAGTGAACCACAGAACTAGGCACACCACAGGCTTCCAACCAAGTCCACTCACCCTGCCCCAAACTGACCTGCAGGGGACCCTGTTTAGCCAGGTTCCACAGAACTGATTACTTGCAAGAAGAACCACTTCCTCTTAGTTCAGGCCCTGCTAGAGATCAGGTTCGGGAGGCACAGGCCTTCAGTCCCAGCCTATGAACAGAGATGGGGTGAAACTGACCCCACAGGTCAACAGACCAACCAAAGCAGCAGAGACAGGAGCTCCCTACATAAACTGAACTTTATTCCTTCTCACATCTCTACATCTCCAAAACCGGTACCTTCTCAGGAGCTGCTGATGAGAAGGTATGTCTTTGCTCTTCTGTGAAAGCCACATTCACAAGCATCTGATTTTATTCCTGAAGGCCTTTCTCTTAATCCCAGAGCTCAAAATCTATATTAAAATATCTCAGGAACCTGGTACAGTGTGGCACCCTTTAATCTCAGCACTCAGAACACAAAGGCAGGTAGATCCCTGAGTTCCAAGACAGCCATGGCTAGAAAGATTCTGTCTCAAAAACAAAACAGCAAGAGATTTATGGGAGGGAGGTGGATGTCTGTGCCTTCTGGGCCAGTCAGAGCTAAGAGACCTTGTTTCCTCGTTTTCGTTGTGGTTTTAACTTTATGCACACAGACCACAGGAGTGCCTAGTGCCTTGGGAGGGGAGAAGACATCAGGTTCCCTGAGACTGGGCTTACAGATGGTTGTGAACGACCTAGGTCTTCTGAAAGAGCAGCCAGTACTCTTAACCTCTGGGCCAACTCTCCAACCCTTTGTTTCTTATTTAAAAATAAAAAAACAAACCAAAACCCCCGAACAGTGGTGGCACAAAACCTTTAACCTCAGCACTTGTTAGGCAAAGGCAGGCCATGCTCTGAGTTCCAAGACAATCAGAGCTACACAGTGAGGCCCTGTCTTGACAGACAAATAAAGCTGGTCATAGTGGCACCTATCATTAATCCCAGCCAAGGATACATAGTGAGACCCTCTTTCTTGGGCCAGAGAAATGGCTCAGTGGGCAAAAGTGCTTGCCAGCTAGCTTTATGACAGCTTTGATCCCCAGAATCCATATGGTGGAAGAAGAGAACCAACTCCTGCAAGCCGTTCCTCAGCTCTAGCAGAGTGCTACCCATCTACACACACACACACACACATACATACGACTAAAGAAATGCAGTGTCATCTCTTAAACTCCAGCTCAGCTTAAAGGGGAGAGGGGTAGTTCATGCCCCTAAGCTCACCCTTCAAGCCTGACCTTGACAAGCAATAAGGACTCATAGGAAGACTTCACAGCATTCCCTTATACTCAATAATGCAAAACCCTGTCGCTCTCAGTCTACAACAGCTGACTCCAGGAGGATCAGAGACTCCCTTATTAACAAATGAGAAATCTGATCTGTGGAAAGAAAACACTATGTGAGGATTAATCTAGAATTGCAGCTTGTGGAAAAGGCTAGGCTGCTGGCCAAGACCAGGAAATGAGGAAGGAATTCTGCCTACCTGTCCTCAGAGCAGGTACTATGTAGCAGAACAGGACACACTACCCCTGCCCTGGCTGCACCTCTTCTCCTTCTAACAATTACAGCAAATCATTTTGGTTCTGCTTTAAAGACAAGGCTCCCTCAAGCTGCTTCTTCCTACGATCAGAGAAAGGTTTTTTCTTTTCAGGAATCGCTCATAAAAGCTCAGTGACTAATGTACAAGTCCCAACAAACTGGCAGGAAAACACTGCAGGAAGAAATTCTGGGCACACAGCCGAACTCAAACAGCCAGACAAGCTGGTCAACAAGCACTCTCAACACCTTACAACTAACCTGCAGAAAGCCAGGAGCCAAACAGAAAGCTGAGTGAACGGGCTGCTTCCACTCAGAGCAAGCAGGTGGGCAATGCAAAGTCTCTGTACAGCTTTCCCCAAGTCTACTCTGTAGGTCTCAGAGGTTTCCTTTAAAAAACTATAACTGCACAGGACAGAAAGATCACCTGCAGGCACTTCTTACAAAAATCTTAGTCCGAAGGTTGGCCACACATTTGTCTCTAGAGGCCAGCCTGAGGCTGGACCATCTGCTGTATTTCAGACTACTCCAGAAGAGAGCTCCACCCAGCATACTTTTTCTCCTTGAGACAGAGCTACACAGTGGTTACACAGACTACGATCCTAAAAATGTCTGCTTGAAAGCCAGGGATTCCAGATACAGGCAGATAACAGAAGAGGGGGCAAGGCCAGTAGGAATCAGAAGCAATAAGCATGGCATCCCTCTAGGGTTTGCCTCCATCCCTCCAACCTTTGTCCTAGATTGGAAACCCCAAGTTCAGTCTAGAAGATAAACCCCTCCACTACCTGCCCGATCTCCCGGTCCTAGGAGCAAAAGACACAGCTATCAAACCCCAGAAATAGTCCAGTCACAGGATTCCTATAGGCAAGGATCCGCCCCTCCCCCAACGCCACATATGTCAGTGGGGGTGGCCTCTCAGGGTTACACCCCTCCTGCTGTTTGGAAGTGAGGGGCCTGGAACACAGCTTTCCAAATGTGCCTGACAATTATAACTAGGAAAGACACTGTGAAGAGGGGGATACAACACATAAGTAAATAACTTCTAAATCTCTCCGGCCAGCCAAGATCAGCACTGGCCTCTCGTCTCAAGGTAGTCCAAAACTGTTCTGGGTGCGGCCGCTGGGAGTATTATCTGGTCTCAATCACTCCAAGTACCTTAAGTCACTGCCCCCCAGGGAGAGGTATTTTCCCCTAGCACTCACACCCAGGCCTGTGTGCCTACGAACCATTTTGGAAGATAAACAGAGAATGACAAGCGAGGGCCCCTCAGTTCACTCCCTGAGCCAGCCAGTCCCTTCCTTTGCCACCCGAACCCCTCCCCCCAAGCCCATCTCTCTTCCTGCCAGGCGGCTGCCTACAGCAAAGGTCTGGGGGCAGGGCAGAAAGCCCACCCAGCCACGGAGCCATGCCCTCTAAGCCCTACCCTGTCCCTGACACGGCCAGTCTCCCAGCCAGGAAGGGTACTAAAGGAAAAGGACCGCGGACTGTACACAAGCGCAGTTCTGGAAACCGTAAAGTGTTTCAGTGAGGGGCAGCCGCAGGCGTACAGCCGTTTGCATAATGGGAGAACGCCCGCCTGTCAGGCAGCATAGCTCGCCCGACGCCGTTCGGATTAGATTGCTAATGAAAAGGCACAAAGAGCCGGCGCCCGCTACCCCGTCGACCCCCGCTCCACAGACTCGCGCCCCAGGACTAGAGCGGCCCTAGGGACTTTGTGCCCGGAGTCCCATGCCGGCCGGAATCCGCCGGGCACCTGAACCACAAAGCCCCCGCCCGTCCAGGGTCCCGCGTGCGCCTCGGTTCAGGACTCGGGGCCGTGCGCGCGCTCCGTCCCACGCGCGCCCACGCCCCCCTCTCCGGGGGCGCGCCCAGCCCGCGCCTCCCTCACTCGAGGACGCCGCTTACCTCATGTGCCTGCCAGCGGCCCCTCGTCTTGGGCGCCCGACCTGCGCTGCACGCGCCCGCCCTGTCCGCCCTCCGCCAGCCCCGCTCGGCTCCCCGCCCAGCGCGCCGAGCGCCGCTCACAGCCGCCCGCTCCGCGCCATCTTGGAAGCTTGTGACGTCAGCTCCACCCGCTCACCCCTGACCCACATCTGAATGGGCGAGCGACGGGGCGGACCTGGGGGCGGACCCTCGTGGGGGCGGAACCCTGAGGCTGGGCGGGGCCGACGAGGGGTCTGAGTCCAGGGATGGGCCAGTGGCTGCTGGATAGCGTAATGGGGGAGGGGTGCACGGGAGGACTCCAGAGCCCTGACTGGGACGCCCACAGGCTCCAGACCCAGGCTCCAGAACAAGACAGCAACCTCACTTCAAAATACTTGACGAGCAACACTCTGCGGAACAAGGACCCTGTTCTTTACCACAGGTCTATGACCAGCCCTCAAACGGAAGACTTACCCGTTTTGAGCCTGACCGGACCCTTCAGAGCCCCAACACTATCACCACCAACCCGATTCAGGTGGCCTGCGCCTCTCCTCTTCCGCCCGTTTGCGCCCCTTGATCTTCAACTACTCAGAGTATCCCAGTCTATAAAGTTTAGCCCCCAAAGGCGGCTTGCTCCACTGTCTGGGCTGCAGGAAGACCTGCGTGGTTCTGATTGTAAAGAAGAGACGCCTGGGAGTCCTAGCCCCAGACTCCTCCTAGGATCCTTAAGTCCACTCTAGCGAAGGTCGACCCCACCCATTGCGCAGAGGGCAGAGAGGTCCCTGTACACACTTTGTTTATCCAGAGTCTTCTGGTGACAGCAGCAGGTCACAGGAGTTTAGGCAGCCCAGTAAGACCCAATGGGGCTTGTGGCCACCCAAATGTATTGGGGTTCACAGGGAGTCATTCTCTAGAGAGTTATTAAATGGCCTTCTCTCTACTTTGAACAGTAAACACTAAAGCCCACCGCTGTTAAAGTCAGAAAAGTCTTACCCAGCGCCTACAACTACTGTTCTACAGGGAGATTGTGACCCAGAGTCAATCAACGTTGAAACCCAATTCAATAACCCTTCACCCAAACAACCACGCTTTCCGAATGTACAAGCTTAAACTAACAGATATAAACTTAAAATTCTTAGTTTGCCGGGCAGTGGTGCACAGGCCTTTAATCCCAGCACTTGGGAGGCAAAAGCAGGCAGATTTCTGAGTTCGAGGCCAGCCTGGTCTACAGAGTGAGTTCCAGGACAGCCAGGGCTACACAGAGAAACCTTGTCTCGAAAAACTAAAAAAAGAATAAATAAATAAATAAATAAATAAATAAATCTTAGTTTACCCAAATACATAGCTAAATACATAGTTGTTTTTACAACTATCATCTTTGAAATACAAGACAACAGAAATAATTTGTCCTAACAGATGATAAAGCAAATTATAAAGCTGCTGCTGTCAGTTATACTAGCCAAGAAATAGAACGCAATGCCTAAACATCCAAGAAATGATGAAAACACAATAGATTTAAGATGGGTGGTGTGGGATATATCTTTAGTCCCAGAATTCTGAAGGCTGAAAGAGGCAGATGTCTGTGAATTAGAACCAGTCTGATCTATATAGTGACTTCTAGTTCAGCCAGGGCTACACAGTGAGCCAGCCTCAGAAAGGAAAAATAAAAAGAACTATCAAGCATTTGTTAAAGGAAATGTCAATCATGAAGAAGAGCTTAAAAGTGGGCAACTTTGAAGACTTACGGAGCCAAGTGGGGTGATCCTGCCACTCCCTAGGTGATGGTTATGGGAAGGAACAGTTTTTCAGTGGTTATAGTCACTGGTAAATTGCCCTGACTCCTATAAATAATCATCCATGTATTCCCCTGTAAGCAGCTCTAATTAAATTTACTAAATCACATACAAAAGAAAAAGTAGAACCAAGACAAGCTGGGAAAAAGAATGGAGTCAGAGGCAGTGGGAAGGAAACGTGAGGCAGATGTGCTGACTACCATCAACTATCCGAATACTACCCGTATGCACATATGTGACTGTCATGAGACCCACTAGGACATGTAATTAACATATGCTAATAAAAATACAGAGTGAAAGGCAGAACTACTACCGTATGATCTAGCTGTACCACTCCTGGGGTAGTTAGGTTAGCTGACTACCTGAGGTACCAACAAGTCAGCACATCCATGTTTATTCTATACCTTTTTACCTTTTTATAACTTTTTTTCATATATGATCATGCTTTCCCCTTCCCCCAGCTCCTACTCACCCAAGTCTACACCCTTCCCCCCTCTTTGTTTTTTAAACAAACAAACAAAAGTTTCACACTGTAGCTTTGGTTGTCTGGAAACTATCCAAGCTGGCTTCAAACTCACAGAGATCTTCGTTCTTCTGCCTCCTGAATGCTGGGATTTTGTCTTTTTTGGGGCCAATACCATGCTGGTTTTATTACTATAGCTCTGCAGTACAACTTGAAAACTGAACTGCTGATACCTTCAGAAGTTCTCTTACTATTCAGGACTGTTTTAGCTATACAGTTTTGGTGTTTCCACATGAAACTGAAAGTTGTTCAATTTACATGAAGAATTGTGTTGGAATTTAGAGGGGTTGAGTTGAATCTGTACAATGTTTCCCATAGGATGGCAATTTTTACAATGTTAATCTCACTGATCTCACATGAGCATGGGAGATCCTTCCATTTCCTCATGTGTTCTCCAATTTATTTATTCAATGTCTTAAAGTTTTTATTATATAAAATTTTCATTTGCTTGGGTAGAGCTATCCTCAGATTTGTTTTAAGGCTATTGTGAAAGGTGCTGATTCCCTGGTTCCCTTTCCTATCTGTTTGTTGTTTCTACATTGGAAGGCTACTGACTGCTATGTTAATTTTGTATTCTGTCATTTTGCTGAAAGTATTTATCAGCTTTGGACATTTCCAGCTGGAGTCTTAGAATCTTTCCTCTGTAAAATCATATCATCTGCAAATGAAAATGTTCATAATTCTTTCTTTCCACCTGTGTCCCCTTAATGTCCTTCAGCTCTCTCATTGCACTGGCCAAGACACCAAATACTATACTGAATAGGTCTGAAGAACCTGGTCACCCATGCCTTGTTCCTGACTCTATTTTTTTTTTTTTTTTTTTGAGACAGGGTTTCTCTGTGTAGCCCTGGCTGTCCTGGAACTCACTCTGTAGACCAGGCTGGCCTCGAACTCAGAAATCCGCTTGCCTCTGCCTCCCAAGTGCTGGGATTAAAGACCTGTGGCACCACTGCCCGGCTTGCAGTATGTTCCTTATATCCATATCCTCTCCAAGACTTTTATCATGAAGTGGGCTGAGATTTTACCAAAGGCTACTTTTATTTCTGAGACAATAATGTAGAGTTTTTTTCTTTCAGTCTGTTTATGTAGTAGAGTATTTTTATTGATTTACATATGTCTAACCACCTTGTATCTCTGGAAGAAAGTCAACTGAATCAAAGTGAATTATCTTTTTGATGTGTTCTTGGATTCAGTTTGCAAGTATTTTATTGAGAATTTTTGTATCTATGTTCATAAGGAAAATTGGTCTGTAATTTTCCTTCTTTGTATGGTTTAGGTAACAGGGTAATAGTGCTTTTGTAAAAGATTTAGGAAATGTCCTCCGTTCAGTTTCTATTTTACAGAATTATTTGAAGACTTCACATCCATTCTTCTTTGCCGGTCTAGTAGAATTTTGCATTGAATCCTTATGGCCCTGGACATTTTTGGTTGGAAGACTTTTGATTACTGCTTGTTTGTTTTGTTTTTGTTTGTTTGTTTTTTGTGTGTGTGTGTGTGCCAATAATTACAATATCCAAGAATCAAGTTAGGTGTTTATCAACCACAAATAGATAAAGAAGATGTGGTGGTGTGGAGGAGATGGTTCAGTTAGGAAAAGGCCTGCTCTAGTAAGCTTGTAGACCTGTGTTTAATCCCCAGCACCCAAGTACCAAAGTGGACTGAGTAACACACACTGGAACTCCAATACCTGGGAACAAACGGGTGAGTTCCCCTTGAAGCACAGTGGCCAGCCATTCTGGCTAAATTCATGAGCTCCAAGTTCAGTGACAGACCCTGTATCAAAGAAAAATAAATAAAATAGAACAATAAAGGCAGACACTTCTGGCCTCCGCACCCATGTGAGTGGACAAATACACAAGTGTACGTATAAACACGCCCACACAAACACATACACACAAAAGAATATGTGGTAACAGAGAGAGAGATGGAGAAAAATGAAGGAAATGGGTACAAACACACATTAGATTATGTAATTATAAAGAAAAATGAGTCATAATTTGAGCAGGGTATGCTGGCATAAACCTTTAATCCCAGCACGAGACAAACAAGCAGATCTCTGAGCTGAAGACCAGCCTTCTCTACAGAGTGAGTTCTAAGACAGCTAGGGCTTCACAGAGAAATCCTGTCTTGAAAAGCCAACCACCCCCCAAAAAAGAGTTAGTACTTATTTGTTTGTTTTGGAATTCCCTATGTATCCAAAGATGATTCTGAGTTTCTACATCTCCTGTCTCCTCTCTCCAAATTCTAGGATTATAGACATGAGTTGCCACACCCACTTTTTATGTTGGGATTGAACCAAGGCTTTATATATGCTAGGCAAGCACTTTAAGAACTAAGCTGCATTTCTAGCTAGCTAGCTAGCTAGCGTGTGTGTGTGTGTGTGTGTGTGTGTGTGTGTGTCTGTGTGTGTGTGTGTGTGTGTGTGTGTGTGTGTGTGTTTTCATATGGAGGTCAGAAGACAACATCTGGGATTTGGTTCTCTCTTTTCACAGTGTAGATTCCAGGGATTTCACTCTGATTATCCACGTGAGTACCACTGTGGCTAGTACCATTTCTTACCTAGTGAGGCTTCTCTGAAGTCAAAAATTACTTTGTTTGGCTGGCAGGAGGGATAAGCAGGGGAGACCTGGGAGACAGACATTTGAGTAGGAGTTGAGGAAGCGCCACACTGAGGAATACAGTCGCCCAGAAGAAGCTTGCCAGAGCTGATAACATAGGCTACCTCAATGGGGAGCCATGGCTAGTATCTGAAGTCTTTATCCCAGGAACTATTGAAAGTCCCTGAAAGGTTTAAAGCAGGTAAGGTATGAGGAAGTTTCTTGGTGTCTGTTTGTACTCTGTGGAGGGGGCAGGGGTACGGGGGTGGGGGTGGGGGTGGGGTGGGGGTGGGTAGAGGAATGCATGTGTGGACTGGCTATTGCAGGCCAGAGGACAATTTCAGGGGCCATCCCAAGAATACTGTTCACCTCCTTTCAGATAAGGTCTCACTGGCCTAGAGTTCACCAATTAAGCTAGCTAGAATGGCCAGTAAATTCCTGTCCCCCCACTCCCTCCATGCTGGGATTAGAAACACAAGACACAATAGCCAACATTTGACATGGGATCTGGGGAATGAACTCATCCTCCCAGGAAGAGACGCCATTAGAGCTCTAGAGAGCTGCAACATCTACCAATAAGCAAGGGAAGGCATCCGGGAAAGTAGCCCAGCAGCCAGCAGCCTAGGTTGAAAGCAAGCAGGCCAAAGGGTGAGTGAGTTCTTCATATTAACATAAGGGAGGAAGGTGGCAGCCTCCTGTAGTCCTAACTACTGAAGGCTCAAGTGGGAAGATTAGCTGAACTTGGAGATTTGAAACCAGTTTCTTAAAAGAATTTAAAGAAAGAAAATCAAGCTGGATATGGTGGAGCATGATTTTAATCCCAGCACTCAGCAAGCAAGGAAGGCAGACCACTAGAAGTTGGAGGCCAGCCTGGTCTATGTAGAGAGTTCCAGGTCAGCCAAGGATGAATAGTGAGATCCTGTCTTAACAAACCAAAAAACCAAAAACAGAGAGAAAGAGAGAGAGAGATAGATTGAGATTATAAAATTATACAGGTGTTTGTTTCCCTTTGTAAGTATACTTAAGAGTTTCTTAACAAGCTGGGCAGTGGTGGCACTCAAGAGGGGGAGGTAGAGGCAGCGGCAGACAGATCTCTGAGTTATGAGTTCGATGCTAGCCTGGTCTACCAAGGAAGTTCCGGGTCAGCCAGGGCTACAGAGAGAAACAAACGAAAAACAAAACAAAAAAAGTCTGGGGGAGCAGGCACCCTGAGGGAAGAGAAGACAAAGATTAGAGTGGAAAGTGGGATTCAGGGTGATAAGGCAATGCATACTCAACTCGCTGCACTTTATTTTACTTGGTTTTTCTAACCAAATAAATAACCTAACCCTAACCCTAACCCTAATCCTAACCTAAACAGACAGTTTCTCTGTATAGCCCTGGCTGTCCTGGAGTTTTGTAGACCAGGAATTCGCAGAGATGCTCCTGCCTGTCTGTCTTCTGAGTGCTGGGATTAAAGGCATGTGCCACCACCACCATCTCACCCTACCTCACCCCTTTCTTTTTGTTTTTCTTTCTTTTTTTTTTTTTTTTTTGGTTTTTCGAGACAGGGTTTCTCTGTGTAGCCCGGGCTGTCCTGGAACTCACTCTGTAGACCAGGCTGGCCTCAAACTCAGAAATCCGCCTGCCTCTGCCTCCCAAGTGCTGGGATTAAAGGCGTGCGCCACCACCACCCGGCTTCTTTTGTTTTTCTGTGACAGGGTTTTTCTGTGTGGCCTTGGTGCCACCATATCGAATGGTCTCTCAATGTTGGGGAGTCCCCTTCTGGCTAGCAAGCTCCAGAGGGCCACCTTTTTCTTCCTCTCCAGTGCCCATGTGCCACAGTGCCTGGCTTTTGTTATTCTAATTTACAAAGTTAAATTAGCATTACAGTATCATATTTCATAATGGCATTTTTAAACATCTTTTTTTATTCCCTTCCTCTTTTCTTCCCCATTTCTCTGACTCTCGCCGTATCTGCCCCATCCCCTTCTGTCTTAATACTTCTCTGTCATCTTGATGTTTTGCCTGCACATGTCTGTATGAAGGTGTCTCAACAAGATAAAAAGTTCATCTTCAGAACTTTTCTAGTTCCGTAGAGGTCACAGGTAGTTTTGTTTGTTAGTTTGTTTTTTGAGACATGGTCTCTTTATGTAGTCCTGGCTATAGTGGAAGCGCTATGTAGAGCAGGCTAGTCTTGAACTCATAGAGATCCTCCTGCATCTGTGTCATCAGTGCTGAGATTAAAGGAGAGAGTGCCATATGGCAGTTACAATCCTTGGTTTTTGTATTTTTTTAATCCTTCATGCTAATTTCCATAATGATGGTAGTAGTTCATCTTTTTTTTTTAGGTTTTTTGAGACAAGGTTTCTCTGTGTAGCCCTGGCTGTCCTGGAACTCACTCTGTAGACCAGGCTGGCCTCGAACTCAGAAATCCGCCTGCCTCTACCTCCCAAGTGCTGGGATTAAAGGTATGTGCCACCACTGCCCAGTGAGACTCTGTTTCTAAATAAAATTTTTAAAAATGGTTTTTAAAATATTTTATTTTTCTGTCTATTTATTGGGTGGATGCCTGTGTGCCACTGCAAATGTGTAGAGGTCAGGGCACCTGTGGGAGTTGTTCTTTCCTCCACTGTGTAGACCCTGGAAACAAGCCCAGGTCGTCAGGCTCGGGTAGTTGTAGTCGCCATGTCCTACAGTCACCTTACTGTCCTGAAGATCAGTACAGTTTGGTTTTATTTTATTTTCCACTGTATTTTCTATACAGGGTTTCTCTGTATAGCCTTGGCTGTCCTGGAACTTACTCTGTAGACCAGGCTGGCCTCAAACTCAAAAATCCGCCTGTCTCTGCCTCCCAAGTGCTGGGATTAAAGGCGTTGCCCCACCACCGCCCAGCGTCCAGTGTATTTTCATCATCTTCTCTTTTTTGAAACAGACATTATTTTAAAAATCTGGGGCTGGAGAAATGGCCCAGTGGTTAAGAGGTCTTCCAGAGGACCCAGGTTCAGTTCCCAGCACCCACATGGCAGCTCATCACTGTTTGTAACTCCAGCTCCAGGAATTTACATAAAATAATTAATAATAATAATAATAACTCCTTAGCTGGGCAGTGGTGGCACATACCTATTAGATTCTAGCATTCAGGAGGCAGAGGCAGGCAGATCTCTGTGCATTTCAGGTTAGCCTAGTATACAGAGCTAGTTCTAGGGCTACACAGAAAAACTCTGTCTGTAAGAGAGAAAAAGAGCAATCAAACAAACCCCCCAAAACAAAACCCAAGAAACAAAAACAACAAAAACCTTTATTTATTGACAGAATCTCCCTCTGTGGCCTCAGTGTCCCAGGTTGTGGATAAATGCAAGTGTACAGACTCATGTGGAGCTCTGGCAGTCCTGGAACTCACTTCAGACTAGGATGGCTTCGCCTGCCTCTGCTCTCAAGGAGTCATCTCCGCAGCCCATTTTGTAAATGGTGTTTACCTCCTATGTTGCCAGAACTAAGGGCAAGTGTAGTGAAGCTTGCTTTTTAGAAAAACAATTGCACTGAGGGAGAGGTGTAGTTTACTTGGTCAAGTGCTTGCCTAACATGAGAAAAGCACTAATTTTGGTCCTCAGTATTACAAACCTGCACCCTAGTTTAGTACTAAGGAGGTAAAGGCAGGGGGATCAGAAGTTGAAGGTCATCTTCTGGCACATAAACTTTAGTAAAGAAACACAGCCAAACAGAATGGTGCATGTCTTTAAACCCAGTGCTGGGGAGGCAGAGGCAGCGGCAGAGGCAAGGGGTCTCTGTGAGTTGGAGGCCAGTGTAGTCTACAAAGTAAAATGAGTTACAGGATAGACAAGGCTATCACATAGAAAAACCCTGTCTGGAAAAACCAAAAAAGAAAGAAAGGAAGGAAGAAAGGAAAGAAAAATGTAAAAGAAACAAAAGAATAGAAAAACTGGGGTTGGAGGCGTTCTCTCTGCTTCCTGACTACATCCACGGTTCGATGCATGCATTCTCTGCTTCCTGACCACATACATGATGCATGCAGCTGCTTCACAGCTCCGCCAACGCCTCTTCCTCTTCCCATATGATCCATAGCCTCAAACTATAAGCCAAAATGAACCCTTCCTTCCTTGAAGAAAAAAAAGGCAGCAAACTTCCCCTACTCTTTACCTGCTTGGCCTTAAACACCCTCATCCATCTCTCAGCTGACTCTGGATTTCCTGAGTCCATCTGTGAACAGGCAGGGTCTTCCCTAGGATCTATCTGCAGAATGTTATGATCCAGGGCAAGGACGAGTAATGCGGAGGGCACTTTCTTCCAGGGGCATTTGCTTCTGTGGGCACCCATAGGTTCAAATCCTCGCCATATTGTTGACCAACCAGTTGCCCCAGAACTGACCTCTGTGGCTTCCCCCGTGGTTTTCCCACCTCAAAGACAGGAATAAATAGCTATGTTTACTTCCTAGGCTAGGGCGAAAGTGAGGAGATCAGACAGTCAGGCAGGCATAAGCTTGGCAGTCTCCACACACAGCTGTGTAGAGAAGTGGACATAGAGGGTATTCCAGGACAAAGAGGGTACAAGGTGCCGGGCAATGGGGGCACATGCCTTTTATCCCAGAATTTGGGAGGTAGAGGCAGGCGGATTTCTGAGTTTGAGGCCAGCCTGGTCTACAGAGTGAGTTCCAGGACAGCCAGGGCTACACAGAGAAACCCTGTCTCTGAAAAAACAAACAACAAACAAACAAACAAACAAAGAAACAGAGGGTACAAGGTTAGGCCATGTGCCAGTTCCCTACTAGAGGTTCCTTCTCAGCAGCTGAGAAGACAGAAACAGTAAAAACAGCTTTCAGTCTGCACTGGATTGAGGGCACCTGAGGGCTGAGAGCTGAGCAAGAGAAGTTAGGAGAAGGCATGCAATGTCCACATCTCAACCATTACCAGGGTCTGATGGGTCTCAAGTGGCAGTGGGGGAAGGGGCTATCTCCTTGCCTGGCCAGGATACCAGGAAGCCCCCGGGGCTAGGGCTAGAGCCTTGGTCATAATCACAAGAGAGGCTGGGCCTATTGCAGCTCTTATCTGGCCTGACCTTGTGGAAACTGACCACTCCCAGCCTCTGGAAACTGTGGCCCTCTGCCCTCTCTGAGGCCTCTTTCTCCTGGGGTGGGCTCTTAGCACCTAGTTCTACCCTTGGCTTACCATCTTGGAGTGCTTTTCCCAGCCAACCAGCCCTCAGTCCCACTCCCACCCCCATTCATCGCTCAGAAATCAGTCTCCACCTGGAGTCCCTCAGGCACCTCTGACTCAGCAGGCAGGATTTGCTCTAGGCCCCCTCCTAGGCCTGTTGCTAGGCTCAGGACCCTGTTGCCCAAGTCCTAGCTGCTGCCACTCCCTGTCCCCTCCCCCCACCAGCCCTACCAATTTGAATTCCTCACCCTCCTTCTCCCCTGTTCTTTCCCCAGGGTAGGGGAAGGAATCTTCCAGATAACGTGAGGGCAAAGGGACACACCTGGTTTCAGATTCAGGCTCTACAACCACCTTGCGGAACGAACGACCTTGCCAGGTGACCTCTGCTCTCTGAACCTAAGAGTTTTTCAAATCTGTAAAAGTTGAGCTGCACAGACCTCTGGATAAGGTTGTTCAGAGCAGGAAAATGTGAGCTAAGGCACAAGGTTAGGCTCCGGCAAGGCAGTCCCAAAGGGCACCTAGAAGCCACTCCTTTCTTTTGGTGGTCTCAGTCACAAGTAGGTTGATCCTTTCCTAAGGTACCATGCCTGTTCTGTACCACGGCCAGCCCTCTATGTTGACAGTATGGGTAAAGGCAGTTAGCTGGGAGAGATACTGGAGGAAGTGATTATTCCAGGGGCCAGATTTTACACCTGGGTCTGTTCTAGCCTGTAGGGAGATACAGGCAGGCAGAACTGAGAGTTTCCCAAGGAGACAGCAAAGAACAAAGTTTTGTTTCTTTTTCTTCTCTCTCTCTCTTTTTCTCTCTCTCTCTCTCTGACAGGTTTGTAGTCTTGTCTATCCTAGAACTCACTATGTAGCCATACTAGCCTTGAATTCATTGGGATCTGCCTGTCTCTACCTTGGGAATGCTGGGATCAAAGGTGTATGCCGCTATGCCAGACCTTAGGACAAAGTTTTTTGAGACATAGCCTTATATAGACCATGCTAATCTTCTAACCAGATTTAACCAGATTTGTAGCTTAGGCTACCCGTCAACTCTTGATCTTCCTCCTTGCACTTCCCAAGCGTTGGTATTATAAAGAAACTTTTGAAGAAGTTGATCTAGCTGATCTAGCAGGTTTTAAAGCATTACATTTATGTGTGTACACACACGCACCCACATTCTACAATTTGCATGTGAACAACTGAGCTGGAGTCGGTTATCTCTTTCATCAAGGTGTGTTCTGGAGATTTAACTCATAAGGCTTGGTAGCAGTCACCTTCATCCACTGGGCCATCTTCTTGGTCCTCTCAGAAGGCCATATTAGAGAGGTAACTCAAGCTGAGAGTCAAACAAGAAACTACGGCGTGACAAGAAGCTCGGTAGTCAAGACAGCAGCTGTTTCTTTCGGACGACCTGAGTTTGGTTCTTTGAAACCTCTTGGACCTCAGCTCTGGGGGCTTGATGCCTTTAGCATCTGTGGGCTCCTGTGCTCACTCTCACATAACCACACATATACGTGCCCAACTTCACTTTAAAAAATTCTCTGTATAGATATTTTTTTTCTGCATGTATATATGCACCACATTTGTGCCTGGTAGGTCAGATAAGGTTACTGGGCCCTTGGAACTGGAGTTACAGGTGGTTATGATCTGCATGTAGGTGTTGGGAGTTGAATCCTGATCATCTGGAAGAGCAGCCAGTGCTATTAACTATTTCTCTAGCATACACAATGGATTTTTACTGTATTTATTTACTTGGGTTTTTTTTTTGTTTGTTTGTTTTCTGAGACACTGTTTCTCTGTGTAGCCCTGGCTGCCCTGAAATTCCTTCTGTAGACCAAACTGTCCTCAAACTGAGAGATCCACCTGCCTCTGCCTCCTGTGTGCTGGGATTAAAGTTGGTGGTGTCACCACATGGAGGGGGGAAGAGGATTTTTTTTTTTTAAATAGAATCTCATTTTTTTTTTTTTTTTTTTTTTTTTTTGGTTTTTCGAGACAGGGTTTCTCTGTGTAGCCCGGGCTGTCCTGGAACTCACTCTGTAGACCAGGCTGGCCTCGAACTCAGAAATCCGCCTGCCTCTGCCTCCCAAGTGCTGGGATTAAAGGCGTGCGCCACCACCGCCCGGCTTAGAATCTCATTTAAACAAGGCTGATATCACACTCTATAATGATCTGCTTTAGAATAGAAGGTGATCTTTCCTTTCTGCCTTTCCCTCCTGAATACTGGGGTTGCTCAGTTGGGCCTCAAACAATGTGTCCCTGTCCCAGCAGCCCACCCATGCCTACATGTCTTTCCATTGCCCTGCCTCTTCCAGTCTATTTTTTAAAATTACTCACTAAAATTTCCTATGAGGCCTGGGATTTAAGATTTCTGGGTGTGAGAAGAGTCTAGCTGGGTGCCAGGCTGGGCAGGCCTGACACTTGCTTCTAGTCCTTTGAGAAAATCCGTGGGTTTGTGAGGCATATTCTAGGTTCCTCTAATAGGAGGAGGGTGCCAGCTTAGTGGGGGTCAGTGTTGTCAAACCTCATGACCTAAGTCACATTTCTGGGACCCACATAAAAGGATCCATCTGCTTCACAAATTGTCCTCTGACCTTTAAATGGATTTGCCCTTCCCCAGTAAATAACCGTTTTGGGGAGAGGGGACATGACCCCAAAAGATCTGCCCAGATGACACACTGAGAAATAGGCAAGAAAATGGGGGGCATCACTGGTCAGTCGGGGTGAGAGCAGCAGGTCTGAAGGCATCCTGAGAGCCGGGCAGTGGTGGCACACGCCTTTAATCCCAGCACTTGGGAGGCAGAGGCAGGCAGATTTCTGAGTTCGAGGCCAGCCTGATCTACGAGTGCAAGTTCCAGGACAGCCAGGACTACACAGAGAAACCCTGTCTCGAAAAAACCAAAAAAAAAAAAAAGAAGCACCTGCAGGCAGTGTTTAGGAAGTTATAGTTGGAGGAGGGCATGGTTTTTAGTTTAGCAGCTGTTTATAAAATGAGAAATTGGGGGTAACAGGAACCTGTTGAAACACATAACATGTAAAAATGGCTTCTGGGCTGGTGGCCACCCTTTAATCCCGCACTGGAGGAGAGGCAGCGGATCTCTGAGTTCGAGGCCAGCCTGGTCTACCGAGCAAGTTCCAGGACAGCCAGGACTACACAGAGAAACCCTGTCTCGAAAAAAAGAAACCAAAAAAAAAAAAAAAAAAAAAAAAGACCCAGTAGCCGGGCAGTGGTGGCGCACGCCTTTATCCCAGCACTTAGGAGGCAGAGGCAGGTGGATTTCTGAGTTCGAGGCCAGCCTGGTCTACAGAGTAAATTCCAGGACAGCCAAGGCTACACAGAGAAACCCTGTCTCGAAACCACCATCACCACCCCACCCCCCCCAAAAATGGCCTGGTGCTGGTGGCACACTCCTTTAATCCCTGCACAGGAAAGGTAGAGGTGAGCAGATCTCTGTAAGTTTGAGGTCAACCTGATCTACAGAGTGAGTTTTAGAACAGCCAGGGCTACACAGAAAATCTGCGTCTCAAAAAACAAAACAAACAAACAAAAAAACCAAGAAACAACAAAATTCAAGTTGGTTAAAATGGTGGCTGTTAGAGGTAGGGGACAGGGTGGGGTGTGGCGGGGTGGAGTTAGTCTTCAGCATGACAAGGCATAAGCTGGGTGTATTGTGCACATCTCTAACCCCAGGACTAAGGACCAGAAGTTCAAGGTCAGCTTCTGCCTCATAGAGTTTGAGTTTAGTCTGGTACACATTAATAAAAAATTTAAGTTAGCCACAGAGGTGGTGGTACACACCTTCAATTCCAGTATTCAGGAGGCAGACATAGGTGGATCTCTGAGTTTGAGGACAGCCTGGTCTATAGAGTGAGTTCCAGGACAGCTAGAGTTACACAGAGAAACCCTGTCTTGAAACACAAAATGGCGGGCTGGTGAGATGGCTCAGCGGTTAAGAGCACTGACTGCCCTTCCTAAAGGTCATGAGTTCAAATCCCAGCAACCACATGGTGGCTCACAACCATCCACAATGAGATCTGATGCCCTCTTATAGGGTGTTTGAAGACAGCTACACTGTACATTACATGTAATAAATAAATAAAAACCTTTAAAAAAAAAAAAAAAAAAAAAAAAAAGAAACACAAAATGGGCTGGAGAGATGGCTGAGCGGTTAAGAGCACTGACTGTTCTTCCTGAGGACCTGAGTTCAATTCCCAGCAACCACATAGTGGTTCACATCCATCTGTAATGGGATCTGATGCCCTCTTCTAGTGTCTGAAGACAGCAGTGTACTCATAGCAATAAAAAATAAATCGCCAGGCGGTGGTGGCGCACGCCTTTAATCTCAGCACTTGGAAGGCAGAGGCAGGCAGATTTCTGAGTTCGAGGCCAGCCTGGTCTACAGAGTGAGTTCCAGGACAGCCCGGGCTACACAGAGAAACCCTGTCTCGAAAAAAACAAAAACAAAATAAATAAATCTTTAAAAAAAAAAAACAAAATAACAAAACAAAATTAGGGTACTTTTTTTTAACGTGTTAGGTGGCAAACACAGGCTTTGCACATTCTAGGCAAATGGTCCACGTCTGAGCTATAACTCTAATTCCTGAGATAGTGCATTTTATACTTTGGTTGGTTTCTACATTTTATTTTTTTAGGATTTATGTGTATATGAGTGCTTTACTTACATCAACATTAGCACCATGTGTGCCAGGTGCCACAGAGGGCAGAAGAAAGCATTCGATGCCCTGGATCTGGAGTTCTATGCAGTTGTGACCATCTATGTAGGACTGAAACCTGGGTCTTCTGGAAGAGCAGCCAGTGCTTCAAGCCAATGAGTTATTTCTCTAGCCCTAGCCCTTTTGAATTGAGGCATGAGGAAGTGTGGCAGCGGTCTCTCTCTATGGCCCTGGCTGCCCTTTAATCTTTAGACCAGGCTGGCCTCAAATTGGCATCCACTTGCCCCTGTCTCCTGAGAACTCAGATTAAAGGTGTTTGTCACTATGCCCAGTGCTTTGGGTTTTTGTTGTTATTGTTGTTGTTTTTAACCCTTATTTGTGTACGTGTGTGGGCCTATGAGTCCCATGGCACCTGTGTGGAGGTCAAAGGACAACTTGAAAGAATTAGTCCTAGGGAGCTGGAGAGATAGCTCAGGGGTTGAGAGCACTGACTGCTCTTCCAGAGGTTCTGAGTTCAATTCCCAGCAACCACATGGTGGCTCACAACCATCTGTAATGGGATCCGATGCCCTCTTCTGGTATGTCTGAAGACAGCTAAGGTGTACTCATATACATAAGATAAATAAATAAATCTTAAAAAAAAAAAAAAAAAGAAAAGAAAAGAAAAGAAAGAAAGAATTAATCCACTCCATCAACAATGTGGGTTTTTTTTTTTTTTTTTTTGGTTTTTCGAGACAGGGTTTCTCTGTGTAGCTTGGCTGTCCTGGAACTCACTCTGTAGACCAGGCTGGCCTCGAACTCAGAAATCCGCCTGCCTCTGCCTCCCAAGTGCTGGGATTAAAGGCGTGCGCCACCACCGCCCGGCTAACAATGTGGGTTTTGGAGATTGAACTCAAATCTTCAGAGCTGGCTGCAAGCACCATTACATAACTGAACTATCTTATCAGCTCCAGTTTACACAGTAAAACAAAACAGAACAAAACCATTTGTAGGGTCTGTAAGATGGCTCAGCAGGTAAAAGGCACTTGCCACCAAGCCTGAAGTCCTCAGTTTGATCTTTGGGACCCACATGGTGGAAGGAGAGAACTGACTTCCACAAGTCATCCTCTGACCTCCATACAGACACTATGGTATGTGTGCAGGCACACATACAAACACAAACACCCTAATAAGGAAAAACAGTTGGGAAAGGTGTTGTTCTCAACTGCTATGGATTAAGAGAAAAGGTACTAATGAAGCCCAGCAAGGTGAGCTGCTCTCTGATTAGCTGCAGAGCCAGTCTGAGCTCGTTCCTCATGGGTTATGGAGACTGAGAGAAAAGGACAATGGTCCTCAGTTTATGGGGAGTTGGGTAGATTTCCTCTCCACTATACAAACTCAGCTCTCCAACATCGAATGAGTGCAGTTTCGGGTGGCTCCACACTCTGGCCTTCCATGTAGTCTGTAAACCCTTTGAGAGGCTCCCCGGTGTCCCTTTCTTCTTCCCACTTTCAGATGGTAGCCTTCAAGTCCAAGTTAATCTCCTTGCTGGAACAGCTGCTGGACTGCTCAATATTTTGGCCCCAGGGGACTTCCAGTCATCTCTGACTACATTATAGAAGGCAGAGTTCTTTCTCTAACAATCCTGTTGGATTTGAGGGGAGGACAAAGCCCCACCCTTCCTGTTTACCAGCCCAGAGAACCCTGGAAGACCATGGGAGGAGGTGGCTCTTGGCTGTGTGTCACACAACACTGGACATGACCGGTCTCCTTCAAATTACCATAGGCTCTTCTGTAAAGCATACATGAACTACTTTCTCAAGGGGATCCCTTACAAAGCATCATGGGAACACCCGCAGTTCCTGGAGTAGGGCCCTAGCCTAGGGGCACTGACTCCACCTAACAGTACAGAGCTCCAACTCAGGTACATCTCAGCTCTGTCTCTTTCTCTTCTCCTTAGTTGGATCAGCCTTCCCTGAACAAGGCTCGCCCTACAGTGAGAAGATGCCTCCTGTCCTCTCAGGAAAACCCTCTTGCCAGCATCCCACATCTACAGGGCAAAGGGGAGCAGAGAGGAGGGAGGCTCCTATTTCCCTTGGCCATGCTTTAACTTCCGAAGTATTCTTTTTCTATGAACATTTTAATGAGGGTTGAACATAAAATAGAAAAATAGCATTCTGATTGCTTTTTCTTTTTAAATTTTCTTGAGACTTTCATACAAGGCAATGGATGGATAATGTTAACCTGCTAAAGAAAATATACTGACCACAGAAAAAGGCATTTCTAATACCCACCATGGTTATTCATGTCTTTGAAATAGCCTATCAAACTCTCAGGGGTTGGCTTGTTTTCTTTTGAAACAACTCAGATTTAAGTCCTGCTGCTGTTGGACACTAGGAAGACTTCTGAGGACTGTTACCAGTTTCAGGTGATGTTGCCTGGAGCCAATGTTGCCTAAGGTGGCTAGTGAGGAGGGATATTGTGTGAAGATCCATGTGCTTGCTTCTCTTTCCAAGGGGTGTGGGCAGCCAGAGGCTACTACCCTACAAGGGAGTCGTGCTTACTCTCCATGGACAGGCAAGTCATCCAGCAGATGGGCTGGAACCAAGCCCCTGTGTCCACCATACTCACCATAGTAGAATCCCTTATCATCCACAGGCCCATAAACTGTGACTACATCTCCAGCTCTCAATACCAGCTTGCCCTTTGCCCGAACCCCTGCTCTCCCGTCCCTGGGGTCATAGTCCAGAGCTGCCACCATTGTCTTTGGGGTCCACAGTGTGGGTGTTCTGGAGTTCCCTTGAGGCATGTAAGATCCCTGGGATTTGGTTAGACTCTCCAAGTCTTCACGTTGAGCTTCAGAATGCAGATGCCCCTGTGCCGGCAAACGCCATCTCCCATCAGTCTGTTGTGTGCCTACCTCTACCTCAACTACCAGGTGCCCAGGGATTTTGCCCACTTGTCCATTGCACTCTCCATGGTAGAAGCCATGGAGATCCCGTGAGCCCCATACTCTCAGTAGCTGTCCTTTTTGGAAGGACAGCTCTTCTTCTGCAGCTTCTGAGTTGACAGATATCACCAGGGGGCTATGGTCAAAGAGGGCCAGGAAGAGCCTGGCTGGACTGTTTGCTTCGGTCTCCAGCTGGTCAGGGCCACCACTTGCCATCTTAATGACTTTGCTGGTTGGTGCTGGGCATAGCACTGAGGTAGGCTCATGAAACTGGCACTCTCTCTTGCTTCCCAGAGTTCCTTGTCTCTGTCCATTTTGGGACTTGTTCTTTCTTTGCTCTGGCTTCTCTGTGCACCGAGAATCCAAACACAGAGCCTCCTTTTCCTCAAAACCGTGATGGAAGTCAGCTGTATGGCACTGGCTGGAGCCTTGCTGATGGGGTGACAGCATCTGGGCATACTGACTTTGAAGAAGGGCTTTCTCAAGGCCAGGCTTCTCCCAACACAGTATTTTTCCGGGTCCAATCTCTGAGGAGAGATGGACGAATCCTGGAGCAGGACTCCCACTGAAGCATATGTGTGGGGCATGTCCTTCCTCTACCCCAGACTGGCCAAAGAGTAGAGGTGGCTTGTGGTTCTGGGGACTCTTCTGAAAGGACAGGTCCTTCTCATAGCCCTTCCAGGCCTCTGTGGTCCCCTGGACTGGGTTGTTTGCCCCATCTGAGCTCAGGCTGGATAGTGGTAAATGCTTCCTTGGATGTTCTTCGGGGAATGCTTCTAGAAACTTAGCCTGGGACTCCCCACAGCTTCCAGGGGCATGAGGACTGGACTTGGCACTCAGAGAAGCTTGTACCAGCTTCTGGTGACAGACAGGGAAAGGGTCACCATCTGTGTAATTAAATGGAGGAGCTTCTAGGAAAGGGTAACAAGAGAAGCAGTCTTCAGGGATCTGAGCTGGCACTGAATCCAGAGACTCGCCATACAGTGACATGGTTCTCACTGAAACCTTCTGGCATGCTAGGGGAACCTGAAGCTGAGAAAGTTCCAGCAGGGTGTTTCCAGCAGTGGCGTCGGCAACTTCTGTCACCTTGAAGCCATCCACATAAACAGCATAGCCAGTGACCTGCACTCCATTGGAGGACCCAGCTGAGTCTATGGTCACAGGGAGCCAACTGACAACTAGGACACCTGGAGAGGCGTGGTGCTCCACCAGCACATCCAGAGGAGGGTCAGGGGGGCCTGCTAACGGTGTATCAAAAGTTACAGTGGAGGACATTGTTTCCCAGAGCACCTGTAGTAGGTCCCTAGGTAGCTGTACCCCCACCCTCACCCGGTAACCCGTGGCAGGACGTAAGCCTTGGAAGGTGTAGTGGTTTACACCTGAGGGAGTTAGGATATGCTCTTCATCATCAAGGTACACCACATGCGGGTATCTGTTGCTGCTAGAGGCCCAGGTAATAGTGGCGGAGGTAGCTGTGACATTCTGCAGCTGCAGTTCCATGGGGGCCAGACAGCATGCTCCTTTGGCCTCCAGGAGGGTCTGGAGAAGCTCTGCTCCTCCATGCTTGATTTCAAGCCCAGCCAGCAGGCTTCTGTCTTGGTTTTCAAACTCTCGGCTGCCATATCTGTCTTAGAGTCTACCCTTCCTACCTGACATAGACCTCTCTCCTGTACTTCCCCAAGTAATAAGCTGCCTTTCTTCAAGGCTTTGCTGTGCTCGGCTGGTAGTGCAGTGGGACCAACGTCAGGGCACTTGAGGAATAGGTGGTTCAGCATAGGGCTTCCTGAAATCGGTTCCACTAAGTTGGAGGGAACTAGCCCTCGCTGCCCATTCACAAGCTCCCCTTCATAAAAGCCATCCTCATTTACATCCCCAAAGACGTAGACATAATCCCCAGCTGTGAGCTTGGGAATGATGGGGGCCTCGAGGCTCCTCATTTCTAGGGAAGTGGACATACTGTCTGGTTCTAAATCATCTGCTTCACTTGCTGTGTCCATGTCCAGAGAAAGGCAAGATGGCACTGTAGCCCACATGGACTCTACCTCTGAGGAGGAATTTGACTGTGAACTGGTTTTCTTGGCTTGGGGCTTGGAGTCCAGAGGCTGATTGGATGGATTTCTGTCTGACACATGGGGGGCAGCAACCAGTTCCCCAAGTGTAACTGGGTTCTCCTGCTGGGAGAGACAAGCAGGAGCTTGTATGTCCCTGGTAGGCAATGGCAATACATGTTCTTCAGATTTCTTCTTGAATTTAAGTCTCCTGCTATTCCTGGCTTGGGGCTCTGAAGCTTGGGTGGTCTCTGATGTCTCTGAGGGGTGGCCAGGCTGAAACTGCAACCCCTGCATCTCTTTCCCGGAAGTCCTAAGGTCACTTGGGGCTTTATTCTGGTAGTGCTGCAGCTGCTGTCGCCTGTCTTGAGCATATCCCTCTTGTTGCAGCAGCTGCTCAGTCAGCAGGCCAGTGGCTTCGAGTTCCTGCCTCTGCCTCGCGTGACTTTGCTGCCGGAAAATATTGCTGTTCTCATCTGCCATCTTCTTCATCCAGTTGGCCAGGGCCTGCAGTCGTGCGTTCTCTTCTGACAGCCTGGCTCCCTTGTGCAGCGCGGCCTGCAGTTGTGCTTCTGTCTCCTCGTAGCGCCTCTCAGCAGCGGCTGCCTGAACGCTCAGTTCCTCGCATTCCCGCCGCTGTAAACCCAGCTCGCGTTCCAGCGCCTGCACCTGGTGCCGAGCTATCTCCGAGGGTGCGCTGGGGCTGCCTGCGTCCGCCCAGCCGCCAGCTTTACTCTGATGTAGAGTCAATTGTCTTTGCAGCCGCAGCACTTCCCGCTGAGACTCACGCTGCAGCCGGTCCAAGTCACTGATGTTACACCATTGCGCGCACGTGGCGCCCTCTTCAGGATGTGAAGAGCTGCCAAAGTCCGCGGCGATGCGCGCCTGCAGCAGGTGGCACTCCCGCCTCAATGCTTCGATCTGTAGGTCCTTGGCTTGCAGCGCGCCAGCCTGTTCTGACAGGTCCTGAGCACGCTGGCAGGTAAACACTTGGCCCAGGTCCAGACCTTCGAGGCTCTCACCTGGCATTGGGGCACTCATGGCCCGCAGGTTGGTCTCCTGCAGCTTGCGGGCCCTGTCTTCAAGGCGCTGAGCGAGATCGGTCAGCTCTGCGTGCTTCACTTTGAGCCATTTCACTTTCTCTCCGGCCTCCTCGGAGAAGCCTGTGCGCCGCAGCTGCAAGTTTTCTTCGCGCAGGTCACAGCAGCGGCGAACCAGCACCTGCAATGCCTCGGCCAGCTCCGAGTTCTGCCTCACCAGTTCGTGGTAGTCCAGACCCGGAGGTGAGGAGGTTGAGGCTTCGCAGGGCTTGTTCTCCGAGCTTTCTTTCTGCAGGTCATTAGGTTTCCTATGTATTGATGGTAGCTGAGGTGGCGGCTGGGGACTGGAGGTGTCTGGAATAGAGGCGCTGGTGGAAGAGGCCCTTACCTCGGATTCAGAAGCCTGGGGGCAATTTAGTGTGTTGTCCAGTGAGCAGGAATGTGCTGTTGCCAAAGATTCGAAGGAGCTGGCGCGCGTGGGCAGCAAGTCGTTTGGAGAATGAACCCGGACACCAGTATTCAGGCTTTCGAGGGATCCGAGTCGACGAGCAGGCTTTGGGGTGCCACCAGTGTTGCTCTGGGGCGGCTCTTCCAAAGAATGCGTGGCTTGGGGGTCCCCGGGTCCCGGTAAAGCCGGCTGCCAGCGGAAGTGCTCTAGGATGTATTTAAGGAATAGCTGGCGCTCCACGTCTAGCGCCGCCTGTAGGTGGCGGATGCGCGCGGCTTGTTCGCCGTCGGTCTCCCAGCGCAGCAGCGCCAGGACTTCCTGCAGGCGACAGCGGCATTGTGCTGCGGAGGCTTCCGATGCTCCCGAGCGGCTGCAGTAACCTCGGTTTACCAGCTCCTGGGCCAGCTGGCGCTGAAGCTCCCGAGCCTGGCGCAGTACAACATCGCGTTCCTGGTGTAGCAACTGCTGCAGCTGCCGTAACTCTGCCTCCTTCCAGCGCAGCAGCTGCCGGATCTCGGCCTCTCGCTCGCGCTGCACCTCCTCCTGCAGCTGCCGCAGTTCCCGGAGGCGTCGGGCCTCCCACTTGGAGCGCAGATGGTCAGCCAGCTGCTGCCGCTCCTGCTCGGCTGACTCCCGCAGCTGGCGCGTCTGGGTAGCGAAACGCCTCCGTTCCGACCGGCCGCGCGCGCGCTCGCCCTCCAGCTCTGCCCGTAGTTTTTCTAGCTCTCGCCTCTGCTCCTCCAGCACTGCGGCCGCTGGGCCGGGACTGCCTGACTTCTTGGGCGACGCGCGGCCACCACCCAAGGGGGTGGGTGAATCCTTTGTCATTGTGGCCGCAGCCCGGCAAGAAGCCAGCGGTAGTTTGGTATTGGTAGGCCAGTTAGCCAACGGCCTCCGCCCCCGGCCGCTGCCAACCGCCCCGCGCGCCCCTTCCGGCGCCCCTAGGTGCCCTCCGCGCGCCTCTTCCGCCTTGGAGGTGATCTCCCTTCTAGCCTGCCGACTCACCACAGACTGAGCGCCTTTCGCCTCTTCTTAGACTCCTGAGACCCCTTTCAAACTAGCCTTTGAACCTCGCCCAGATACCCCGGACATATTTCTGAGCCAATCTACATCTGCTTTAGGGCTTTTGTGACCCATTGCACTCTCTCCCTGGCAGTGTGCAATCCTTTCCAGAATTAGATCCCCAGCAGGGTTCCTAGATGATCGCTGCTCCTGGGCCTGGGTAAAAATGGATTCTGATCAGATCTCACCTAGCCCTACTAGGGTTTCTGGACGAGTTTTTAAACTAGGTAACCGAAAACTTATTACAATATATGCTTAAATTTGTGGTTGAGCTCTGAGCCCCTAAGCGGGTTACCCAGTGTGGCTATAACCCCTCTGTGCCTACTCTTCCAAGGACCCCAACATGCTAAGCCTTTTCCTATATCAACTGAAACTTGTTTGAGACAGTTTTTTAATTTTTTTTTTTATTTATTATACATACATACTAGAAACTGAGCCCAGGGTCTCATGCAGTAAGTAAGCAAGCACTTTACTATTCACTATATCTTCAGTCTCCAGCCCTTTTAAAAATTTAAGATGTGCACGCCTTTAATCCCAGCACTTGGGAGGCAGAGTCTGGTCTACAGAGTGAGCTCCAGAACAGCCAAGACTACACAGAAAAACCCTGTCTTGAAAAGCAACAATAAAAACAAAAAAATTAAGATGTTTTGTTATTTTGTTCATTTATGTGTACATGCCTACCTGAGTTTATGTGCACCGTATGTATGTCTGGTGCTATCTGAGGTCAGAAGAGAGCATCCTATGCCCTGGAATTGGAGCCACAGGTGGTTTTTAGTCACCATGTGGGTGCCAGGGAACCAAATCCATGTTTTCTGCAAGATCAGTAAGCACCCATAATCCCTGAGCCATCTCTTCAGCTCCCCAAAAACATTTTTTTTTTTTTTTGAAATATGGTCTTATGTTGTACCTCTGGGTGGCCTAGAACTTTTGTCTACCAGGCTAGAACCCTCAGAGACCTTGCCTCTCCCTTCCAGGTACTGGAATAAAAGTGTGCAGCACCATGTCTGTTTTAAGATTTTTGGTGATGGTGGATTTTTTGTTTTGGAGAAATGGTCTTTCTATGTCCTGGCTGACCTAGAAGTTGCTATGAAGACCAGGCTGGGCTCAAACTCACAGAGATCAACTTGCCTCTGCCTCCCTAGTGCGATGTATGCCACCATACCCAGCTCCTTTTTACATTTGTATTTGAGTTAGCATCTTGCTAAATTGCCCAGGCTGGCTTGCACTAGTGGTCTTCTCGCCTCAGGCTACCAGGCAGCTGAGATTGCACTTCACACATGGCTCAACCCCTGTTCTTGTCCTCTCTCCTGCTGCTCACTTTTTTCCTGTCCTTTGGTATTAATTTGGTAGTTTGCTACTCCAAGTAGCCTTTCTGGACTCTCCGGAGGACATGGAGTTCTCAAGACACTACCTTGATCACTCTACATACAGCTGCTGCACCTTTGAGGGATGGGTATGGCTAATAAACCTTTGTGTTTCTGCCCAGAGTGGATTCAGAGGACGTACAAATGGAATGTTTTTTTCATGCAAGTTGGGATAGAGACCTAGGACCAGGCAGATAGAAAGAACATAGAGGATACTGTACTCGGGTCTTCTGGCCTGCCTAGTTCCAACACTCAGGTACCGCCTGTCAGCAAGGCCTGGAGCTTTAAGGTGTGCACTGAATATCCAGGTGTTGGGAAGAGGCCTGAAGGTGGGCAAGGAATGAAGGTCAGTCTTCAGCCGGCTTGTTAGTAAGGTCCAGTCCTCAAACAAGGGGCAGCAGACTCTCTTCCTTCCCTCAAGGAAAAACAAGACCAACAATAATGATAATGCCAGGTGGTGGCTGCACATTCCTTTAATCGTAGCACTCAGTAGGCAGAGGCAGGTGGATTTCTGTGAGTTTGAGGCCAGCCCAGAGTTCTAGCACAGCTAGGGCTACACAGAAAAAAATCTGTCTGGGAAAAAAAAATCACATACATTGTCACACTATTGTCTGACTACTTTAGTGGCTCGGGAACTTTCCTCCTATCTGGTTTCTCCCTGTTCTTCCAGGCTCTGGCATTAACTGGCTTACAAAAAACCCACAGTAATAACTAACCTTCTATATCCATACATTCTATCAGAAAGATCCTTTGTGGTGCTTTCCGAGCCCAGGAAGCATCTGGGATGACTTCTTCCTCGTCTTCTTACTCCTTCTTCTCCTTCATTTTTTTTTTGTTTTTGTTTTTGTTTTTTTTTTTTTTTTGCTTTTTGCTTTTTGGTTTTGTTTGTTTTGGTTTTGTTTTTTCAACACAGGGTTTCTCTGTGTAGAACTGGCTGTCCTGGAACTGGATCTATAGACCAGGCTGGGTTCAAACTCACAGAGATCTGCCTGCCTCTGCCCCCTGACTGATGGAATTACAGGTGTGCATCATAATGCCTGGCTACACCTGGGACTTGTAACTGCTGCGTGCCCTCAGCACCTGGCAAATTACTGCTATAGTTAGTTTTCAAACAAGATTCTCCTGACCCTGTAGAGAATACCTCTGGGGGCTCTTTGGTAGATCAGTGGTTAAGAGCACTGGCTGCTCTTCTAGAGGTCTTGACTTCAATTCCCAGCAATCACATGGTGGCTCACAACTGTCTATAAGGGGATCTGATGCCCTCTTCTGGCCTGAGGATGTATACACTCATACACTACAAAATAAAAATTAAAAAAAAAAAATCCTTTGGGAAACAAGACCATGAGAATTATGGTTCACAATTCATTTTCAGAATGGAAGCAGGTGACGGTAGCAAGTGAGAAACCAGTTAGCCTTAGCCTTGAATTTGCCCTGGGTTACAAGAAGGCTGCCTTTATGGAGCTCTTACAACATGTTGCTTTACAGAGAAGGTCCATGGGCGGCTTTCCCAGGCACCTGAGGCTGAGTAGTTAGGTTGTTACTTCATGGTGATATGAGTGGTTTCACAGCTCCTGTGACTTACTTGACTGGAGTTCAGCCTGTCTGGAGATCAGCCTGTCACCAGGGGGAGGATTTGGAGTGGATCACTAGGGTCCCCTCACTCACTAACTGGATTGCTAGTCATGCCAGAACCTCCTGAGGCATGTCAGATGTGTTTCAGAAAAGTGTCTTTCTTGGTCTCTACTTTGTTCCTTCTTGTGACCCACTGTGCTTGAAATATATATGAGAATGAGATACAGACTTGGAGGCAGATTAATCCATGTTACTGTTTTCTCTGAGACTCACTTCCCCCACTTACAAAATGAAAGAGAAAGATTACATAAACTTCTTCAAACTGGAGTCTGTGGGGCTCCAGACTTCCCTGGAGACAGTATAGGACTGCAGGAGTGATTTGAGGAACTGAAGAAAGAGAATTCCTACCTGCCCCAGTATACAGATCTCCTCATAAGTGTCAGTGTAACATTCTAAGAAAGACACTGGTTTAACAAAGAGGCCTGGAGAGATTGCTCAGTGCTCTTCCAGTATGATGGCTCAAAACTGCCTATCATTATAGTTTCAGGGATCCAAAGCCCTCTTCTGCCTACAACAGGCACCAGACACAAATGGATCACAGATACACATGCAGGCAACACAAACACACACATAAACACATACACACATACACACACATTAAAAAAAGCCAGGTGTAGTGTAGCACACCTTTAATCCCAGCACTTAGGAGCAAGAAGCAGGTGGATTTCTGCGAGTTTGAGGGCAGTCTGGTACAAATAGTGAGTTCTAAGGTAGCCAGGGATATATACAAAAACCCTGTCTCCAAAACAAAACAGAATTGAAATTTTGATTATTCTTGCCTCTGACCTCCCTTGTCTCCCATTCACCACATCAAGATTTCCTCCTCTCTTTAATTTTTTAAATATATTTTCATGTGTATTGGTATTTTATATGCATGTATGTCTGAGCAGCTCCAGTTGTATACAGTGCCCTCAGAGGCCAGAAGAGGGTATCAGATCCTCTGACACTGGACCTATAGGTGGCTATAAGCCATCATATGGATGCTATAAATCAAACTTAATGCTGGGCGGTGGTGGTGCACACTTTTAATCCCAGCACTTGGGAGGCAGAAGCAGGCAGATCTCTGAGTTTGAGGCCAGCCTGGTCTACAGAGTGAGTTCCAGGACAGCCAGGACTACACAGAGAGATCCTGTCTAAGAAAGCAAAGCAAAACAAACAAACAAAAAAAGAAATCAAACTTGAGTCTTCAGACGAGTGTGTGTGTGCTTATGCATATCATGGTGTGCTTGTGGAAAAAATCAGTGGATATGGCTCTACCACCTCCAGGCTTAACTCATATGATTTTAAAGATGGGTATTATAACCCTTTAATCCTAGCAATTGGGAGTCGGAGATTGGTGGATTTCTATGAGTTCAAGGCCAGCCAAGGCTACATAGCAACCCCTTGTCTCAAAACAAGGAGAACAACAATACAACAAATGAAAAAAGAGTTATATTGTTTGACCCAGATTTGAAACTCTCTGAGTAAAGTGTCCTGAAGATTCTGCTGAAGGAAAGCAATGTATTCTCTTCACATTTCAGATGGCCTCATGTTGCCAGCTCTGTATGTCTGCTAGTTTCTCCTTAGAGCCTCAGCCTCTTGAGACATGGAGTCTGGGGTCTTGGTGGCCTAGCCCACCATTCCCCACTGGTGTCATGTGGTTTCTCTTAGGGGGTCAATTTACTCTAGATAGAAAGGGCATCAAAAGACCAAAGAAGAGCTGGAGAGATGGCTCAGTGGTTAAGTGTACTGACTGCTCTTCTAGAGGTCCTGAGTTTAATTCCCAGCAACCACATGGTGGCTCACAACTATCTGAAGAGAGCAACTGTGTACTTGCATACATAAAATAAATAAATCTTTTTTTTTTTTTTTTTTTTTTTGGTTTTTTTCGAGACAGGGTTTCTCTGTGTAGTCCGGGCTGTCCTGGAACTCGCTCGGTAGACCAGGCTGGCCTCGAACTCAGAAATCTGCCTGCCTCTGCCTCCCAAGTGCTGGGATTAAAGGCGTGCGCCACCACCGCCCGGCAATAAATAAATCTTAAAAAAAAAAAAAAAAAAAAAAAAAAAAAAAAAAAGACCAAAGAAAAGATTCCTTCTAGTGAGCACATGGAGGTTACTCATGGAGTATAGGTACTCCCAGCACTAGAGGGTAGAAGTAGGAGGATCAGGAGTTTAAGGTCATCTTTAGTTATATAGTGAATTTTGAGGCTACCTAGACCTTATCTACATCTCATCCCCAGCCTCCAACACCTCTCCACTACTAAAAGCACTGAGTGTAGGAGTTGCCTTCTGGCAGTTTCTTTCTCTCTGGATCTTTCAGCCATTACTAGGATTATACTATGTAGCTTAGGCTGGCTAGAATTTATAGTCCTGCCTGCCTCTGCCTCCCTCTACAGGACTTAAAGGCACAATCCACTTATCTTCCGGTGCTCTGCTCTCTCTTATTCATAGTATTTCTTTAGTGAGGGTTCCTGAAAAGTAGATCCTTGTCGTTCTTGTGTGGGGGAGGCTCTATGTGAATGTTAGTGTGGGCATGCACACACATGCATGTGGAGACCTGAGGTCCACAGAATTCTTTCCTTGTTTGCACTTTACAGGTTTTCTCCTTGAATCTGGGCTCAACAATTCAGTTAGGCAGATTAGACAAAGAACTTCAGAGATCTACCAGTAACTTCCCTCCTCTAGTGCTGGGGACCATACTTGCTTTGTATGTGGGTTCTTGGGAATCCAAGCTCAGGTCTTTCTTGATCAGGCAGGCACTTTAACCGACTGTATCACGTCTTCAGTAACAGAATAACTTTCTCATCTCCCAGTTTTGATTTCTTTAAAATGTTTAGCAGTGCCTGAAATAATCTTGATTATTCGATTATTTTGTGCACACATTATTTATAGTGCACCTACTACGTACCAGGCACTGTATGTATTTGCTGTCGGATTGGAGGCTCCATAAAGTAAGGATCTTTAACTGTCCAGGTCACTCGTGTCTACACAAGATTCTACAGCACAGGGACCCACACACAGTAGGTGCGCCTCTATTCCGCGCTCTTCCCGGTTAGCCCCTCCCCCGCTCCAGGAAGTGAGGGGGTTCTAGCCGCCTGGCCTACCGCGATGCATTTTGGGAAAGCAGCAGCACCAGATCCAAGATGGCGGCCAGCAGGAGGCTGATGAAGGTAAAAGCCATTCTCTAGCGCTGGCCAGGCGGGGGGCAGCTTCCCCGGGCCGGGACCCCTACGGTGGGCCGCGGTTCCTTGGGGCGACGCCGTTCTTCATCCCTCGTTGCGTGGCCCCGCCGTGCCGCGTGCGGAGAGATCTAACGGGGCCGCTTAGGCCGCAGCCTGGGCGGGAGCGCAAGGCCGCGCCGGGAGCCGCCTCCGCCGGCCCCTCGGATCAGCTTGGGCAGATCTCATGCCCCCTCCTCCCGGAGCGAAGCCGGGCCGTCCGTCGCAGCGGCCGCGGTCCGGGTCGAGGACGCCGTTGATGTGTAGGCCGGGCCTGGAGGCCCCAAGCTGGGCGCCCTCGGGGAAGAAAGCCGGAGCCCCGGCTGGGAGTCCGCGCCGCGGAGCCGCCCGGTCCTGGGCCGCGGTCGCCGTTCTCTGAGCCCCATTCCGCCAGCCCACAGCTCCGGGACCGGGGAGGCTGCGAGGCCGAGACGGGAAAGGAAGGAGGAGGGCAGGCGGCCAAAGTTAGGTCAGTTAGTTGGTGGTCTTTTGAAATTGTGTTGGGTCCTCGCAAACTGTCGCCTTGTGACTGCAGAGTCACACAGCGGACAAGTTCCAACTCTAGGAAGGCCTGGGGTCGTCCCCCTGCGTAGCTAGGTTCACTCTTCTAGCCACCTCTTAGTCATCCTCATCTCCTTTCCCTGATGAAGTGAAGGGTAGGGGTTGGCCTCTGTGGTTGGAATCCAAACCTGCCAAAGTTTACAAAAATAACTTGGTATACGCACTTTGTATCTTGAATGTATCGGAGTGTCACCTCACTAATTGGCTCCTTTGGTGAGGCATACATTACAGGTGCTCAATTGAGTTCTTCACTAGTAGATTTGCCGACCTTCTCTAAAGATAACCCGCCAGTGTTTGAGTGCTACCTGGTAGTGCGGCGGAGCTCTCCCCGGACCGGAAATACAAAAGGCTGGAGAAGCTGGCTCTTGAGAACAGATTTGTACTTGGTTGATGGAGTCAAAATAAAAGAAACAAAAGAAAGCCATTTGCTCACTGAAACCTAGACAGAACATTTAATAAACTACAGTGGAAATGGGCACAAAACAATTGTGATCAAACTCCTTATCTGTTCTGCCAGTGACACTCCATCATTTACCTACAGAAAAGGAATGCTAATCACTTCCGTATTCAAACCTCAAAAGTTGTTATCCCTCTAGCCTTGTGGGTTTCAGTTTAGGAAGATTCGTGAATGCATGCTTTTTCTTGTAATTTTGATGAAATGAATTAATTCATCCACCCTCTCTCAGGTCCCCTTCTGTATATACTTTCCCTGACTACCTTTCTTGGATTCCAGAATTCCTTTCTCTAAAGCAAGTATTTACTCCTTTCCTTCTGGCTAAAATCCTTTCTGTGTTCCATCTTTAGCAATTCTAACTTTAAACATTTTTAAGTACATTACTCTCTGTCTCTGTCTTTCTCTGTGTGTGTGTTGCACTTTGTGTCACAGCATTCATGTGGAGGTCAGAGTAGAACTTGTCTGTTCTCTTTTTCCACTATGGGTCCAGTGTGGCTCTGGTGGGCAAGCTTACCTGTGAGCTGTCATATAGCCCAGTCCTAACTTCTTACTTGGCATGAGACTCGATCTTTCTTAGAAAGCAGTTTCCCAGTCTCACCTCCAACTTAAGAGTTTCTGGATGCTTTTGCACCTTATTTCAGCAGCTACCATTTTCCCAATTTTTAGTGTGTGCTATTCATGACCATGATCAGTCTTCTCTTTGAGTTATATACTGCTATTCCCGTTCTGTAGAAAAGAGATACAGAGATTTTGTTGGCTTGCCTCTGACTACCCCACAAAGGAGAAAATAATGTGTGAGTCTAAAACAAAGCTTCATGGTAGTACTCACCCTGCATGTTCTGTTTGCTCAGCCAGAGAAAGTTATCTTCTCTTCCAGAGGAGTCCCTGGGGTCAACACCTATACCTCTGACTTTGTGCTGTTCCCAACACAGCTCTTTACATTACTCTTTATAGCAATCAGTTATGCTGGGCTTTGTGTTTCTGAAGGCCAGGGGTTGGCCCTTTTTAAATTTTATTTATTTATTTGTTTGTTTGTTTATTTATTTATTTGAGACAGGATTTCTCTGTGTAGCCCTGGCTGTCCTGGAACTCACTCTGTAGACCAGGCTGGCCTTGAACTCAAGACATCTGCCTGCCTCTGACTCCCTAGTGCTGGGATCAAAAGCATGTGCCACCAGCAACCAGCATTGCCCCTTGTTTTTTTTTTTTTTGAAACATGGTCTTGCTTCAAATTCAAAGTGATTCTCCTGCCTCCTCCCTACTGCTAGAATTACAGGAATGAATCACTAGGACCAACTGGTATCCCCCTGGTCTAGCCCCGTTGATCTGGTTTGGAATTCCCAGGCTGTTAGACATGTAGGAGGAGAATCACAGTTTTAAAATTGTTTCATAAAAATTGAGCCAGGAAAAAAGTTTGAGTACACAAGAATTCAAGCTTGGCCCGGCGGTGGTAGTGCACACCTTTAATCCCAGCACTTGGGAGGCAGAGGCAGGCGGATTTCTGAGTTCGAGGCCAGCATGGTCTACAGAGTGAGTTCCAGGACAGCCAGGGCTACACAGAGAAACCCTGTCTCAAAAAACCAAAAAAAAAAAAAAAAAAAAAGAATTCAAGCTTATTGTACTTAAGTTCTTTTTTGTTTTCAACACTCAAAATTAGTCTATTATCTTAATTTTTGCAAACAAGCCAGTTTGAGTTTAGATAGATTGGGAGAGTTTTAATTTTAAATGACTTATTTTTTGTTGTATGTTGCTTGGTGTCTACATGTGTGTCTGTTTGAGGGTGTCAGATCCCCCGGAACTGGAGTTACAGACAATTGTGAGCCACCACGTGGTTTCTGGGAATTGAACCTGGGTTCCCAGTGTTCTTAACCACTGAGCCATCTCTCTAGTTTCCATTGGCCGAGTTCTAATTGAGGAGTAGACCCCATGGTGAGGTGAGATGGTACACTGAGACTCCCTGGCTCCAAGTGTGAAAGCCTACATTCTTTGTCAGATTGCCTCCATGGAAGAGTAGATGGTTTTTTTTTTTTTTTTTTTTTTTTTTGGTTTTTCGAGACAGGGTTTCTCTGTGTAGCCTGGGCTGTCCTGGAACTCACTCTGTAGACCAGGCTGGCCTCGAACTCAGAAATCCGCGTGCCTCTGCCTCCCAAGTGCTTGGATTAAAGGCGTGCGCCACCACCACCACCACCGCCACCACCACCCGGCTGAGTACATGGTTTTTAAAGTTGTGGGTCTAGATACTTTGAGTTCAGGTAGGAAATTCTGTTGATGTATTGATGGCCATCGGCTTTGAGAGTTTAAACTTGGTTAGTTAGTTGTAGAGCAAAAATTAAAAACCAAGCTGGCATGGTAGTACACCTGTTATCCCAGCACTTGAGAGATAGAGACAAAGGTCAGGAATTCAAAGCTACATAATGAGTTTGAGGCCAGCCTGAGATCCATGAGATCTTGTAACAAACAAAGGAGTGAAAGCTACTGGTTGATCAACAGTATCCCAGTACTTTATAAAGGAGTTTCTTGTGGTAAAAAATTGAAAGTTTGATTTTGTGTTTGTTGTTGATTATTATTGTTGTTATTATCAAGTATTTTTTTGTCTCTTCTGAAACAGGGTCTTATTATGTAGTTCTATCTGATCTGGAACTCACTATATAGACCAGGCTATCCTCAAATTCACAGACATGTATCTGCCTGCCTCTGCCTCCCAAGTGCTGGACATAAAGGTGCACACCTGTCTTGTGTTGTTAGTGGTACTTTACTGGTGGCAGTGGAATACAAAAGAGGGTGGATCCTGGGGACTGGAGTTGCAGACATTTGTTGTTGAGCCACCATGTGGGTACAGGGAATTGAACCCAGTATTTGCACCCACCAGGTAGGTGCAGAAAATTGAATCCTTGAAGAATAGCTAATACTCTTAAACAGTGAACCATTTCTTTATTCCTTTAGATATTTCTTTATAATGGTGGATTGTTAACAGATAGTATAATACAACAGTAATAAAAAGCACAGCTTACATATTTATATCTATACCTGTATATAAATATGTTTGAGAACCTATTTAGGAAAAGTGAATTTGAGGAAGCTTAAATTTTTATTTATTTATTTATTTTTTTTAGATTTATCTCTGTTATGCATATGAGTATTTTGGATGCATGCATATCTGTGTATTGCCTGTTCAAGTGCTACCCTCAGATGTCAGAAGAGGTTTTTGGTGGGTATAATGGTACTTTCATCCAGCACTATGGAGGCAGAGACAGTTGGATCTGTGTTGTTCAAAGCCAGCCTGGTCTACAAAGCAAGTTCCAATTCATCCAGGATTATGTAGAGACACTGTCTTTAAGAGAGCGAGAGCCGGGCGGTGGTGGCGCACGCCTTTAATCCCAGCACTTGGGAGGCAGAGGCAGGCGGATTTCTGAGTTCGAGGCCAGCCTGGTCTACAGAGTGAGTTCCAGGACAGCCCGGGCTACGCAGAGAAACCCTGTCTCGAAAAAACAAAAAAAAAAAAGAGAGAGGGGGGGGGGGGAGGCGGGGGAGGGGGAGGGGGGATGAAAGACCTCCTGTAACTGGAATTATTGTGATCAGTTATGTGAGTGCTAGAGATTGAACTTGGGTCTTCTGCAAGAACAAGTGTTAGTTCTTGAGCCATCTCTTCAGAGGGGAGTTTTGAGAAAGTTTTAAATTTAAAAACATTAGCAAAAAAGATTTTCAATGTTAGCAAATCATTAAATACATTTTAATTTGCAAAGCAGCTAATTCGGAGTTGAAGGCAACACCTAGATTGTAACCATTGCCTCAGTCAAGAATAGGGAAATGGCTACAAAGCCCAAAACAAAAACTCTAGAAATTGATTGGGCAAATCATTTGTTTGCAGCCTCACCACATCTCCCCTAGGGCCCTCCCATTGACTAGCTTCCCACAGGGGCTTTTCTCAGGGAATTTTGTGGACTTACAGGCAGGAAAGGTAACATTTTGTTAGTTTTTATGGTATAATAGTGGAGCCAAGGAACTGAGATTGGTAGCATTTTTAGAGTGCTTTTGAGGTAGTGTTCACTCCAAACTTCACATTGTGTATGTGTGCTTCCTCAGTCTGTGAGCATGCATAAGGACACAGGAGTTATTTAAGAACAGCTCATCCCTTAGAATTTATTGTACAAAGCAGTAAACTATTTTGCTCTTGAATACAGGATTATATCCTCTCAGCTTGGTAATTAACTATAGAGCAATGACAGGACTGGTAATTAATTATCTTAAGGGGTAAGGGGAGAGCTAGGTGTGATGGTATTTTTATGTAGCTATTTAAGAGCTTGAGGCAGGAAGATCACAGGGAGCTGGGAGTTCCAGGCTAACTTTCAACTTAGTGTGTGTGAGAGAGAGATTCCAGTTCAAAAAAAGAAAAGAGGTGAGGAGTGAGGGAAGAGCAGGCTGACTGGCTTCCTTCCTTCCTTCCTTCCTTTCTGTCTTTTTTCCTTCTTTATCTTTTCCCCTCCAAGACTTGATTACTCCGTATCTCTGGCTATCCTGGAACTCACTTTATAGACCAGTCTGGCTTTGAACTTGGTGACCGGTCTGTCTCTGCCTTCCAAGCACTGGGATTAAAGGTATTGCTCACTACGTTCCATCACTGTCCAACCTATAGGAAGTTATTTACATGATGTTACACATGATAAGCCATCATAAATGGCTTGATTCCATTTTGGGAATGGATTTGGGGATTTTTAAATTAAGAAAAGTATTTGTTTTTTATTCGTGGTTTGTGATGCATGGTATGGTATGAATAAGTGGTGCATACACGTAGAAAATCAGAGAACAAGTTTTGGGAGTTGGTTCTCCCATTATGGGTTTGGGGATCAGACTTAGGTCAGGCTTAATGGTAAACAGATCTCCTGTTGAGCCATCTTCTCAGGTATCTTTTTTTGTGCTGGGAATTGAGTATGAATGCTTACAAACCCATGTTACATTGAGTTATAGCCCTTTCTATCTTACTGCATTTGCACTTAAAAAATAATGTATTCCTTTTTTTTTTTTTTTTTTTTTTTTTTTTTTTTGGTTTTTTTCGAGACAGAGTTTCTCTGTGTAGCCCGGGCTGTCCTGGAACTCACTCTGTAGACCAGGCTGGCCTCGAACTCAGAAATCCGCCTGCCTCTGCCTCCCAAGTGCTGGGATTAAAGGCGTGCGCCACCAACGCCCGGCTATTCCTTTTTATTTTGTGTGCATTAATGTTTTGCCTGCATGTATGTCTGTATGAGGATGTTACACATAATTGTCAGCTGCCATGTGGGTGCTGAGAATTGAACCCAGGTCCTCTGGAAGAGCAGTCAGTGCCCTTAATTGAGGAGCCTTCTTTCCAGCCCCTGTGTTTGCAATTTTTATCTTAAGATTATGTATTCCAGTAAATTGAGACTAATTGTGTAGGTGTGTGTGTGTGTGTGTGTGTGTGTGTGTGTCTGTCTGTCTGTCTGTCTGTGTCTGTGTCCGTCCGTCCGTGTCTGAATACCCAGGGTGCATGGTAGGTAAGAATTCTACCACTAAGCCATATGCCCACTCCCATCCTCCCTCTTGGTTATTTTATTTATTAAAATTTTCGAGACAGGGTTTCTCTGTGTAGTCCTGGCTGTTCTGGAACTCATTCTGTAGACTAGGCTGGCCTCGAACTCATCTATCCACCTGCCTCTTCCTCCTGAGTGCTGGGGTTAAAGGTATGTACCATACTTGGCATGTTTTTCAACTGCAGTCTGGAAATTGGTTGTTTCTCTTTTCACCAAGGATTCTGGTTAGGCTTGAGCAGCATGTCCTTTTATCCTGTGAGTCATCTTTCCTTGGCACTCTGGATTTTTTTCTTTTTTAAAGATTTACGTATTTTATTATGTACATGAGTGTTTCACCTGAATCTGTGTCTGTGCACCATCTGTGTAGTACCCACAGAAGCCAGAAGAAAGTGTCTGATCCCCGTAGAACTAGAATCACAGGCAACAGTTAAGCCACCACATGTTCTGGATATCAAACTCTGTTCCCTGGAAGAGCAGCCAGTGCTGGTGTTGTTAACTACTGAGCCTTCTCTTTAGCTCCAACTCTAGATTTTTGATTGGTGTCCCCACACTTATTACTCCCACCCCTGCAGCATCAGGGATCTACCTCCGGGCCTTGTAACGCAATCACTGAGCTGTATCGCTGACTTCTGTTTCCCTTTTTTTGTCGTACAAGGAATCCAACCCAGGGCCTTTAAGCATGCTAGGCAGGCATTTTCCCAATGAACCATACACTTCAGTATGATGTTTTTGTATCTTCTCCATATCATAGTGATTTCTTGTCCTTTGAGAATCTGCTTAAAGGTACCTAATTTGGGCCCTGATGAATGAGTTATGAAAATGGTATGCATCTAGCTCTCAGAAATTCCATCTGTCCATTGGGAACCCAATTTCTTGCCAACTCAATGGTAGCATGCCCTGCAGGGAAAGACACTTCAGTCCCCAGCACTGAGGAGTGGGTGGCTTATGGCCTAGTCCTTTAGTAATTGAATAACATTTCAGTAGTTGAAGAGAAATCCTTGTGGGACTGCATATTTTTCTTCTAGCTAGCGATGGCCTGTTTAGAATGTAGACCAGTGAAGCCAATCCTTCTCCCAGAGTGGTTATGGGCAGTACTGCCCAATGGAGCCCCAGAAACTTCTCTCAGCTTCCTAAGCAGACAGCCCACTGCTGATATTGTATTGTCCCCTCCTTAGATTTTAGTTAGACCAGCCCAGTAGGTGCTTTCCAGCAACACTGAGGAACTGGCCTGGTTTTACCCTTGGGTTGGCTGGATAACATGGGTGTGCCCTCCATTCTTGTGGGTTGTGTCTTGGCCAAGTTTTCCAGCTAGCCTCTGGAAGAGATGTCACAGGTGATACAGATGGACTTACAGACTGGGAGCAGAGCCTTTAGGTTTCAGTTGCAACCCTGGAAGTGCTGGGGGAGGATGGTTGGTGGGATAAGAGAGCAGCTGAGACTCTCCTTTATCATACTGGGGAGGGCTAGACTAAACCACTTGGCAATTGAGAGCTTAAGTTCTCAATTTCTGAGTCTTGTGCTTGTCACATTTTCTTTTTTTTTTTTTTTTTTGGTTTTTTTTCGAGACAAGGTTTCTCTGTGTAGTCCTGGCTGTCCTGGAACTCACTCTGTAGACCAGGCTGGCCTCGAACTCAGAGATCCGCCTGCCTCCCAAGTGCTGGGATTAAAGGCGTGCGCCACCACCGCCCGGCAACTTGTCACATTTTCGACAAGTGGTCCTGAGTAAGTTAACTTCTGCCTTAAGTTACTCCGTCTGTGTGTAGGTTCAGTGAATTAAGTTACATTAAGTATCAGCAGAGTATCTGTCACATACTAAGATGTTACAGATATCATTATAAAAGAGAAATTACACTGGGCATTGTGCTGCAGTATGGTCTCACGTTGTAGATCAGGCTGGCCTCAAATCACAGAAATTGCCTGCCTTTGCCCTCAAGTGCTGGGAAAATAAGATGTGTACTACCACACCCAGCAGTTTGTTTCTCAAAACTGGAAGAGATCTCTGAACTAAAGTAAGAGAGAAACTGAGAATCCTGTGTATGAGTGTGCCTTTTTTCCTTTTCCTTTTGTGTGTTTTTGCAGTGAATGCATGTGCGTTGGTGGTGCACACCTAGGTGTGTGTGTGTAGAGGGGAGGGAGGGGGGAGGGAGGGAGGGAGAGAGAGAGAGAGAGAGAGAGAGAGAGAGAGAGAGAGAGAGAGAGAGAAAATGAGAACGAACCAGTGTGTTGCTTTGTCACTCCAGTTTTTCTCCTTGAGGCAAGGTACCCCACTGAACCTGATCCTGAAACTTGCTGTTCGGAGAGTCCCGGCCAGCCTGGCTACATAGTGAGACCCTGTTCTTCCCTCCAAAGGTTTCCCCCAAACAGTCTGTTTTTGAAAAAAAATAAGAAGGGGGTGGAGAATTGGCTCAGTGGTTAAGAGCACTTGTTGCTCTTGCAGAGGACCCAGGCCAGACAGTCTTTCAGTCTCAGTGAATCTGAGATGTGCCCAGAGGTACATTCAAGCAAACATAAAATATTATATAGGACATAAAAGGTCATAATACATAGTCTTTTTAAAAATTTTAACATTTATTTTTTTAAATTTGTATGTTCAAATCTTTTGCCTGCATGTATATATGTGCACCCTGTGCATGTCTGATACTGGAGGAGGTCAGAAGAGGATGTCAAATCTCCTGGAGCTGGAATTACTGCTGGTTTTGAGCTGCCATATGGGTGCTGAAAACTGTGTCCTGGTCCTCTGCAAGAGCAACGCGTTCTTTTAACCATTAAGGCAACTGCTCAAGCCGGGCGGTGGTGGCGCACACCTTTAATCTCAGCACTTGGGAGGCAGAGACAGGCGGATTTCTGAGTTCGAGGCCAGCCTGGTCTACAGAGTGAGTTCCAGGACAGCCCGTGCTACACAGAGAAACCCTGTCTCGAAAAACCAAAAAAAAAAAAAGGCAACTGCTCTCCTCCTCAAGTCTCTTTTAAGATTCTAGGACCCTTAGGGGCCTTGGAGAGCAGATGCCGACGGCCTTAATTCAAAGATGGAGCTGAAATGAACTTTAGAGCCAAATTCACTGTCCAGTTGTTGTGCTCTTTTTTTTGTTTTTTTTGTTTTTTTGTTTTTTTTTTTTTCGAGACAGGGTTTCTCTGTATAGCCCTGGCTGTCCTGGAACTCACTCTGTAGACCAGGCTGGCCTCGAACTCAGAAATCCGCCTGCCTCTGCCTCCCAAGTGCTTGGATTAAAGGCATGCGCCACCACCGCCCGGCAGTTGTTGTGCTCTTAGACTCTGCTCCTGTTGTTTGGGTGGCTATTCTTTTTTTTTTTTTTTTTTTTTTTTTGCAGGGGCATATTTATTTTTATTTATTTATTTTTTTCAATTTTTATTTTCAGCAAATCAAAAAAATTTAAAAAGCATTCAAACAGAATAAAATGAAAAGAAACAAACAAGCAAAATGCCAAGGGTCAGATATACTTATACAAGAATTCTATAGAGCCTTCAAACAAGCAATACTTTTTGAGTTATGTTTAAAAAAATTCAGAACCACAATAAGCTCCTTCACAAAGCAAATAATATTGAAATAGTGACATCAAGTGTAAACCCAACAAAAATATATAAATTATAGTCCAGTATCCCTCATGAATATACATACAAAAATTCTCAATGAAGTAGTTGCAAACTGAATACAAGAGATATAAAAAAATAATATTCCATGAGTAACTGAACAACTGTTTTTTTTTTTTTTTTTTTTTTTTTTTTTAAGAAGACCGTACTCCATATACAGGCTGCATGTTTTGGGATAGCCCCCACTCCAGATGTTTGAGACCTACATGAAAACCAAGCTGCACATTTACAACATATGTGCAGGGAGGCCTAGGTTCAGCCCATGGAGGTAGATCTGTGTAGACTAGGTATGCTCCACGGTTGGTGATTCAGTCTCTGAGAGCTCCAAGGGTTCAGTTTTGGGTGGCTATTCTTGAGTTTTAGGGGATGGGTAGTAGTTTGGATTCATTTTTTTTTTAAATAGTTTGGGGTAACCCCATGTGTGCCAAACAAGAATCTGAGGTATACCCTAGTTCTTGTAATTTTGGCAGTTCTAGGTCTGTATTGTTGTTGTCCTTTGTTATTTTACCTTATTTTGCTTCTACCTAGCATAGTTCAGCAGTAGTTTTGATAGCTGCTTACCCAGCAGGTGTCCATTTAACAAAAGCAGACACTATTGTCAAAGCCAGCACTTATTGGTAGGATCTGTTTATTTCACACTGCCTGACTCTTGTCACTAGTGGGGGAAGAAAGTATAACTCAGAAGGCTAATAGCCTCTGAGCTTTCTGTAAGTAAGGTGGTAACTGCTTGCTTTATTGTAGTAGTTCTTGTGAACCTGCCCTCCCCCCTCTAGCACTCCACTACAGACAGACTCTTCCTGCTCTTACCAGTGTGACATAGGCAATTCCTGGTTTCTTGTTCTTTGTCTCTAGGTCTGTTGTGGGCAGAGCTGAGATGGTGTCTTGGTCCTTAAGCTCTCTTTTAGTTGGGGTTCTGGACTCTGGAGTCTGTACTGTAATGTAGGCCAACAATGTCAGGCACACCCTTCCTTGTTCAGATGAAGACAAACACATTCCCGGAGCTAGGCCTATGAGAAGCTGTCAGCCTGTGGATCTAGGCCCTGACTGGGCTTGCCCAGGGATGTGTGGGCAGCATTTCCTTTAAGCCTATGTTGTAGCTGTCTTCAGTTATACTCTCTTAGATTGACCCGAGGCCTAGCAGTGTGCTGTGAGAGTAGCAGGGACCTAAATTATATGTTAGTTTTTGCTTTTAACTCATTTGTTTTTTTTTTTTTGTTTGTTTTTTTTTTTTTGTTTTGTTTTGTTTTTCGAGACAGGGTTTCTCTGTGTAGCCCGGGCTGTCCTGGAACTCACTCTGTAGACCAGGCTGGCCTCGAACTCAGAAATCTGCCTGCCTCTGCCTCCCAAGTGCTGGAATTAAAGGCGTGCGCCACCACCGCCCGGCCATTTGTTTCTTTGAGACCTTGTGGGTATCCTCATACTTACAGAGAAGATAGTGAAATGGCTTCACAGAATTATGATAATAGCTGTATTATGTCAGTTGTAATAATAATTATGTATAGCTTACAGTTTGATCCATGGAAGATGCCATGTGGCATGAGTCATTCTCTGTCATTTGCTGAGAATTAATTGAAATGAGATTTACAGTAAAGCATTCTGAACTATTATATTTTAAATTTGCAGTATATGTAATCATATTACAATTGTGATTTTATTGTCAAGCAGTTTCATTGTACAAGCTTGGAAAGTTCTCTAATAGTAAAATTAGACATTTTCATTTTATTTTACTTAGATTCATTTTCCTTTCTTTTTTAATTTTTTTCGTTTTTTATTGGATATTTTATTTACATTTCAGATGTTATCCCCTTACCCCATTCCCCCCATTTTATTTTATTAATATTTATTTATTAATTAACTTATACTGTCTGTCCTGGAAGTCACTATTTGAACAGTCTAGCCTCAAACCCAGCTGCCCACCTCTGATCAAAGGCACGTACCACCATGCCTCATTTTTGCTTTATTTTTAAAAGTACTTTATTTTTATTTTAAATTGTATGTTTGTGTGTTGGTAAGTGCATGTAAATACAGTGGCAGAAGAGGGCAGCAGAGTCCTCGGAGCTGGAGTTTCACGGAGTTAGCTGTCCACCATAGGTGCTGGGACTAGGAACTTGGGTCCTCTGTTGAGCCATCTTTCCTCCCTACTTTTATTTTTTGAGAAAAGCTCTCAGTATGTTCTCTTGATTGGCTGGGATCTCACAGAGATTTGTCAGGCATGTGACACCATGCCTGGTAAAATCACTCATTTTGATAGAGTCACACAAAATCAGGGAGGTGCTTTTTTATACTGTTAATGTCCTACCAGTTGTGTATGTGGTGTGTGAACCTTTCTTACATATCCAATTCTATCTGATAGGGTTTGTTTTTAGCCAGATAAGAGGAGCTTAAAACAAAACAAAACACTGACTGACTAGCAGTGAAAGGCTAGGGACATTACCATCCTTTATTTTTTTCTTTGTTTTTGTGTCTTGAGACAGGGTTTCTCTATGTAGCCTTGGCTGACCTGGAACTCGATCTGTAGACCAAGCTGGCCTCCAACTAATTGAGATTCACTTATCTCTGCCTCTCCAGTTTTGGGATTAAAGCTATGTGTCACTACTGCCTGGCACCATCACATATGTGTGTGTGTGTATGTGTGTGATGTGTACACATACCAACACACTTTAAAAATTTGCATTTATTTATTTGCTATTAGGGGAGGGAGGAGACACATGTTTTTGCCAGAGAGCATGTGGAAGTCAGAGCACAACTTTTTTTTTTTTTTTGAGACAGGGTTTCTCTGTGTAGCCCTGGCTGTCCTGGAACTCACTCTGTAGACCAGGCTGGCCTCGAACTCAGAGATCCGCCTGCCTCTGCCTCCCAAGTTCTGGGATTAAAGGCGTGCGCCACCACTGCCCGGCTCTTTTTTATTTCTTGACTTCTTTTCTTTGAAACAGACAGCCCTGGCTGTCTTGGAACTCACTGTGTAAATAGGCTGGGATTAAAAGTATGTACCACTATGGCCAACTTCTTTTTTCTAATTATTGTGTATGTACATATAGACATATGTACATATGTGTGTGACTGTGTGTGACACACACACACAACTGGACAACTTTGGCGTGTTGATCCTTCCTTTTGTCTTTATGTGGGTTCCTGGTATTGAACTCTGTCATCAGGTTTGGGTGGCAAGTGCCTTTACCTGCAGAGCCATCTTGCTGGTCATCCTCTGTCCATTTCTAATGAAAGCATAGGTGAGCACAGCCCACTGCGTTATGTAGCTGCGATAAGTGTGGAAGGTGTGTCTGCGATAACTGTGGAAGCTCTGGACCTGCGGTATGAGAAGTCTGTGGTGTGGGTTCTCAGAGGCTTTGCTTTCTCTCTGTAGAATGGCGCATTTGTTCCTGCTTTGCTCTCAGTCTGGGATGGAAAGCTCTGATCACATCTTATGTGCTGCACATTGTCAACAGTGAGGAGTGTCTGTGACTGGCCAGCTCTACCCCGCCTGCCTTTTCCTTGGCTTGTGTTTCTGATTGTTGTTGGAATCTTGATGATCCTCTAAACTGATGCCTTTGATAGATAAATGTGGTTTCAATAAGATTTTAACAGGAACCATGTCTATGTTTCAGTTCATTTCAGAAAGCTTTGTGTGAATAACTATAAACACCCTCAATTTCCCTGTGTCACATTATAGACAGTAAAAAAAAAACTACATTGTTATATTTTAGATTTTAAGAAACATAACACAATTAAGGTAAAGAATGAAATTAGCACAAGTAGATAAAAGCGTCCCTGTAAATAATAAAGCCCTAAGAAATGGCTTTTATTCTTTTTTTTTTAAGGTAAGGCAGACTCTTCAGGTGAAGGGTAAGACCTGTGGGTAGGGTATGTTTAAGCCTAGGCCTATCTGACTCTGTAGGCATTGCTTCTTCCTGTGAACACTGACAGTTTAGCAGCCAAATGAAAACATCACTTGTAAGTATGATACATAAAATTGATTCTGGAGCAGTTAAGAGTGCTTGTTACCTTGCAGAGATCCTGGGTTTGAGGCTTGAGAGATAGCTCAGCAGTTAAGAGCACTGGCTGGCCGGGCGGTGGTGGCGCACGCCTTTAATCCCAGCACTTGGGAGGCAGAGGCAGGCGGATTTCTGAGTTCGAGGCCAGCCTGGTCTACAGACTGAGTTCCAGGACAGCCAGGGCTACACAGAGAAACCCTGTCTCGAAAAAACCGAAAAAAAAAAAAAAAAAAAAAAAAAAAAAAAAGAGCACTGGCTGATCTTCCAGAGGTCTCACATTTGATTCCCAGCGCCCATGTGGTGGCTCACAGTCATCTACAGTGCTAGTCCCAGGGGTCTGGTATCTTCTTTTCTCCATTGTTTCTTTTGCACATGTAGTACATATACTTCTGCAGACTCACATAGATACGCATAAAAATAAATCTTTTGAAGGAGAGCAGGGAGGGGCATATGGGAGGATTTGGAGGAAGGAAAGGGAAGAGGAAAATGTTTATGATTTAAATTATAATCTCAAGCCGGGCGGTGGTGGCACACGCCTTTAATCCCAGAATTTGGGAGGCAGAGGCAGGTGGATTTCTGAGTTCGAGGCCAGCCTGGTCTACAGACTGAGTTCCAGGACAGCCAGGGCTACACAGAGAAACCCTGTCTTGAAAAAAAAACAAAAAAAAAAAAAAAATTTATAATCTCAAAAAAAACAATTTAAAGAAATCTTTTTTTTTTTTTTCTCGAGACAGGGTTTCTCTGTGTAGCCCGGGCTGTCCTGGAACTCGCTCGGTAGACCAGGCTGGCCTCGAACTCAGAAATCCGCCTGCCTCTGCCTCCCAAGTGCTGGGATTAAAGGCGTGCGCCACCACCGCCCGGCTAAAGAAATCTTTATATATGTTTGTTTGGGGTTCTTTCTTTCTTTCATTCATTTTTTTTTCTTTCTTTCTGTGACGGGTTTCTCTGTGTGGCCCTGTCTATCCTAGAAGTCTCATGTAAACCAGTCTGGCCTTAAACTCAGAGATCCACCTGCCTCTGCCTCCCTGAGTGCTGGGATTAAAGGCATTTGCTATCACTCCTACCCCCATACTGGCTGAAATCTTTAAAAATTAGTATTGGGTTGGAGAGATGCCCAGTGGTGCTCTTACAGAGGGCCTGACTTTTATTTCCAGCAACTGTACAAAGTGGCTTACAACTGCTTGTGTGAGTTCCAGCTTCAGGGAGCTCAGTGCCTCTGGCTTTCATGGCCACCATGCTCACCTGCACCCACACACCCATTAAAAAATTAATACTTGAACTGGAGAGATGACCCAGTGGTTAAGAGCACTGAAAGCTCTTCCAGAGGTCAGAATTTAATGCCCAGCAACCACATGGTGGCTCACAACTATCTGAAATGGGATCTGATGCCCTCTTCTGGTGTGTCTGAAGACAGCCACAGTGTGCTCATACAAATAAAATAAATATATCTTTAAAAAAATTATACTTGCGGGGCAATGGTGTCACACACCTTTAATTCCAGTACCTGGGAGGCAGAGGCAGGCTGGTATCTGTGAGTTCAAGGTCAGCCTGGTTGACAGAGCAAGTCTACACACAGGACATCAAGGGTTACACAGAAAAACTCTGTCTCAGAAAAACAACCTTAGTGCTAAAGAACATAGGTGGGGATTGGATATTCTCATTTTATTGCCTATGATAGTCTTTGGATTATGGGGACATGCTGCTGCCACAGAATGAGCTGGTGTTGAAATGTGTGTGCTGGGCTTGGGGAGAAGGCTCAGCAAGTGAGAGCACTGGCTGCTCTTGCAGGGAGCCTGAGTTAATTTCCAAGCGCCCACGTGGTTCTCATACTTGTCTGTTAGCTTGAGACTGTTCCAGGGGACCTAGTGTCCTTTCCTGGCCTTTTTGGGCATCAAACATGAACATGGCATACAAACCTAGATACAGGCAGAACACATATAGAGTAAGGAAATCTTTCAGCATATGGGCCAGTGTGGTGGCACAGTCAGTAAAAGCAGGTGCCTGACCCAAGTGTGACTCCCAGAGTATGCATAGTAGAGAGAGAAAATCAACCATCGGGTCTTCACATAATTTGCATGCTCAGTAAGTGAATAAATGTATCTATTGCTATACTTAAGAAAGTTTTTATTAGCCGGGTGGTGGTGGCGCACGCCTTTAATCCCAGCACTTGGGAGGCAGAGGCAGGAGGATTTCTGAGTTTGAGGCCAGCCTGGTCTACAGAGTGAGTTCCAGGACAGCCAGGGCTACACAGAGAAGAAACCCTGTCTCGAAAAGATCAGGCTGGCCTCAAATTTAGAGATCTGCCTGCTTCTGCCTCCTGAGTGCTGGGATTAAAGGCCTGCTCCGCCAGATCTGATGCAGCAAATGCTCTTAACTGCTGAATCATCTTTCCAATCCCTCTTTTTAAAAAAAAAAAAAAAATACTATATTTATTACTATTGTGTATAAAACAGGAGAGTGGAAAGGGCATAGTAGCTCCAGAGAGAAGAAAGCGTTGGTGTGGGACTCTGGAGCCCTAGCATGTATGTGGAGGCCAGAGGACACCTTTCAGGGGTGGGTTTTTTTTTTTTGTTTGTTTGTTTGTTTGTTTGGTTTTTTGTTTTTCGAGACAGGGTTTCTCTGTGTAGCCCTGGCTGTCCTGGAACTCACTCTGTAGACCAGGCTGGCCTCGAACTCAGAAATCCACCTGCCTCTGCCTCCCAAGTGCTGGGATTAAAGGCGTGCGCCACCACCGCCCTGCTCAGCGGTGTTTTTTGTCCTTTGATCGTGTAGGTTCCAGGGATTGGACTCAGGTCTTCAGGCTTGTGCAGCAGGTGCTCTATCTGTTGTGTCATCCTGCTAGTCCTACGCTTCTTTTTCCTTTCTTCCTTTTTAAAAAAACTTAGGCTAGATAGACATGTCTCATGCCTTTAACCCCAGGCAAAAGCAGCCAGATCTCTGAGTTTGAGGCCAGCCTGATCTATAGAGTGAGTCAAGACAGCCAGGCCTATACACGGAGAAATCCTGTCTTGAAACCACACACCCCCCCTTTTTTTTCCAAGACAGGGTTTCACCATGTAGCTTTAGCTGTCCTAGAACTTACTCTGTAGACCAGTCTTGAACTCACAGAGATCCACTTGCCTTCGCCTACTGAGTGCTGGGATTAAAGGTGTGTGCCACCACTGCCCCCTCCCTCTTCCCCCTTTCAGAAAAATATCTGAGTTTCTCTGATCTCAAACTTGTAGTAAAATGACTTTTTTGGTTGCTTTCTTGTTAAGCTCAGTAGCAATACATGTGTTATTCACAGTTCTCTAAGGAACAGGACTGATAGAATGATATAGTATCTATATATTAGTAAAGGGTTTCCTAGAGCAGCTCACAGGCTGTGGTCCGTGTGGTCCAGTAATGGCTGTCTCCCGAGGGAAAGGCTGAGATCCCTTAGTTGTTGAGTCCAAGAGACTGAATGTCCAGGCACTTCCAGTCTGGTGCTGATGTTTCAGGAAGGCCTAGAGAGCTGCCAGTTGGCAATCTATGTTGAAATCCTGAAGAAGTAGGTTCAAACAACAGCCGAGGACTAGGTCAGGACAGATGAACTTGCCAGTGAGAGTGGGGGCAAGTAGACAGCAAAAGCTCCCTTCATGTCCTTTTGTGTGAGCTGCCACCAAAACGTGTGGCTCAGAGTTAGAGTGGGTTTTCTGACCTCAGGTGACCTGGTTTTAAGGTAGGTCTTCCGCCTCAAATGATACAACCAAGAAAAATCCCTTACCAGTTGTTTGGAATTTAGTAAGTTACAGATGTAGTCAAACTGACAACAAAGATTAGCCATTGCAGAAAATTTTGCCTTTTTAAAGAGCATGCTTCTAGCCAGGCGTGGTGATGTACGCCTTTACACCTTTAATCCCAGCATTGGGGAGGCAGAGGTAGGTGATCTCTGTGAGTTTAAGGCTAACCTGGTCTACAGAGAGTGTTCCAGGACAGCCAGGGCCACACAGAGAAACTCTTGTCTGGAAAAACCAAAAGTGCCTGTCTTTAGCAGTAGGAGTGGCAGACTTCCTCAAATACTTGCTGATTGAAGACTTGGGTGGCGTGAGCACAGTGTCTGTAAACAGGAGTGCACACCACAGTTGCCCTGAGAGCTGTTCTCAGACATGGCCTCATCCTGGATACCAGCTAATTGGTGCCCTTCTCTCTCCCCTTACTCTGTCTGCATGTAGACCAATTCAGATGTAGATCAGATTCAGAGAAATAATGTCTGTCTCTGCTTCTCTCTTGCTTAATTTTGGATGATTTAAAGAGGCTCTAGGTTACAAATTACTTAAAAATCTCAGGTTCTTTAGAGGTCTTAGAACTACTCTCGCATGTGGATAATACTGGGGAGATTTTGAAGTGTGTCTGTTTGCTTTTTTCTGTCTCTGTCTCTGTCTCTCTCCTGTGAGGTCCAAGCTAGCTTGATCATGATCCTGCTTCTACCACCTGAGTGCTAGTATTGTAGATTTGTGCTACTTGGTAGCACAACAGTCAAGTCTCCATGATAGATAGGACACAGTTTTCCTACCCCCATTAAACAAAATCAGCAACAACAAAACTTGGTGGGGGGCACTGTGCAAAAATACAGATGTATACATCTGAGTTGGATGGTTCTGTCTGAAAACAAAATATATCATGGCTGGCCATGCAAGGTAGTCTCCTATTTTCCCTAATCTTCTAAGGACTTGGGGAATTTGGTTTCTGTGAGGACCCAGATCCAGCTCTCTGCCACACTCTATACTTAGCCTTCTTGTTGGCCTGTGTGTATCCAATTTTCTTTTACAGGAGAGAGAGGTTGAAATTGAGAAATGAATATTTCCCCTTTAGGAAGTAGAATGAAGGGGCTGTCTTAGTCAGTGTTCTATTGCTATGGTGAAACACATGACCAAGGCAACTTAAAAAGGAAGCAAGGGTTAGTCTATTATCATCATAGTGGGGAGTATGGCGGCAGGCAGGCAGGCAGGCAGGCAGGCAGGCATGGTGCTGGAGAAGTAGCTCAGAGCTCACATCTGATCCACAAGTTGCAAGCAGAGAGAGAGACAGAGACAGACATAGACACAGGCAGACTGGAATTGGTGTGGGCTCTTGACCCCAGTGACACCTCCAACAAGACCACACATCCTCTAAGGAGACCACACCTCCAAATCTTTTCCAAACAGAACCACCTACAGGGATTAAGCATTCAAACACACCAGCCTGGGGGGGGGGAGGGCATTCTCATTCAAACGATCACAGGCTATAATTTAGGGGTAGAGTACTTGCTTGCCTAGCCCATCTGAGGCCCTGGTAGCAACTAGCTTGTTATGGTGTCTCAGGCTTGCTTCAGGTTTACAACTGATCCTCTTGCAGCCTGGGCCTTTTGCTAGGAATACAGAGCACACCAAAACACCTGATGAGGCCCTGGGTTAATCTTTAGCACTACCCAAAACAAAGTAAAACAAAAACCCCAGAGAAACTGAAAAAAAATGTGTTTTTTTTTCCAGCTTTCTTCCAAAGCTGTGAGCAGCTGGAGTCAGAGGGACCTCATCTTCTCTTTCCCCTGTGTACTTCTTGCCTTCCAGCAGAAGGGATGGAGGGTTGGTTGGTTCTGCTTTCTCTTGGCTCATTTCTTGGTGTCAGCATTGCACCATCAGCTTTGAGCAGCTGACCCCAGGTTGCTTTTGGCATTGAGCAGAACTGAAATAAACCTTTTGGGGAAGTATGTTTTGTAAGTTCATGTTATTCTTGGATAGGTCTTTTAGACTTTATTCTCAAAAACCTGGGCTACTGTTCTGTTTTCTTTTGTTTTTAAATTATACTTATTATAGTTTGTAATGCCTGTGTGTGCGTTTGTATGTGCTCATGCCACTGTGGAAGTGGAGGTTAGAGGACCGTCAGCAGGAAGTTCTTCTCTCTTTCCACCCTGTTTATCATGGTTGCCTAATTTCAATGGCAAGCACCTTTAATTTCTGAACTGTCTCACCAGCTTTTCTAAGTTGACTTCTTTCCTTCATTATTAGTAATAAAGCCTTTGGACTTTACCCTCTGCATTTACTTGAATTTCTTGAAGTTCTTTCCCAGTTCATTATCATCAGGACCAGTCTCAGTTTTAGGAGCACTGCCGTCTCTCAGATCTTTAGCTAGAACCTCTGAATGAGCACTATGGATCTTAGTGAAGGTGGAGGAGGCAGTTCTTGCCCTCAGAGCCATCTTGGGCAATGCAGGAATTTTAGCATCCTGCTCATTCTAGTGCCAGTGGTTCCCAGCTAGGTCTATAGAGGATGTTAATTTTAGTAGGGTGTAGCCACAATGTCTGCATCTCTTTTATGTGCAGGACTCAGAATGCTGAGATGCATGATTCTGTTGATGCCCTACTGAGAAATGCTCTTCTCTTAGGGTACCCAACCTTCCCTGAAGGTGACAGTTCTCTCATTTCATCTTGTTTTTTGTTTTTGAGGCAGGGTTTCTCTGTAGCCCTGGCTGTCCTGGAGCTCACTCTATAGATCAGGCTGGCCTTCAACTCACAGAGATCTGTCTTCACTTCTGTCTTATAATCAGTTCTTTGTTGATTAAAATTGTACAAAAAGAAGTTGCCTTTCCTTCTTGGGGAACCTTAACCTGACAGCAAAGAAAGTTTGTCTGGTCACTCGACTACTTTGGACTTCCTGCCTGAGCCAGTCAACTCAGCACTCATGGGTGACATCTGTGGTCAGAAGGCTTGGGGCTTTTATCTTTGTTCAGGTATCTACTTGATATCTTTGCACCAAGACATACCCTCCCAGCACCTAGGCACTTAGTTTCGTAGATTTTCTTTTTTCTGAGACAGAGTGTCATGTACTCCATGCTAGCTTTGAGACTTCCTGTGCATCCCAGGATGACTTTGAATTTATTTAAAAAAATAATTTTATATGTATGGGTGTTTGATCTATGTGTATGTCTGTGTACCTAGAGGTCCAGGAGGTTTTGGTTGACCTGGGGTAATAGTTAGAGGTGGTTGTGATTTACCCTGTTGGTGCAGGAGTTGAACTCAGGGCTTTGTAGATGCTAGGCAAGCATTCTGTGAACTAAGCTGTCTCAGAAAAAACTATATGCCTTTTATTTACTTACTAGTTTTGTAGTGCCGGAATTAAATGCTGTAAGGTCTTGTGCAGCCAGTCAACCACTCGCCCTACGGCTAAGCTTCTACAGCCCAGCCTGAGTCCTTAAACTAGGTGGGTTTTTTTTTTTTCCCTGTTAAAACTAAGTCCAGCCTTCCCCATCTTCATGAATCTCATGAAATTTGCCTTATGTTTATACTGTTCATATTGTTAATATAGTACTCTGAAGCTACAGAGTGTGCTTTTGCATAGGCTATTTTAAAATTTATTTTTCTTTTATAAACATCCAATATGCCGGGCAGTGGCGGTGCACACCTTTAATCCCAGCACTTGGGAGTCAGAGGCAGGCGGATTTCTGAGTTTGAGGCCAGCCTGGTCTACAGAGTGAGTTCCAGGACAGCCAAGGCTATACAGAGAAACCCTGTCTCGAAAAACAGAAAACAAAAAACCAAAATAAACATCCTGTATTTTCTTTTTCTTTGTTGTTTCTTTCTTAGTTATCTTTTTGTTGCTGTTGTTGAGATGGAGTTTCACTCAGTATAGCCCTGGCTGTCCTGGAACTCACTCTGTACAGCAGGTTGTCATTAAACTCAGAGATCCGCCTGCTTCTGCTGGGACTAAAGGCGTTCACTACCACACCTGGCTGTCTTTTTTGGTTGTTTTAATTTCAAAGTTCTATTTGGAGTATATTTTTATTTTTTTGAGGAATAGTGGTTAACTTTTCCCCATCTTGAGTGTGTCCATATTTCATAGTGCCCAGACAACTGATGGGTTTTGAGCATCAGCTGGAAGACCAAGATGGCAGTTGGCAGGCTATTCACTTAGCTCTCTGTGTAGAGCACTCAGACTACCACAGCTTCTTGTCCCTGGTGTAGATCAGGGCCTGCAGAATTGCTAGGCCCTTCTTAGAAGTGGACTGGTTAAGTGTGGCAGTACCCTTTCCCTTCTTGTGTTGTTTACCAAATTCTTGTATTAAAGCTCCCCAAGTGGTGGTGGCCATGCCTTTAATCCCAGCACAGAGGTAGAGACAGGCACATCTTTGAGTTTGAGGCCAGCTGCTCTACAGAGAAAGTTCTAGGACAGCTAAGGCTACATAGTGAGACCCTGCCTCTAAAAACAAAACAAAACTTTAATAACAAAAAGCTCTATCCACACTTGCTGGACTGGAATTTTCCAGAGTTGGTCCAGGTTGCTTATGGTAGGCACCTGAGGTTGATAGACAGACAGTACTCTGTGAGACACCCATTCATACATTCCTTCAGTGTATCCTCCTCCGCAGTCCATTCTGAGTTAGGCCTCAGGAACATTACCCCGTCAGTTTTCCTCGACCTACTGTGCCTTACAAACTGCTGTGCCATTATGGGACTGTGTGGTGCAAACGATCTTTTGGTTTTGGTGACATAGGAGCCAATATGGTGGCATTTGCCATTGTGAACCATGGCTGCATAAGGAGAAGACTTTCCTGTATTAGAGGTCATGTGAGCCGGGACAGAGAAGACGTAGCCTTGTAGATGAGACAGGGCTAATGTTTATGTTATAGGTGAGAAGGCATCTTGGGTGTATGGGAGGCCATCATCCGATTGGTTGTGAGGTCTGATTGAGGTAGTGGTGGGGAGTGGCAGGCCAGGAACTTGGAGGATGTGACCATGTATGTGTGGGCATGAGTCATGGTACATTCTGCGTGACTTGGGTTAAAATGCCTTCTGTATGTTCATTGGTGTTGGGGAAGTGGTGGTGAACATAGGGCTGGTACACAGTGGGCAACCAAGTGATAGACAATGTAAAGACGTTTTACACCGGATTCTGAAACAGTCCTAGTCCTTGTTTCTCAGAGAAGGGACATTTGCTACATTGTTTATGAGACCCCTCCTAGTTTCAGTTCTTGTTACAATGTAGTTTCTAGCTCCTTGACTTATCGTGCTGTTGATAGCTGAAGAAACTGAGGCTCAGTGCTGTAGACTGGTTAGTTGTACTCTTTGCCTGTGCCCATCCTGGGATGGAGTTCTGAAATTTCAACTTAAAGTGTTAGGTAGGAAAGGTTTGTGGGTATCCATTTGCCTTTCCTTGCCTTCTAGACCCAGGCTTATTCATTTTTATCGCCACAACTTCCCGTACATAGCTAGTGCTGGAAATAGTTAGCTCTGTTGCATGTTTACCCCTGTGTAGTTGCTAGGGGACAGTTACTTTTTTGTTTATTTTCAGTTATTCTCCCCTCCCCCTGGTAAAAGTCTCACCTTGCAGCCCTAGCTGGCCTGCCCACGGCAGTCGTCCATCTGTGCTAGTCTCCCAAGTATTGGGATGCCAAGTGTGAGCTACCATAGCTGGCTCTGCTGAGGGTATTTAAACAGGCAGTAAGACTAACCCAAAGAGGGGGGTGTTATATCTGTAGATCCATGGTTCCCCTCGTTGTGTTAAGTGGGTTGAGATTGGGACTTGGCTTGGTCTGGGGCAAGGGTCTAGGCAATGGCACCGCAGATGGGACTACCCTGGCTGCATGCTTCCTAACCTGATTCAGTGTATTCTGGTCCTCATGCAAATGTTGTCATTGGTGATGTTGTCACCTGGTTTGATTTGAGGGAGTCAGGAGGGGTCTGAATATGTGGTGCTTTCCCTGACTTGACACCCCTTTATGCTTTGTTAATCAACAGGAACTTGAAGAGATCCGCAAATGTGGAATGAAAAACTTCCGTAACATCCAGGTTGATGAAGCTAATTTATTGACTTGGCAAGGGCTTATTGTTCCTGTGAGTATTGAACACTTCCACTTCTTACTAGATTATTCTTTCAGGTGCTGTGCTGCTACTGCTGGCCATATCTCTGTGTTTCTCAGTAAGTTCCTAGTCTGAGTAGACCATAGATGGGCAGAAGTGGGCAGTGGCTACAGGGTGACAAGCAGGATAGAGTATGGCATTTTACTCTTGAGTAAAATCCTGGCTTTACAATGGTGTTTTAAAATGTAGATGCCCCAAACCTTCCAGCTCTGTGGTTATTTACAAAGGAAAAGGAGTATACATCTGCTTCTCTTGTTGCCCATTCCCCTGGCTTTTGAATAACTTGCCCTGTTTATAAGGTTGAGACTCCTGTCTGTCTGTTTCCCATATAGACCTTGATTGGCTTTCTCCATGGATTTTCATCTGTGACTAACCTTTCAGATGCCTGTGCTTTATTCCTGCCACACTCTAGTATGTGCCTTGGCTTGTCTCCAATCACTAGTCCTAATTGCCTCTGTCGTTCTTCCCTCTACTGGACTTTCCAGAAGCTTCTCTCCAGTGTCTGCTCCCAGTAGCCCTACATCCTTCAAGGATAACTTCCAACAGGCTCAGTTTCTTCCAAAGAAGACTTTGCTTAGTTCTGTCACTCTTGATTTTTGTGTCTTTCCCTCCATATTCTCTGATCCCCTTCCTTCTGGAGACTTGAGCTGCACTTGACTTCAGCATGCACTTTCTGTTTGTCCCACTCTCTTGAAGTGCTTCACACCAAACACATGATCCCTCTCAGTGGTAACATATCTGATGCTTGCTTGCCTCCAGAAGCTTTCACCCTTTGCCAGGGTCCCAGTCCTTAAGCCTGTAATCAGTTTCGATACTTGCTGGCTGGCTACTAATTTCTCCTCACTCTTTTTCTCCTGTTTTATCTCTGGAGACCTTTCTAACATCAGATTGCTTGCTATATGCGAAAGATTTCTACCCATCTCCCTGTCCTTGCCTTCTCTCTAGAGGTGGACTATCTGTCCAGTGTATAGCCTCACTTGGACATGCAGCCACCTTAGCCTACAACGTTGACCTACATCGATAAACTCTCCAACTTTCTTCCACACTCACTGTCTTTCTTTTCTCCTTTGTCCATCTGAGCCTCAGGTTCTTTCCCTGTATCAGACACACCTTTCATTGGTACTTACAATTGTTTTCTGGTTGAGAGATTGCAATCTTTATCAAGGAAGATTGCAGAGTATACTTACTGCAGATGCTTTATTCTTGATTCTGGTTATATAACATTAGACAGCAAACACTGGCATGGATCATTTTAAATCTGGGAGCTTCTAGTCTAGTTGTAGAAATAAATCTTTCTGGGGTGTTCTTTGTTTTTTTTTTTTTTTTTTTTTTTGCTTGAAGGTGGTTGGGCTCAGCACACAGGGAGGGTTGCTGGGAAGCCCTTAGCTACTAGGGGCTGGCCTGTGTCCATAGCTCTAGCCTGTATGACCTGTCAGAGTTAAGTAGGACAGCCAGAGTCATCTGATCTATCTCTCTGTCCCTTATCTAATTGAGATTGTGTATTACTAAAATGTTAATGGCTGATCCATGGTTCTTTGGAAAAGAGAGGAATGAATGAACTGGTTTTAAGTGGTAAGGCTGGTATAGTGTTATTGTGTCAGGTCACTGTCAGCAACTGCCAGCAGCTCACACCAAGGTCTCTGGGTTCATCCTGGCTGAACCTATGACATAGTGGTCATAGGGCTCATTATGGTACAGATTGGCTAGTCAAATCCCAGTGTGCTTTGAGGATATGGAAGTATCTAGGTGCCATAGATTTGCCTTCATTTGAAGCAGCTGCACTCCGGTGCCAGCTGTGGCAGGGGCTGCTGAAGTCTTTTCATTGCCCCATTTCCCTGCTGTTATCATTGTCCAGGGTATTTCTTCTTTCCTCAGGATAGTTACCGTATGTGATTCCTCCCCTGGGCATCATAGGGAGTAGGCCTCCACAGGAATTTTCTATTTAAGTTCACCTGAAGTCTACCCACTTAGAGTGAAAGTAGACTTAGCCAATAAAATCATGGCACTTCAATCTGTATTCTATCCTACCCTTCCATTTTATAGGAAGAGACTGATCCTTAGTCCTTAAGCCTGACTGAAGCACTCAAGGGGTGAGGTGGCAGAGTGACACTTACAGAAGGTACATCAGTACCATGCAGCTCAGGTTCACTTATCAGTCTTTTGTGGCACTGGGAACTTAACCTAGAACTTTGTGGATGTAAATGCTCTATCACTAAGTTCATTGCCCTGTCCCTTTAATATTTTTGTTATATATGAGTGTTTTGCCTACATGTATGTCTGTGTACAGTGTTCATGCCTACTGTCCTCAGAGTCCAGAAGAGGCTTTGGATCCCCTCAGAATTTAGTTAGCTGCCCCCATGGGTGTTGATAGCCAAACCTAGATCTTTTGTGAGAATAATAAGTCCTCTTAACTTCTGAGCCATTTCTCCAGCCCCACCATTAAATTAATTTTAATTAATTAATTAATCAATCAGTTAGCCCATTTGACCTCCTATCTCAGCCTCCTGAGTGTTAGGACCATAAGAACGTCATCTTTCTAGGGTTTTTAGAAGTAGGGACTTGAAGGCTCCAACACATTAGATCTTTTTGGTTTTGCAGGACAGGGTTTCTCTGTGTAGCCCTGGCTGTCTGGAACACTCTCTGTAGACCAGGCTGGCCTCGGACTCAGCTTCCCGAGTACCAGGATTAAAGGCATTCACCACCATTGCCCAGCTCATTTTAGAACTCTTTTTTGAGCATATATTTCTTTTTTAATTTTGCCAATTTTTATTGACAAATTTTGTATTTTGAGGCTTCATTTTTTTATTGTCTTTTCTTTTTTTGTCTTTATGTATATGTGGAATATGTTTTTATTACATTTTATTTATTCTATGGGTCATGTGTACATGTCATTTTGTACTTATTGGAGGTTAGGGGAGTTGGATCTCTCCTATTGTGTTTTCTTCTCTATGTCTATATCTCATGTCTTAAATGAGAATATAGGTTTTTCTGGTGGTAAAGAGTGTTATTTGGTAACTATGGAGATTGAATCTTGAACAGTAGAAGGAATGTGTGCCCTTTCAGCTTGTCTAGGCAGTGTCTTGTCATGTCCTGTGTATCTTGGGAAGAGTGCTACCTCAGGCCAAATGCCCTAGGCTTGACATTTAATTTAATTAGCAACAAATATGGTCTCAGTCTGCCCTCTGTGCTTTTGTTAGATCATGGATAAAGTCTTCAGACTGAGAAAGTAATGTTCTGTTAGGAATGTGCTGAAGGTCGGTGGTTCGTATGAGCATTGTCCCGTTTAAAAGCCTTTTTCCATTGGTAACAAAATCTAAAAACTTGCTGATGTCATTAGGACATTTGGATATTCAGAACAGACGCTACTTTTGTTTATGACAGGGTCTTACTTTTACCTAGTTGAGATACAAGGTGTTAGAGCATTCTTTGTGGGGAGCTAGAGACTTGTCCTGACTTCTTTTCTAGGGTCAGTGATAGATTCAGAGGAGGAAGACCAGAGGTAGAATGGAGTCTGTCTGGGGATTCTTGAAGGGGTGCCATGTAGAAAGAATAGGAGCTGGGTGTGGTGGTGCACAATTTTAATCTCAGCCAGAGGGAGACACAGCTCTGAATTAGAAACCAGATGGCTATAGCAAGACCCACCCCCATCCCCAAAAAAGGGTAAGAAGACCATAGATAATTTGGTGTCAGATGACGAAAAGCTTCCTCTTGGATTTAACTGCAATTAAATGGCTTGGTGGCTTGGAGATTGGTGGCAAGAAATGAAGAATCTGAAATGTTTTACCCTTTTCCAAGCTTACAGGGTAGCCTGCCATTTTATTTGGGCGCTCATCCCACATGAGACCTCAGACAAATACAGGTTATAGCAGGCATTTGAAACACTGGTGCATTTGCTTAATTACTTTTGATTCAAGGTTCCACAGAAGACACAAATCTGGATACTTGCAAGTACTATAGATTACATTAAAGGAGAGAGAACCTGAGTAGTTTAGGGATTTTAGGCTGGTCATTCAGGTACTATCTTGCTTGTCAGGCTTGCAGATGTGGATAATGACAGCATTTGCCTGTGAGACTTGTTCTAGAACAGATTATTAAGATAGGACAGAAAAGCATCAGAATTTTAGTGAAGTTATATAGAAATGTTGTTGTTGGTTTGTTTTCGGAGGGGAAGGGGGTGGTGATATGTTGGCATTTTGCCTGCCTGGATGTCTGTGTGAGGGTGTTGGATCCCCTAGAACTAGAGTTACAAATTGTGAGCTGTCATGTGGATACTGGGAATCTAACCCAGGTCATCTGGAAGAACAACCAGTATTCTTAACCATCTCTCCAGACTAAAATGTTTTTATTATTGCAATGCTGTTTATAAATAAATATTTATAAAATAAGGGTATGTGTGTGTGTGTTTCTGTTGTTAAAAGGTTTTATATGTTTTTTGTTGTGGGTTGTCCTGATGCTGTTTGTATTCTGATGTTAATTCTGTTTCCTCAAACGGAGTCAGGTGATCTCATATAAACCTTCTACCTATTTGACTTGGTCAGTAAAGGCTAGAGCCTGTGACTGGGCAGTGGAGGGGAAAGGTGGGACTGGAGGTTTGAGAACGGGGCAGGTAGAAAGGAAAAGGATGAGAGGGGGAGAGAGGGCTGAAGAAGAGGAGGAGGAAGCCATGAACCAGAACCATGTGGCCAGGAGAAACCACAAGTAACAAGGGATCTTACAGCTTGGAAATAAGTTAGTATACTATTAGATCTAGGCTTATAGTTTATAATTATAATAACTAGATTGTATGTTTTTTTTTTTTTTTAATATGGGCTTAGTGGGGTTGGAAATTCCAACAACAAATTGGTGCCCCACATGGGGCGCCGTCTGTTAAGTATTTAATAAATCCCAGCAACACTTAGGGTGGCCTTGAGTTCTTTGTCCCTCTTCCTCAGCTTCCTGAAATCACTGAGTATTAGAAGTACAAGCTTGTATACTGTCTGTGGGAGTTTAAATGTAATTGGTCCCCATATTCCCATAGGGAGTAGCACTATTAGGAGTTGTGGATTTGTTGAAATAGCTGTGGCGTGGTTGGAGGAAGTGTGTCATTGTGGGGTGGGCTTTTAGGTCTTATATATGCTTAAGCCATGCCCAGTGGGACAGTCTCCTTCTGCTATCTTCAGATCAAGATGTAACTTTCAGCTCCTTCTCCAGCACCATGTTTGCTTGTAGTCTGCTGTGTTTCCTACTCTTTTATTTTTTTTCTATTTTTTTTTTCTCCAGAGAGGGAATCACTATGTAGACCAGGCTGCCCTTAAACTCAGAATCTGCCTACCCCTGCCTTCCACATTCTGTGCTTAAAGACGCGCACCACTATGTCTGGCTGACCATTGGCGCCTCTTATAAAGGAAAGCATTTAATTGAGATTCACTTACAGTTTCAGAGGTTTAGTCCATTGTTGTCAAGGCAGGAAGCACGGCAGCATGCAGGCAGATATTATCGTGCTAGAGAAATGGAGTTTGACATGGATCTGGATCCACAGGCAGCAAAAAGAGATCTAGACACTGGTCTAGGCCTGACTTGGACAGTTGACAGTTACCTTATGGAGCTCCAGGGAGTCCGACACCTCCTTCTAGCCTCAGTGCGCACTCATACACATCTGTTATACACACACAGGCACATACACTTAAAGTTGAAAACAGTTAACAAATGTGTGTGCGTATTCATGTGAAATATCCAAGGAGTAAATTCCTAAAAATTGTGTAAAAGACTGTTTTCTCCTTAGTGCCCCAGTGTTTTAGCTGCCTTCTTACTGGACAAGTTTAGCTCTAGAATATCAAGTTTTTACTTTTGCCCTTTAAGCCTGTGGTAGTTAATCTTCATTGTGAACTTGACTGGATTTTGAATCACTTGAGGGTATCTGTGTGTGTGTGTGTGTGTGTGTGTGTGTGTGTGTGTGTGTGTGTGTGAGAGAGACAGAGAGAGAGAGAGAGACAGAAGAGAGAGAGAGAGAGAGAGAGAGAGAGACAGACAGAGAGAGACAGAGAGAGACAGAGAGACAGAGAGAGAGAGAGAAGTGGGGAGGGAATATGAATATGCACATTTCCAGTGAGAACTAAGCTGCATGGCCAAGGCTGAGTTGGCTGATGGCATTGTGAGCTGGATGGAGAAGGACAGGAAAGCTGAGGGCAGTATTCTACCCACACCTGCTTCCTCTCTGTTGTCATGAGAGTTGTTCTGCTGTTTCTATCCTGCTATGAGAGACTGATCTCCCTGTCACTGAGAGCCAAAGGAAATCATCCCCCAAGTTGTCTTATTTTGTTGCAGGGATGAGAATTGTAACTACTCCAGCAACTTTACCCAGCAGACAGACAGTTTTCATTTTATGCACTTTCACAAAAAAATAACTTGGTCAAGCTGGACATGATTGCAACTCCTTTGATCTTGATACTAGGACAATGTAGGCTGTACTTTCTGTCCCCCTAGTCTGTAATTTACACATACCAGAGCCATTTCTTTGCCTACATAAGTATCTTAGTTAGGATTTTATTCCTGTGAAAAGACACCATGACCACAACAGCTTTTATAAAGGACAACATTTAATTAGGACTGGGCTTACAGTTTTAGAGGTTCAGTTCATTATCATCACGGTGGCAAGCATGCCAGCACACAGACAGACATGGTATAGAGAAGGAACTAAGAGTTCTACATCTGGATCAGCAGTTAGCAGAAAGAGAGGGGTGGAGAGAGAGAAGAGGAGAGAGGGAGGGAAACTGGGACTGGCTTGAGTGTTTGGAAAATTCCTCTCTCTCCCCCCTCATGCCCTTCTTCCACATACGTCATATCTACTCCATATGGCTACACTTCCTAGTAGTGCCACTCTCTGGTGACCAAACATTCAAATCTCCGAGCATATGAGGTAATTTCTATTCAAACCACCACTGCAAGGAAAGAAGCTCATAGTAGTTATTAGGTGAGCTTGTCTATGAGCATTTGGTAAGGATAACCTTTACTCTTGTAGCAAGAAGAGTCTCTTTTTCCTTGTGTCTGGCGCAAGGAAGTTTAGTCTCTCATTGTCGTGACCTAACAGGAACATGTGACCCCTCTCAACCTTCCAGCTTCTTGCACATAGCATAAGAAGCATGAAACAGAAGTTTGATCAGCCCTAGATGCTGAGTGAAGAATTTTCACGTGGCTAAAGCAACATAAACAGTTGGTTTTGGTCAGCTGTCTCCTCACTTCATCTCTTTCATTCTCTCTAAAAACCAAACACAGTGTGGCAAAAAGTTAGCTGTCCTCTGGAGCAGTAGAGTACAAACAAGACAAGCCTTTTAATTGGTCTAGAAAACTATGTGTTCCTTAAAGAAGGAATTGAAGGATTGGTAGAATGTGGCTTAGCAGGTAAAAGTTCCTGGAACCAAGCCTACATTGTGATGGAAGGAGAAAACGCTTTCCTGATCTCCACATGCACAGTCACACAGATGATAAATAGGCAAACAACCATAATTTATGATTATTTTTAAGTGGTGGAATTGAGAAGGTTTGCTGGGATGAATTTTGAATGAGAGAGAGAGAGAAAGAGACAGAGAGACAAACTGACTGAGAGAGAGAGAGATCTTTTTTTTTTTTTAACTTTTTTTTTTTTTTTTAAATCACATCGTAATTTGCTTATTTACACAGAGGTTATAAACACAAAAGGCAGGATGTGGGGAAGGGAATGGCACCGGGGCATAGGTGTTCAGGGGGAGTACAGATGCCTTTCAGAACAGGGTATCAGCTGGGTGTAGGTTCAGGGGACAGAACACTATGGCTCTGCCTTTGATTCACTTGTCCTTATCTAAGTTGGTACTGTCCACCAAGGCTGCCTATTTATAAGACCTATGACTACTATGTCTGGTAAATTTCCACAGAAGCTGCCTGTTTACAATAGCTTATAGCCTTCTGTTTTCAGTGTTTTTCCACAGAGACCCAAGACTTTGTGTTAGCATGCATGTATGTCAGGCCTATGGCTGATTTTAGGCCTTCAGTGTATATGCAGGGCTGCTCCTGACATCTCCTCCCTTCTCTAAGTATAGAAGGGCCTTGGCGATTCTATTCTTGCGAAGACAGGGATAGAGGCCTGACCTCCAGTAATTGAAAGGGACCTTGTAATGGCTCCGGTCCTCCTGTCGTTGTCCGAGAGATCTGTTATTTCTAGCAATGCAGGGCTGCCTTCTATACACGGGCATACTTGACTTTCCTGTGAGTTTTCCCCCTCTGGCTAGTCAATATTTCTCCATATTCCCAACCAGCCTGCCTGGTAGTGTCTCTGTGTGTATTCAGCACCTTGATTTAGGGTACGACTTACAGTCTTAGCAACTTCTTAGCCAGCTGCCTGTTCATATCCTCTCAGCATGTCCTGTGCTGTTGTTCTCTTCAACCTGACACCCTAGTCAGGTTTAGCCCTCTGTCTACTAGAAGGCCTTTCCCTTCTTTTGCTCAGCCTACTCCTATCTTCCTGAGGACATCATTCAGTGCCTCCTGTCCTTGGTTGGAGTTAGAGCCTAGGAATCTGGAGACTGGATGCATATCAGTCTCAACTGCCAGCATGTATATCTGTTTGCTACAGAGTTTCTATTTAGACCCAGGGTATATGGAGGTAGGATGAAGTATGAGGCCTGCCAGGGTCCACCTGGGCTCTTAAAAGCCAGGAATCCCAGATTTAAGAAAAACAGTACAATGTTGGGGGTACTCTTCAGTTCTGGAGATGGATAGGATGGAAGTCCCAAAGAGTTCATTTTTGGAGACCCTGGGCCATGGTACTTGCTCATATCAACCCTCCAGCCCGTCTCCTTTAGGTTCCACCATTGTCTTAGGGTTTTACTGCCGTGAACAGACACTATGACCAAAGCAACTCTTACAAAGGACATTTAATTGGGCTGGCTTCAGGTTCTGTCGCTTATTATCAACATAGGAGCATGGTGGTATCTAGGCAGGCATGGTGTAGGCAGAGCTGAGAGTTCTACATCTTTATCTGAAGGCTACTAGTGGAAGACTGACTTCCAGGCAGCTAGGGTGAGGGTCTTATAGCCCACACCAACAGGGATACACCTTCTAATAGTGCCACTCCCTAGGCTGGGCATATATAAACCATCACATTCCACTCCCTGGCCCCTATAGGCTTATTCAAATACATGAGTCTGTGAGGGCCGTATCTAGCTGTAGTATAATAAAAAATACATTTAGTCCAACTTCCGAAGTCCCCATAGTCTGTAGCAGTCTCAAGAATGTTAAAAGTTCAGAGTCTCTTTTGAGATTCATCCAATCACTTAACCGTAATCCTCAAATCAAAACAGGAAACCAGCTGGTCTAACTCCAAACTCTGCATCTCCATGTGTGATGACAAAGCAGTCTTCAGGTCTCCAACTCCTTTTCATCTTTGTTGACTGCAATAAACTTCTTTCCTGGGCTGGTTCCACTCCCCCTTAGCAACTTTCCTCTACAGGTATCCCACAGCTCTGGCATCTCTAACACCTTGGGGTCTCTGAGGCAACTTCAGTGTTACAGCTTCTGGTTTCTCCTCCCTCCCTCCTTCCCTCCCTCCTTCCCTCCCTCCTTCCCTTCCTCCCTCCTTTCTTTTTCTTTTTCTTTTTTTTTTTTTTTTTTTGGTTTTTTGAGACAGGGTTTCTCTGTGTAGCCCTGGCTGTCCTGGAACTCACTCGGTAGACCAGGCTGGCCTCGAACTCAGAAATCTGCCTGCCTCTGCCTCCCAAGTGCTGGGATTAAAGGCGTGTGCCACCACCGCCCGGCCCCTCCCTCCTTTCTTTCTTTCCTTCTTTTTGAAGATTGATTTATTTATTATGTATATAGTATTCTGCCTGCATGTAAGCCAGAAGAGGGCATCAGATCTCATTACAGATGGTTGTGAGCCACCATGTGGTTGCTGTGAATTGAACTCGGGACCTCTGGAAGAACAGACAGTGCTCTTAACCGCTGAGCCATCTCTCCAACAAAAACACCCCTACATCCCCTGCCCCCATTTCTTGTTCTATGTCTGGGATCCACACATGATCTTCCGGGTCCTCCAAAGGGCTGGCGTCACTTCTCCAGCTCTGCCCTCTGTAGCAACCATAGGCTCAGGTTGATCCACTCCACTGCAGCTGCTGGTGGTGATGGTCATCCTGTGGTGCTGGCATCTCCAGTACACTGGGGTCTTCCACTGCACCTAGGCTCCCTTCATGGTGCCAAGCCTCAGCTTCTTGCATGACCCCTTCAGTCCTGGGCCGTCAACTGCAACTGAGGCTGCACCTTCACCAATGGCCCCTTCATGCCACCTGGGTGACTCTTACACATTACCAAGTCCAGCTGCAGCACGAGGTACAACCTTGGCTATCTCTGGAACACAGCTTCTTTGTGCTCTCAGAAAAACACTTCCCAGAAGATTTCACCGCAGTGATGCTGGTCTCTTCTTAATCACAGCTAACTTCTTAGCTCCAGCTAACCAACGTCAATTGTCCCAGTAGTCCCTTCTATTTTTCACTTTAAAGCTAGAACCACATGGCTGAAGCTACCATGTTCTGCTGCTTTCTGGGGCTGGAACATGGCCCCCGTTATTCTTTTACCAGCTTTCTGTTTTCTGTCTCCCTACTCTGTAGATTGACCTTGAACTGAGAGTTCTGCATGGCTTTGTCTCCTAGGATTAAAGGTGTGTACCACCATGCCTGGATCTAAATTTAGCTAGGTAGGGGCTTGCTCCCAAACCCCTTAATCTGTTATCTCCTAGAACATAAGATTCTTTTCCATTTCACTTCCTGGTGCCCCTTTTATACTTGAATGGTATATTTTATATTTTTCCTTTCTAAGCTTGCTGTGCCTGTTCAAAACACTCTTTATGAGACTTAACCAGAGAACAAAGTCTATGATGGGCGTTTCTGAGACTTCCTTTGTCAATGCAGTTAATCTAAGTCTCACCTTAGCCTCAGGCAGACTCTTCCGACTAGGGCAAAAACAGTCTCTAGGTCACTATACTGAAATTCTTCCCCTCTGAAACCTCTTGGGCCAGGTCTGTACAGTTCCAATCACTCTCATCAACAAAGTCTTTCATATCCCAACTAGGATGGCCCATGAAACCCCACTTAAAGCATTCCATGGCTTTCCAAATCCAAAGTCCCAAAATCTACGTTTTTCCAAACAAAAGCATGGTCAGGCCTATCACAGCAATAACCCAGCCCCTGGTACCAACTTAGGGTTTTACTGCTGTGGGCTAGTACATATATTTGGGGCTAGCTTACAGGTTCAGAGGTTCAGTTCATTATCATCAAGGTAGGAGCATGGTGGCATCATCTAGGCAGGCACGGTACAGGCAGAGCTGAGAGTACTACATCTTCATCTGGAGGCTGCTAGCAGAATACTGACTTACAGGCAGCTTGGGTGAGGGTCTTTTAGCCCACACCCACAGTGACATACCTACTCCCAACAGGGCCACACCTTCTAATAGTGCCACTCCCTGGGGCCAAGCATATACAAACCATCACAACCATTGAGCAGAGTACCAGTTTCAAAACCTAGCATCACTTAGTATGCTCTGTATTGGGTTATTTGTTCTGGTAGCTCTGTTCATAGCTTCATAAAAAAAGACAAAATACTTCTAAAAGTAAAACTTGCCTGGTGAAGAACTCTCGGGATTTTGTAGTAAGGAAACAGAACCATTGGGAATAGCAGAACACACTGGAAAACGGAGGCAGAGTTATGATGTTGGATAAGAACTTTGCATCAAAGTTTGCCTTGAGGAAGTGAGGGTAAGTATCTGAGTGTATTTCTCCACCATCAACACAATTCCCCTAAACATAAGGAAAACACATGAAGCTTTAGCACCATGTGTATCATGAATCCTTTTATACTTTCTCCTCCAATCTGCAAATTGTGGGCCCAGAAGTATGAAGTTTTGACTGGTGACCCCTCAGGATAGATCCTTGAGTTAAGTATACTCACTGTGCAGCCTGATCAAGAACTGGGTTCAGTTCCTGCTGGGAGGAGGTGGGATGAAGTAGGGTTGCCACTGCACTCCTGGATGTCGTACAAACCAGAGAGGCCAAATGTAAAGGACAGCAGGACAGATGGAGGGGTCCTTAGTTCTGGAGGGGAGGAGGGAAGAGGAAAGGCCAAAGAGTTCATTTTGGGGACCTTGAGACCGACGCAGGATAGGAGAGAATTGACTTGACAGGTTCTCTGCTGATCTCTGTATAGATATAGTGGCACATGCTGGCACACACAATTTAAAAAGTTACCTCTGGGAGGAAAAGAAGAGAAAACCAAATGTAAAGTAGCAATAACAACAAAATCTTAACTCACAAATCAAAATGCATAGGCAAAGCTTGGTGATGTGCACCTGTACTTCCAGGCACTTGGAAGGCTAGGGCTGGAAGAATACTTGAGCCTAGTATTTTAGAGGTATCCTGACCTGGGCCTTCTCTTCTTTTAAAAATGAGACAGGGTAAGGTAGTTGTGACATCAACTAAGGCTAGACATGGTTGTATGCCTGTAATTGCAGGGCTCAGGAAAAAAGAGGAATATTGTAAGTTCAAAGCTAGCTTCACCTACATAGAGGGGAGGGGACAAAAAAAAGAGAGTCCTGGTAAGATGTTTCAGTGGGTAAGGGTGTTTCCTGCCAAGGCTGATGTCATGACTTTACTTCCCTGGAACCCACAGGTGGAAGAAAGAACTGATTCCTACATATCCTCTGCTCCACGTGTGCACCCATGTGTTCCCACACATAAACACCCACATGATTCCTACATATCCTCTGCTCCACGTGTGCACCCATGTGTGCCCACACATAAACACCCACACAGTGTTACAGAAAACTATTTAAAGAGAGAAATATACAGATGACAAACAATATCATTTGTCATTGAGAGAAACTTGAAAGAATAGTGAGGTGCCACTCCAAATCTCTTAGTATGCTGACAGTAAAACATACCGGCAGTTTTAAATGCTGGCAAGACTGAAGCAACAGTCATTGCCATAGCTTTATATATGGAACTCTGGAAGATGGTTTGAAATACCCTCTACAGGGGCTGGGAAAATGGTATACTGCACACATCCAGGAGTTCAAAACCATCTATAACTCTAGCTCAAAATATCTGACACCCTCTCTGGCTTCTCTGGCTGCCCACACATTGTGTGCATACCACATACAATACATCTTTAAAAATGCACCTTCCACAGCCTCATGTTCAAACTGGTGGCACTGTTTGTGGATGACTGTGGGGCTTTTAGGAGGTTGGGCCTGGCTGGTGGAAGTAAGTCATTAGGAATGTGCTTTGTGGGTTTAATCTGGGCCTCCCTCTGCTTTCTGTTTCTTTATCTACATTAATGAGAACTATGTGCCAAAATAAGCCTTTTTAAGTTATTTCAGGACTTAGTCCCAGTGAAGAAGAAAATACAGATAACTTTATATAAAACCAAACATACTCTTGCAACATGAGCCAACAATGGTGTTCTTTGCTCTTTTTTATCTGGACTGAAACCTACTCATAGATGTCTGTAGTAGGGTTATTTATGATTATCAAGATGTCCAGACAAATACCATTTAGCACTAAATACGTGAGCTAATTGCATATTATGGAAGAAGCCACTCAGAAACCTACTATCTATATTTATTCAGCCTACTGTTAAAAAAATGCCGTCAAAGGTATGGTGTATAAGCAACAGAAACATTTCTCCTAGTACCAGAGAGAAGCTGAGAAGTCAGTTCAAGTCATTGACAAACGGTGTTTGATGGTTCTTAGTTTTTTGGTTAGAGAAAAGGATATTTTAGCCCTCTAGGTATCTCTTTCATAAGGGACCCATATCTTGATGTGGGTGTGTATCTGCTCATGTTACTGCCAGGGGCTGAGCCTCTGCCACCAAACTACACTTTTAACCCTGATGATTTAGTTTTGTTGTTTTTAATTTTTATTTATTATTAGTTTATTATGTGTGTAAGAGAGGGAGAAAATAGGAGGCATATTTGCTACAGTACACAGACTTCTGTGGAATCAGTTTTCTCTTTCTGTCATATGGTTCCGAGGCTCTACCTCAGGTTGTCATGTTTGTGTTGCAAGTACTTTTACCCACTGAGCCAATGCTGATGCCTGTAATGAGTGAATTTGGGGAGGACATACACATTCAGGTCATAGCAGCTCTACAATATATGACTCAAGTTCTTTTTTTTTTTTTTTTTTTTTTTTGGTTTTTTGAGACACGGTTTCTCTGTGTAGCCCAGGCTGTCCTGGAACTCACTCTGTAGACCAGGCTGGCCTCGAACTCAGAAATCCGCCTGCCTCTGCCTCCCAAGTGCTGGGATTAAAGGCGTGCGCCACCACCACCCGGCATGACTCAAGTTCTAAGGTATAACTGTGCAAAACTGATTAAATGTATAACTTTCAGTGATAAACCTACTAAGAACTATGGCCTCCAAGTGATAAAGAAGTGCAGTGCAGATTCATGGATGGTAACATTTCACCTTCTTAATGAAGAACATTGATCGTGAAGGAATATTGGGCCTCTGGGATCTTTCAGTACTTTCAGCTTTACTAAAGTCTACTCTAAAAAAGATAAAAATAGTCTACCTGTGTCATTTATGTTTCTGCTGCCATGAAGGGAAACTATGAGCAAGGCAGTTTATGTAGAAGAAAACAATGTATTGGGGCTTGTAGCTCTAGGGAGGCACTGGAGCAGCAGCTGAGAGCCTACATCTGATCCATAAGAACAGGGCACAGAGAGCGAGAGAGAACGAGGAATGGCATGGGCTTTTGGAAACTCCAAGCCCTTTCTCAGTGACATACTTTCTCCAACAAGGCTGCTCTTCCTAATCCTTCCCCAGCAGTTCCACCAACTTCATTCCGAGCATTCAAACATGAGCTATTAGAGGCCATTGCCATTCAGACTATCACACTACTAGAAAAATAGTAAGGCTGTAATAATACTATTATGACATTGATTTCAGACCTTTTCACAGTTTACCGAGCATCTTAGCTAGAAATCCTGCTTGGTTGTTGGATTACCTTTTTGGTAGAGGGCTTTAGTTGGTGTGTCATTGGTAATAATTATGAACAATTAAAGCAGCCCTGGCTTAGCCATAGTTATGTCAACTATGGTATGTTCATTGTCCCCCTCCTTTTCTTTTAGGACAACCCTCCATATGATAAGGGAGCCTTCAGAATTGAAATCAACTTTCCAGCAGAGTATCCATTCAAACCACCCAAGATCACATTTAAAACAAAGATCTACCACCCTAACATCGATGAGAAGGGGCAGGTGTGTCTGCCAGTAATTAGTGCTGAAAACTGGAAGCCAGCCACCAAGACTGACCAAGGTGAGGCATGTACCTTTCTTCTCCCTGCCTTAGATAGAGCTCTTTTCTGGAAATACTGCTTTGAGATGGGAGCTTGAAGGTTCTCTGTCAGACAGAGTTGAGAAAAATACTACTGTACCAACTCTAGTGCTGTAGTGTAGAAGTGCTGCTGAGACCTCAGTCCTGTGGGGCTGCCTCGTCTCAGTTGACGTGTTAACTGTGCAGAGGCCCGGGCCCCTGAAGGTGCAAAAAGATGTGATAGTGCCTGATAGAGAGAGTGAGGGTGGTCCTGGATGCATATAGTGGTCAGCACCTGGAGTCAGCCCAGCAGAAAGGCAAGCTAACAGAAGGCGTAAGCCAAGGACTGTAGCTCCATTAGAAGGTTTGGGTTCAGGACAAGATATACAGTCAGATTTGGGGAGCATTTCTGTGACTTAGCTAGCTACAGTGTCTGTAACTTGTTATAAGTAGGCGTGGCCACGTATGGCTACGGCTCATTCTCTTAGAAAAGGATTTGATTCTGTGTCATCCTTGTTCCCTCATAAATCCAGAGGCCTTACTGAGTTGTTACCCTGTCTGGGGAGAAGCCTCTATACCAGACCCTGTGGCACTGGCCACAGTTGAGTCTCCTGAGAACTGATGACATGGAAACTCACAGGAGCTGGGTGCACAATGCTTCACCTCCTAGCCCTCCTTTATCTTCATATCTGCGTATACAGCCCAGCACTGCTGTTCAGGTTGGGGGTGCTCCCCTCCCTCCAAAGAGCCACATAGTTAGAGTAGTTTTCTATTCTTTTGTAAAATATACTTATTGGCTAATATACTGATTTCATGCAGTGTGGTGGTGGCACACATCTTTAATCCTAGCACTAAGGAAGCAGATTTTTGTGGGTTCCGGGACAGCCTAGTCTAAAGAGTGAGTTCTAGGAATACAAGACACAGAGTAATGTTGTCTTTAAAAGTTTGGATTTGTTTGTTTTGTTTTCTTTTTTTTTTTTTTTTTTTTCATTTCAGGTATAGTGTTAGAATTACTGTGATTTGGGAAAGCGTAGGGCTTCTTCCTAGAAAACGAATTACTTGTCTTTGTAGCATGGCTTTGATTATGATATCTTGGTCAGTAATAGCACTTGATGGCATATTCTCCTATTTCTATTAAACGGTGGCTGTATTATAATCATCATTGAAGCTTAGTGGTTTACGGCTGCAGAGACAGTTCACTGGGTGCTGTTCCTGAGAACCTGGGTTCAGCTCCCCAGAACCCATACAGTAGAGTTCTGTGACTCTCGTTCCAGGAGAGCTAATGTCCTCTTCTGGCCTCCAGGGTGCCAACCAGGCTTGCATAGACATACATACTAATATATATATTAAAGTTAGTTGGTTCATTAGTTAATTAATTAAAGATGAAACTAGCTTAAAGTAGCAGTTTATCGCTCTTTCTGTAGATTGACTGTCTCAAACAGGGGTGGTCATTCTTGGGGATATTCAGGTATTCTTATTATGGGGTAAATTGTCCCACTTGTCATCATTCACATGAGTGGCAGTTGGTGCTGGCTAGGCACTTGGCTCTCTTTGTGCTGCTTATTCCCCATGAAGAGGATTGGACCTAATAGCAATGGAGGAGCTCTAGGATGAAAGCAGAAGCAACAGCTACCTACAACTCAGTGTAGTGCTACTACTGTTATCGTTTCCTTTCTAGATCCTGTTGGTCAAACAAGTACATCCTTAGGCAGGGTATTCGGGTTGGTTGAGGTGGGTGCATAGGCAGAGGAGGGGGCCACTGGCACCAAGTTCCCTTACTTGCTCCACATGTTTGCCTGAATGTATATTTGTGCACCATGTACATGCAATGCTGAGGAGCTCAGATGGCATCAGATCTCTTGACAGGAGTTACAAATGCTTGTGAGATGCCACGAGTGCTCAGGAACTCAGGTCCTCTGGAGAGCCTTCTCTCCAGTCCCTGTCTCTCTATGTACTTAAGTGAGGGTTATGTGGTTGGTACTATTGTGGCCATATGGTAGGTACTTTTGTGTTCACCGTTGGTGTTTGTTTGGTCTTGTGTCCTGACTTCTGTGCAGCGGTCACCATCCTGTATCACCTTCCCTTTTAATGTCTTGCAGTTCTGCATTTCTTAAAGCCGTGAAGTGAGCATGACACTTGTTCTTCATAGCATCTGCTTGTGGGTTTCTTCTGCCTGTGTCCTTAGGAATATTTCCATTGATGATTCCTTTCAGATAATGTCATGGTGCTTGTGGTGTGTGTGGGTGTTTTGCCTTCATGTATGTGTGTATGTGTATCCATTGCATGCCCATTATCTAGGGAGCCCAGAAGAAGGTGTTAAATTCCAGAAACTGAGCTACTCACAGTTGTGAGCTGCCATGTGGTTGCTGAGAATTGAACCCAGATCCTCTGGAGGAGCAGCCTGTGTTCTTAACCACTGAACCATCGTCTCTGCATTGGCACAAAGTCATGTTTTATTAAACAGGTATGGAAAATAAAAATGTTGAGATTGGCAGCTGAGGAGATGGCTCAACAGTTAAGAGTATTTGTTCACTAGAGAACCAAAGTTTAATTCCCAGCACACACATGGTGGCTAGCAACCATCTTTAACTACAGTTGTAGATGATTCAATAACCTCTGTAGTGTCCACGAACACTGTATATACCCAGGGCTCAGACAAAACTCCCACACAGGTAAAATAAAAATAGATAAATCTTAAAGAAAAGATTGTAGACGTAAAGTTAAAGTGCTCTTAGAATAGGAGCTGGAGAGATGCCTCAACAGTTCAGTCCCCGTATCCACAGTGAGTGAGCAAACAGCCACGTGTGACTCCAGCTCCAGGGGATTTGATACCCTCTTCTGCCCTCTGTGTGCATTCTAACACTCACACACACGTATACATACATGCAATAACCTAGGCATAATGGAACAAGCAACATGGGGAAAAAAATGCTCCTGTGATCCAGCAGGTCAACTTTTAGTTGAATGTGCTCCCTAAAAATGAAAGCATAGATTCACACAAACATCTTACACATTATATTCGTGTGTGTGTGTGTGTGGTGTGTGTGTGTGTGCGCGCATGCGTGCGTGCGTGCGTGTGCGTGTGCGTGCGTGTGTGTTGGAGTCCACGTGAATGCTTAGGCTGTGAATTTTGGAAGCAAGAGCTCCTGTCTGCCAGGGACCCTGTCCTGAAACACTTGTATTGCTGTTCACTGCAATTCTGTCCATGCTCGGCCTGAGGGAGAAGCAGCTCAGATTAATGAATATACATAATGTGGTACCTAGTCTTCCTTCTGTTTGTATGACAGAAACATGACCAAAAGCAACTTGGGGCGGAGAGACTTTATTTCAGCGAACAGCTTACAGTCCATCATGAAGGGCAAGTCAGGTGTGGTGGCGCACACCTTTAATCCCCGTACACTGGAGGTAGAGGCAGGTGGATCTCTGGGTTCGAGGACAGCCAGTACTACACAAAGAAACCAAAAAAAGAACTGAAGTAGAGACAGCGGAATGATGGTGTTTACTGGCTTGCTCTGTGTGACTGGCTCAGTTTGTTGTCTTTCTTCTGTACCCCAGCAGCGCCATCTGTCTGCCCAGGGTGGCACTGCCTACAATGACCTGGGCCCTCCCATATCAGCCATCAGCCTCCCACATCAGAGACATTTTCTCTGCAGAAGGTCCCTCTTCCCAGATGACCCTGGCCTATTGTCATTGTGACCAAAGACAACAGTGATATTTCCATACAGTGACATACTGTTAAGCCATAAAAAAATTATGAAGTATGGATTCATGGTAGAAGATACACACACTTGAAAAATAGGATGGTATATGAAATAATTACTCTCATAAAAACAACATGGTAATGTGATTCTGTATATAGCTCATGGATTGTGGATATGTGGCCCAAGTTGGCCTTGAACTATGGACCCTCGTCTTGTGTTTTTAAGTGGTGTAATTTCAGCGGTGATGGCAGCACACTACTTGCAGCTTATGAATTTGGGAATCTGCATACTTTGTAACTTCTCCGTCATTACACACTTTCTGTGAGAAGTCCTGTTGCTATGGTTCCTCTGAGCTGGGCTCACTGCTAACAGACAGGTGCAGCTTCATAATAGGCTTTGTTCCCATGATTAGAAATGCCGTACCTGAGTAGAGGGCATCATACCAGAGTAGGAACCTGCCACCACTGCCTGCCTGGAGAGGTGGCCCTGTGTATAGACAAGCAGAAGGGTGAATAAGCCCGCTGTCTGCAGAGCACAGGAGACCCAGATGCTCTGGACTGTCTAGAACATGGTCTGTGCTAGTCTTATTTTCAGTTTTGAATGAGTAAATTTATTAAGTATATAGCAAGCCAAAGTAAAAGAATAAATAGTGCTGGGTGGCATACACCTTTAGTCCCAGAACTTGGGGGCAGAGGCAAGGGGATCTTTATAATCAAGGGTAGCCAGGCTTACTTATTAAGTTCCTGGCCAGCCATGCTACATAGTTTGACCCTCTCAGAAAATCAAGGATGAGAGGCTAGGTAGTGTGGCACCTGCATGGGGCAGGGCTTCTTTAAAGGTGGCCAGTTGGAGTCTGCCCAAGAGAAGTTTGGGCAGAGCAGAGTCTATTCAGGGGAGACTTCTATAGAAAAACAAATTGCACATAGAACGCAGCACAACAGAACTGAGTTCCCAGTTAGGCTTTCTCTCGTTGACCGAGCTTCCACCTTCCACCTCTTTCCCACTGCAGGCGTTTTTTATGCCGTGAGATAAGCAGTCGTAACTTGTTGGGAGTGACTCACCCTCTAGCTGTTTTCAAGGCAGTTTGTTTACTCTTGAGGTTCTTTGGTGTTCTCTACTTGCTGTCACTGAGTCGGGGGCATACTGTTTGTCCTCAGATAGAGACCTTGGAGGACACCTGATGAAATCACGCTTGGTTCTGAAATTGGAGGGCAGGCAGCCCCTCTTCCAGAGCCAGCATCTCAGTGAGCCAAAACAATATTTGACAGTTTACCGGTAGAATGTACTTCCCACCAAGGTTCAGGCCCCGAAGGCTTTTCTGAGGCTGGGGATCAGTGAGCCTCTAGCTGTTAGCTGTACTCTGTCTCTTCTGATTACAGAAGAGATAGGTTGAGTTCTGGTGGTCAGAATTTTGAATAAACAGAAGGCCACTTTGTCTTTAAAGCACATTTGTAGGCATGAGACATAGCTCACTTGGTACAGAGCCAGCCTTGTATGCATGAAGCCCTGACTCCATAAAACCAGATAGAGTGGCGTTGGGCTATAACTCCAAAACTCAGAGGGTCAGGAATTCAAGAAATTGTAATTTTGAACTGCAAGTCAGAAAAAGGGAGCAAGCTGGGTTTGAGTCAGTGTAGAGGTTGAAGTTTAGCTATTTGAGTCCATTTTAACCCCTAATGCCTTATCTTTCTCTTTGCAGTAATCCAGTCCCTCATAGCACTGGTGAATGACCCCCAGCCTGAGCACCCACTCCGGGCTGACCTAGCTGAAGAATACTCTAAGGACCGTAAAAAATTCTGTAAGAATGCTGAAGAGTTTACAAAGAAATATGGGGAAAAGCGACCTGTGGACTAAAATCTGTCATGAGTGATTCCAGCAAGTTTGAGCAGAGACCCCGAGCAGTGCATTCAGACACCCCGCAAAGCAGGACTCTGTGGAAATTGACACGTGCCACCAACTGGCGTCTGCTTATGGCAGTTACTAACTTTCTACAGTTTTCTTAATCAAAAGTGGTCTAGGTAACCTGTAAAGAAGGATTAAAAAATTCAGATGTTCTAGTTCTGCTTGCTTTGTTTTAAAAATCACTGCTTTAGTCTACTTCAAAAGAATGGCATTTCTTTTCTTGCCCAAATTTACTCAAAGTTGCAGTTAGCCCGGAAGGTTTAAAGAAAAAGGTTGTGGTTTTTCTCCCCCTTCCCCCTTCGCTTCCCACTTCCACACCAAGCCTCCAGCTTCCTACAGAGGCGGCGGCAGCACTGGTAACTTTCTTCTGTGCCACACTGCCTGTGGGAATTAATAACTCAAGCCCCCCCATACCAGCTTATTGATGTCTTTAAAAAACTATAAAACATTATCAATACCCTGCCCCAAAGGAACATCCATGCAAAGGGAAGCCGTCTTTACATAAAATCTTAGCAAAGGGTTTCCACAGTAATAGACTCAACAGACAGACCCCATGGTCCATATCTGTGGTCAGACTGTGCTGGGTCTTTGTAGGGAACCCTGTTATGCCAGGTTTGTGGTGAGCTTGGAGGGAAGGTCTGCCAGCAGAGAATACAATGCACTGGTGTGGTGACTTTCTCTCCAGAGAGGCTGACAGTCAGCAGTCCTTCCTGCAGCTGTGGTAGAAGACCTGGTCATCACATACAGAGCAAAAAACCAATATTCTTTTGAAATTTCAAGCTTCTCTACCACCAAGCTCTGAGAGAATGTGCCATGGAGCTCCCACTCCTCGGCACAGCAGGCCACCACTGCCTCCCTCACGGTTTACCCTTGGCGGGGTCAGCCATGGTGGCCTCGGCCTCTTCCTCAGAGCAGCTGCTGGGGCAGCCTAGGAACAGGGTGGCTTTCCCCTCCCTCTGGACTCAAAGCCTTTCCAGTCAAGCTCCACTTGAAGCTCACTCAATAATATCCTTTCAATGTGTTTTTATATTGTTTTGATTGCCTTTTTTTTTTTTGTAGAAATAAAATTTGAGCTTAGAATTTATCATCAAATGAACTCTTGTCAAGATTTGAATGTTAATGTCTTTTCAAGGGAAGTGGGACTGTCCTTGAAGCAGTAGTGACTCCTTGAGGAAGCTGACGGCCTGACTGCCTGTGTTCACCAACTCACTTCCGCTACTAGGGGTCTAGATCCTGTGGAGAAGATCGCCTCAAAAAAAACTTTGCTTTCTGCTTTAACCTTAGTTGTATAACTTCGGGGCTACCTAGGCTCACAGACTTGGAAGACAGCTCTGGGTTTTCCTATAAAGAAGTGAGACATGTCCTCTCAGGCAGTGTAACACTATTTAGTTTTCCAAGTGTTTGGCTCCTGTGGTGCATACATGAACTATGCTTTAGTTCTAGGTATGCATGGGGCAGGTTTCTGGAGACTTCCTTATGCCCAGGATGGTCAGAGCCCTGGGCCTGTGTTTCTACGTCTGTCTCTTCATTGGCAGAAAAGTGACAATGGATTTTCTTTCACTCACATTCAGATTTGTAATAAAATGCCAAACTCTGTCAGAATTGTCCAAACCAACCACCGTTTTGTTGATGTTGCTTTTCTGAATCTAGAGATAGTCCAGCTGTCTCATTGCTTAGCTCTGCCTGCCTGTTACCCGTCACTGCTCTCTGCTCACCATGGGAGGGTACTCTTAGGCCAGCAGCCCCTCGCAGGGACTCAGCCCCGGCAGCAGAGGCCTGGCTTGGAGTCACTGGTGTCCCTCTGGGCTTGCATGCCCTGTCCTTTCCAGCCCTGTCCTGAGCAGGCTTTGAGCAAGCTGGCAGGGAGACCTGTGGAGCAGCAGCCAGCCACCCACACCTGACCCAAGTTGGCTCAGGAATTCACATCCCCCTGATTCCTTTTAGTGCCCGGATCTCGTCCTGCTCTTTCCACAATGGCAGAGAATAGGCTTTCTAAGATGCTGTGACCCCATTCTGTCCTTAATAAAAATGTTCTCAGACACTAGATTGGGTGTATGGGTTTCTTTGGGGATGGGCATTACTGGGGACCTATTTGGAGTCTAGAGAATAGTGACTGGGCTTCTAATCTTTCCTCCACTTCTCAGCCTCTAAAAGAGGCATGCAGGTGGTTCTATCTGCTAGGTAGAAGTAGATGGGGGAGTCCATACTGGAAAATCTCAGAGACCCTATAGATATCAAGGAGACTGATACGTCACTTCCATCCTTGTAGCCCCAAGAAAGTATGAAATTCATATAGCAAAGTTGAGAAGAACAAGTCAAGAAAAGAGGTTTGATCAAGGTCTCAGAATTCAAGATTAATGTATCTTAGACCTTTTCCTTGAATCATAGTCCTATCTGGAGACTCACTGGATCCCCAGATAGCTACTGCTAAAGCACTACAGCAGTAACCGCAGTTGGGCACAGACTAACCAGGCCTGTGACATGTGGGCACCAGATGTAATCAGGTGTACCTTCTCAGTTGTGTCTGCAGATCTTGTTGGAATACTTCCCGACACATCATTTTACCTTTGCTTTCAAACATTCCTGGGGCACTGCTGGCTTTGAACTCCCAATCATACTCCTTCCTTAGCCCACCTCACTATCCCTCCCTATCATGTTTCAAGTATTCCTAAGTCCCACTTCTATCCTTACCTTTTACTCCCCAAGGCTCCTATAGCCAAAGGCCCATGGCTTCCTCACTGCTGAATAAGCAGCTTGTAAGGCACTCACCTTTATTTGGTATGCCATTTTCTCTAGCCCTATGAGATGTGTCCCCACACATGCTGTGCAGTGAAGTCAGTTTGGCTTTTCCTGCCCTGCCCATGTCCAGTGTGAGCAAACAGCACTACCCCTAAAGAGTAAAGCTGAGGAAGAGACTGACTGCAGCATGGTGCCCAGCCCAGGCTATGCCTTTAAGTGTCATTTCCTGGTTGACTATACAGTTGAGTTCTTGACTCAAGACAGCAATCCTGGGAAACCAGACAGTGCAGACCACATACCCAGTGCTATGCCCAAGGTCCAGAGAAGGAAGCTTCCAGAGGACCTTCCTTTTCCTCCAGTGTGGCCTAGATCACACTGATTTTCCATTTGTAAGCTGGGCAGTATCCCAGCAGAGTAGAACTCAGCAAAGCCTTCTGAGCATTCCACTGTAGAGTCACTCCAAGGAGCTGTCTCTAGAAACAGATGAGGAAGTGAATAGAAAACTCGGTCACAGACATTACAGTATTGAACCTGCCCAAGCCAAGGTCCAGGAAGGTTATAATAGGCTGAAGCCTGTCAAAGGAATGAAGGCGAGAGAAGGAGCAAGATTCATCCCTTTAGAAAGGCACAGTGTCCATCAGGTCAAAGGCGAACTTGCTCTCCTCCTAGTCCCCCAGCCGCAAGACAGATGTCGGTCATGTCAGACTCAAAGCCCTGCTTTGCAGCTCCCACTGGGAGTGATGGTGCACACCCGCAATCCCAGCACTGGGAAGTGGAGGTGGGAAAACCAGAAGTTCAGTGTCATCACTTGCAATATTATCAATATGAAAGACAGCCCAGATGCCTTGCCTAGCATCCATGTGTGAAACCATAGGCTCAGTCCCCACTACCAAAAAGAGGATCATGTGGCATTCCATCTGCCTTTCCATCCCCCGAAATGTTGTGAGGCTGTGTTCTTCCCTTCTCCCTACTGCCCACAGACCATCATCAGATGTAGCTAGAATCCTAGTTACTCATTTCAGCAGGAGACTACTTTCCTGGGAAAATATAAACACTCCTCTAAGCTAGCAGATCCTCTTTCTATCCGTCCCCTGAAAGGCTTACATATAACAGATTACCTCTTTTTTATTTTTCCCAATAAAGACAACTGAAACTACTTCTATAGTATGTGTATAATGTCTGTGTGGCCTTGTGGCAGCCAGAGTGAGGACAACTTTTATTTGTTTTGTTTGTTTGTTTGTTTGTTTGTTTGTTTTTTTTCCCCGAGACAGGGTTTCTCTGTGTAGCCCGGGCTGTCCTGGAACTCACCCTGTAGACCAGGCTGGCCTCGAACTTAGAAATCCGCCTGCCTCTGCCTCCCAAGTGCTGGGATTAAAGGCGTGCGCCACCACCACTCGGCTGAGGACAACTTTTAGATGTTAGTTCTTACCTTCCACCAGAGTCCCAGGGATCAAACAAGTATTTTTATCAACTGAGCCCATCTTGCTGCTTCTCCCCCAGATAACCTCTTTTTAAATAAAAATTATGGTTATCATGTGCCTCCCCAGAACACCCTAACGAATCTTCTGTTCCCCTCCCTTAAGAAAGAAAAGAATGTAGGCATGGCTAGGGCACAGTGGTTCATGCTTGCAGTCTCAACTGGTCAGGGTGGTGGAGGATCCCTTGAGCCTAGGATTTGCAGGCCAGTCTGATCAATGTGGTAAGACACCACCTCAAAAACAACACATGTATCATGGCATGCATGTTACTCCCCCAACACAAGTGCATGTAATTTTTTAACTAAAGAATTTAAAACATGTAGGCATGCGCAGAATTGGATGTGAAGATGTTTTTGCATATCTTGGTCTGAGCCTCCAAGGAATTCTCTGTGTCCACTCGTTTCTCTGAAGGATACCTGGACACTTTATAAACCAGTCAAATCTGAAAGATATCATTTTATTAACACACCAGCTTCTTCCCACTGTTCTTAAACAAGTGGTTATAATTGCAACATGAACTGGCACCAAATAAACGCTCAGCTGGCCTATGTCTGGATGTCACAGACTGGGCCTGCCTGCAGTCAGGCAGCGCTGCCCAAGGTCAGCCTTCTACTCAGCCTAGAAGACCCAGGAACGGGATTAGTGGCTTTTCACTCTAGGAAGTCAGACCCTGTTCTAAGGCCTGGCTGAACTGGAGCTTTAGCCCTGGCCTTCATAGTGATAGGCAGTTTGTAGCTGGCCTTCGGTGTCAGAATGGGGAAGGCTCCAGAGTTGTCTCACAAGGGGACCCCTTCCCCCGGCCTTTTGGAATCCAGGTCGTCTATGGCACAGAGCTGCACACCATTTTGGGCCAGCCAAGCCCGCAAAGTGGGTGCTGTGAGAACGTGCAGCTCATGCAGCCTCTCCCAAGAACAAGAGAATGCATCTGGGCCCTCACCGCAGCCCCCTGCTGGAGGCACACTGGGGTATCCGGGATGTGCCATGAGCTCGGCAGTCAGGGCGTGGCCAGCAGGGATATCTTCCAGGGCCCGCGCCAGTGATCCCAAGACTCGGTGAGCAGACATATGCCGGCCACAAGTGCTCAGGCCCACAAAGGCATCGGTCCACCTGTGAGTGCCAGGATATCAGAGGTGTTGCCTGAGGTCGGGCTAAGTAGAGGGTGGAGCAGGACAGCAGGTCAACTCTTAACTTTGGGGGTGGGGTAGGGGGGGGGCGGAGGGGAGATTTGAGAAAAACCAACGAAAACGGGACCTATGGGGATGCGGCAGGATTGGATGGAGTTGGGGAGGCTGGTGCTCACCGCAGGCCGTGGCGAGAGAAGGGGCCGATGGCGGCCCGGGCATCGCGCTCCACAGTGCAGGCGAAGGCGCGCGCTGGCGCTTCAAGCCACGCGCAGCTACCCACGCCACGTTCTGCAGGCAGCCGTGTGAAGCGGACCCCATACGCCTGCAGCGCCTCGGCGAACACCTGACACACGCCTGCTCGGAGGGTGGGCGAGGAGGGGAGTCTCCATCTACCTCCCACCAACCCTGGAAAGAAGCCCCCGGCCCCACCCTCGACCTGGGCGCATCAAGCCACGTACCTGGGAGTACATGCACGTGCTGGTGACCGTCCACGTGAGTGGGAGACCTGCCCAACAACTCCCGGAAGCGGCTGAGTTGAGCTTCTAGTTCCTCCCGCACCTGAAGGGAGGGGTACAGACACCTTGAGCTTCGGGAAGCAGCCGCAAAACTAGGAGCTCCATCCATCTGGTGCCACGATGCGACTGTTCCAGCCTTTGAACTAGAGAGTATACTCAGCGCCCGCTTTTGACCCAACGACTTCCATGATACCCTCTAGGCTAAGATTTGAAGATCAAGACGAGTATCCCCCTGCAGTCACGCCTCCGCACCTGGGGCAAAGCAATGTCTCCAGCGGCTAAGGCCTCCCGAAATCCCATCTTGCCGAGAAAGAAGCCTTCCGGGCTGAGGAGCGACGAGGCGTTGTGGCGGGCCGGGCCCACCGGACGGCCCTCGGACAGGTTGGCGTGGAGACCCGTGGGAATGCTGTGCCTACGGGCGGAGCGCGAGAGCGAACACCGGCTGCTACCGAGCGGGAACCCCTAAACCCGCCGGGTCCTGTAGGGGACCGCCCTCACCTGCGGGCCAGCTCGGCCGCGCTCTCTGCGGCTGTGCCGTTGACCAGCAGTGACACGCTGGTCACAGTTCCTGCCAGGAAGGCCTCCACGATGCCCTCATCGCGCCGCGGGCAATAACCAAAGTCATCAGCGGTGACAACCAGCCGCACACGGGGAAAAGCCATGGCTGCCAAACCCTGGCTGGAGACCAGAGGGAATGGGTTGGAGCATCCAGACCCCGCCCTCGAACGCTGCCGAGGCCCCACCCCGACGCACACGCCTAAATGCGGCTGCACTCCGCCATTGTTCTCGCCACCTAGAGGTCTCTGAGTGTCCTGCAAACGCTCTGCAAATTTTTATTTATTTTTTTTGTTCGTGTGTATGCGTGTGTATGTGTGTATACATATACATCATATACCTATACTTATACCATATACATACACATATACACATATACTGTGTGTGTCTGTGGTGTGTGCGTCCGTGCATGCGCACACCTGCCTGCGGAGACCAGAAAAGGGCACAGGATGGTTGTGAGCCACAATGTGAGCACATACTGGTAATCAAACTTCAGTCCTTTGCAAGAACAGTAAGCTTTCTTAACCAATGAGCTATCTCTCTAGCTCAAAAAAAAAATTTTTTTTTTAATTTTTGAACTGTATTTTTTTTTTTTAATGGCAAAAAGAAGAAAAACACTCCAGAAAAATCCCCAGTGTTTACTGTTGCTAAGTTTCTGGGCAGTGTATTGTCCTTCCATTATTATTTTTTTTTCTTTTTTTTTTTCGAGACAGGGTTTCTCTGTGTAGTCCGGGCTATCCTGGAACTCACTCTGTAGACCAGGCTGGCCTCGAACTCAGAAATCCGCCTGCCTCTGCCTCCCAAGTGCTGGGATTAAAGGCGTGCGCCACCACCGCCCGGCTCCATTATTTTTTCTAAGAAGAAACCAGCCACCTACCCTTCTCCATCACTCAAAGTGATGCCAAGTTATCTCATTCTTGTAATGTTTCTCTTCTTTGTTTCAAACAGTCTGTTTCTCACTGATTCTCCTAAGAGGAGGCTTTTTCTTAGTAAAAGCTCTAAACAACAAGAAAACCAACAGATTTACTTAAGAAAGCACTAGTTCATTTTCACCTTGAGCTTAAGGAAACATTTACATCTATCACCTCACTTTTGGACTTTGTCCAGTAAGTTTTCTTACCTATGACTTACCTATAATCAATCACCATGGTGACAGCCATGTAATGTGGCTGTCTTGATACTGTTTTGAAACAGTCTTTTTTTGGGGGGGTGGGGTTTCAAGAAAGGGATTCTCTGTGTAGCCCTGGCTATCCTGGAACTCACTCTGTAGACCAGGCTGGCCTGGAACTCAGAAATCCACCTGCCTCTGCCCCCCCCCCCCCAAGTGCTGGGTCTAAAGGTGTGCACCACCACGGCCTGGCTATGAAAGTCTTTTTTGTTTGTTTGTTTGGTTGTTTTGTTTTGTTTTTGTTTTTTCGAGACAGGGTTTCTCTGTGTAGTCCTGGCTGTCCTGGAACTTACTCTGTAGACCAGGCTGGCCTCAAATTCAGAGATCCGTCTCCCTCTGCCTCCCAAGTGCTGGGATTAAAGGCGTGTGCCACCACTGCCCAGCGCTATGAAACAGTTTAAAGTATACCAGGCTGACCTCACTATTCATTCGGCTGAGGCTAGCTTTGAACTTCTGATCCTAGAGCTTCCACTTGCCCAGTGCTGGAACTACAGGTATGTGCTAACACACCTGGTTTATGTGGCACAGGGAATTAAACCAAAGACTTCATGCATGTTAGGCAAGCATTCTGCCAACTGAGAAGCATCCCCAGCTTGTCTTGGGTTTTCATTATAGGATGTCTGTTTCTTGGTTCAAGCCCATGATATTGGTAATTTAGTACTGTTTTATAGCCAAGAAACCTGAAGGTTCATGAGAGAGATGGAGCAGGAACTCTTCTCTACAGGTTGGAGCCTGACTTGCTCTGGTGTCATCATTCCTATCTGATCCCTGCATCATGGGCAGAAGGGAGAGAGTTTGATTGTAACAGTACCTGGTGATGCTTTGTAAGGGTTGGAGGCCTCGGAGAACCCTTCAGCCAAATTCTTGGCATAAACACTGCTGTGTTTAATCATAGTGATTGCTGAGCCATCGGGTGTCATTCAGTCACTGGGCCCCTCTGAGAAGCTGCTCTTGGAAAGGCCAGAGGCCTTGAGACAGTGGGGCCCTAAGAACCACAGATTGGGAAGAGAAAACTATTAACCACCTACTGTACCATGAATGGAGTTATTAGGAATTAGGGCTCACTGCTTTGATTCCTGCCCTAGAGAAGTGCACCTGTTAGACAAGAAAGAAACAGCCTGGCCATGGAGGATGGACTTGCTGTGGCTGTGGATATGTTGGCAATGGCAGGCTTTCTAGGATGAAGGGAGAAGGAAAACGGTAGAGGTGAGTTTATATGGAGCTTCCCTAAGGTGCAAAGTGTGTTGTAATACTCACTTGTGGAAGGGTGCTCAGCTCCATTATGAGGAACTGGTGTTGAGGGGCTAAGTCATATCAGCAAGAAAAAGCAGGGACAGGAGCTAGATTGTGCAGAAAACCAGGTCTCTTCACTTGAAAAGGAAGATGTGGGCTAATCCACACTGTATCGATGAGGAAAAGGGACTCTAAGAGGAAGCCAACGGAGTAAGAGGTCCAGGAATGAGCTGAGGAAGGTGTTTGAATCACAAGTTGAGGCTATCGCTTTTACCCTGAGGGATTAGAGAAACAAGCCCCAGATTCAGACCTCTTGACTGAATAAAGTCATATCTATAAACACCCCCAAGCACTACTTGGCTGGCTTGACAGAAAAAATCCAACAGTTGGGGGAGGAGCCAATCTGGGCCCCTCCCCCAACAATTGTGTCGGGGAGGATAGTGAATGAGAGGTCAGATTCTAGCCAATCAGGATGAGGTATGTAAATGAGCATCCTGGGGTGCTGCGGGGTAGGATTCCAGTGCACTGTGCGGTAGAGCTTTAAAGGGTGCTGAATGAGCGAACCCCTAGAAGCACATCAGAGACTCTGGTAAGCAGGTAGAGGGGCTCCAGGGCGCCTCTGGTCTGAAAGAAGGAAGTCTGGGCACACACTTCGACCCAGACACAGTTGCAAAGAAAAGGCAACGACTTGGGAATGTCCACAGATGAGTGACCGGTTCAAGCAGGGAAAGTTGGGATGTCTGAAGGACAGGGAAGTACAGGGAATGAGGGGCCCCTGGAGGCCTAGACCTACCTTTACTTCCTCTCCCCGCCCCATACAGAGGAGTCTGCATCTGTGCTGTGGAACCTGAAAAAGGAAGCAGAAAACGAATTTAATTATCCACATCATGGCGAGGTGCCGCCACCACTCAGGATATCTGGCTGACGATGAGGCTGCTCATGGCAACTATGTGGCTCCGGTAAGTATATCCAGCTGACCCAGCACTTGCCACTGCTTTCTCATGTCCAGCTGATCTCACTGGGTCACCTGGTGAAATCTTCATTGTAGCTTCTCCTTCCCTTATGCCTGCTTGCCGAGCCCTGATCACTCACTTCCCACTCCCCTTGACCCCAGATAGTACTTAGGTGGACCAGGAGCCCTGAGAAGGAGCATGCAGGACTCAAGCTGGAGACACAGGCTCAAGTCCTCAGCTGTCGCACAGCAGTGAAGACAGTGTAAGCCTGTGCTAGAGACAGAGAAGAAGGGCTCTCCAGAGAGGGCGCAGGGCTCTCCTAATTGCCCTTTCATACCATGAATACAGAGTTCCACTTTCAGGCTCCCAGCTAGGGCTGGCATATACGAAATATAGGCATTGGGAACCTTCAGGGCAACCCTAATAGGCCCATACTCAAACCCAAGATTACCTGATTCTAAGATGTAATTCAGGGCTGGTAAAATAGCTCAGTGGGTGAAGGCACTTTGAGTCAAGACTGATGATCTGACTTGGGGATGATCAGTCCATCCCCAAGATTCACATAACAAAAGGAGAGAACCAGTTACACCAAATTGTCCTCTGACTGCCACACCTGCCCTGAGATGCACATACACGCACACGTACCCATAAATAATTGTTAAAATTTTTAAAAATGCAATTCAGTGGTTGAACATTAGCATATCATGTTCAAGACCCTGGGTTTAATCCCCAGCATCAACCAGCCTGAAAACAAAAGGTTTTCCATTGCTCAGTACCAACCAGCTCCTGATGGCACCCTGGGAGGACTGCAGAGCTACCTCCTCACCCACTGCAGGGCATCCTGCCTGTTATGATAACCCTCTCTGTTCAAATGCAGCTGCCCAAGAAGCATCTGTTACCAGAAATGAGGCCAACCTGCAAGCTTGGGCGTGTACCACATCTACCATCAATGAACCCATACTCAGAGTGCCAGGGCCACCAGCAAAACCTTAGGCGCCCTCGGGCATTTTCTGGCTTCCTGGATTTCCTCACAGAGGGTCGGGTACTGGACAGCTTGCAGACAGTCGTGGAGCAGGCAACAGAACGTGTGGCTGCCATGAAGACAGAGGCTGGAGTGCCACTGGTGGATATACAAAACCCAGTGGAGGTGCCAAGTAGTAGGCATCGGTCTCGAGCCAGACCCAACATCCACACTGCGCATCATCGGCACCATGCTCGGCCCACCCTGTGTGCTGGACACCCAAACAACTACCCATCTTGTTCAAGCTCCATGTCTGACTCCCATAGCAGCATCACAGCTGGATGGCTGGGGTCCCACAGCCAAGACAGCGAGTTGGGTGCCAGAGGCATAGGCTCACTGCCACCTATGAGGGACAAACTCCTGCTTGAGAAAAACCTCAAGAGGTTACTACGACTGGAAAACAAAGGGGTGAGATCTGGTGCCATGGCTAAGGCTGGCAGAGGGGGGCTTGAGCTTAGGGACCAGGGCTAGGCCTGGATGGACACCTCTCAGCCTCTCTTTCTCTTTGCAGAAAGTCCTAAATCAACCCTGCTCACAGAGGGATTCCCTGCTGTGGGACTCACTGGGCAGCCAGACCAGCAGTCAGTGGACCCGGGAGCAGCCCCTGTCTTGGTTCTCTGGGCTATTGGGTTCTGGTTCAGTCACCCCGGAAACTTCAGAATTGGGACTTGGAGAACAGGAGATCATTTTCCTCAAACAAGAGTTAAACAAGGAGATGAAGTCACTGCTGAACCAACCAACATCCTTCAACTTGCCTACCTATTGTCCACTCAGGGAACCCCACCGTACCCTGGACTTCCTGGCCGAGCATCGGCTCTTTCCTGCCCTGCAGCGTGTGGTCAGCCAGGCTGTAGACAAGCTTAGCCATGCCTGCCGCCACAATGGCTTCCCCCTCTTCCCTGTTACCTCAGAGGCCACTCCAGTGCTGCCCGGGAACTCCGATCTTCTGCAGCCCAGCTCTAAGGCTTCCATACCTACCAACAGGGAGGCTAGAGGAGAGCCTTGTGATTCTCCCACCACAGCCTCCAGCCCTAAGACATCTCGCAAAAAAAGCAAGAGCAGAAGGGGCTCCCCATCTAACGCAGTCCAGATGGCTACCAGATTCAGGCTCAAGGTGATACCTACAGAAGTCTCTAATGTCCCTATCCCCTCATTCCACTCCATGCAGGAGCCCCCTAACTCTGACCTCAAATTGCAGAAACAAACTATGGCCTCAAACTACAATCATATATCTCAGCCCTGTCATGGCCTGCACCTCACCCTGCCTGCCCCTGGGATCAGAGTGGAGGTGGCCTCCTGCCAGAGACATCTTAGGGGCCCAGTCCAGCATCATCTTGCCTCCCCCTGCCGTCTTCATTCCCATTTCCCTTTCCCTACGTTCCCCCCGTTCCTTTCTTTGGGAAGAAGCTTTTCCACTTCCCCTCCTTCACTGTGTCCAGAGGTGTCCTCAAGGGCAGGGCTGGGGGGTCTTAGAGGAACATTTGAAGGGAAGGGGCTCCTTTATCCACCACTTCTAGTAGCCACTATTACTGGCAGGTGCCCAAGGATAAGATCTCTTGCCTTGCATTGCAGAATACTTCTGAGGTAGATAGAAGCTGTTTGGGGATCAGGTATCCTAGTCCATCTATTTCCAGTTTCCAGATGTTGTCAAAGATTAATAAAGGCTATTTTTTTACCCTGATTTTTTTCTTTTTCTTTTCTTTTTTTCTGAGACAGGGTGTCACAAAGCCCAGGCTGCTCTCAGGTTCATTATATAGTAGAGGAAGACCTTGGACTCGTGATCCTCCTGGCTCTACCTCCCAACCTCCCAAATGCTGGGGTTATAGGCATGCATCACCATGCCTGCAATTCAGACTTTTTGTTGGTGCTGTTTTGTTTTGTGAACCTCAGAGGTTCCCCTACCCTTCTCTCATGGATATAAGCTTTTTAATGGTTTGGGTTTGTCTGTTTGTTTCCTTGCTTGCTTGCTTTTTAGGACAGGGTTTCTCGTGTAGCCCAGGATGTCCAGGAACTCACTCTGTAGAATAGACTGGCTTGGAACTCAGAAATCTGCCTGGCTCTGCCTCCTGAGTGCTGGGATTAACTAAAGGCGTGTGCCACAGCTGCTGCAGCTGCTGGCACCGCTGCCGCCACCACCCAGCTGGATAGGAGTTTTTACCAAGAGGGCAACTCTGTATTCTAAGGTCAGGTGCCCTCTAATCTAGCTTTAGGACTCTCTAGTCTTTCTGCTCCATAAAGGGAACGTTGGTCAGGAAGTATATGTGAAGGCATAGATGACCTGACCCTTGGAGGTCTCTGAACATCTCTCAACCTACCATCATCAGGGCAAGATGTAATTCCTTCTGAACACAAGCTGCTGTACAAGCTTTCAGGAGCATGGCCTGCTCAGGCTGCTGGGCTCTGCTCTAGACCTGACAGGTGAGGCACACAGAGTGAATGTTACGGTAGGGTAGATGTAGCAGGTTTGTATCCTGGTGTGATGAGTATGGCTTCCCTGACTCTAACTGGGGATGATCGGCTAAACAGCCAAGGAGGGTGTAACAATATGCTGTCACAGGGCAGCAGGGGATGACAAGGGTTAAACGTCTCCTTTTCTCTCCTTGGCTGTTGCACAGAGCCCCAGCACCAAGTTTTCGAAGAGGAAGCCTCTGCCCTCCATCTCATCTGTGTCCAGCTTGTCCTACATCTCTAACCCCTGGTTTGAGGAACTCACTAACTTCTTGGTTGAGCAGGCAGTCTCCTTGCTTATCTGCAAGTACAAGTTTGAGGAAAGCCTCAATAAGCAGCTGGCTTCATCTCCTTTCCTATCACTGAGGTTCTCATGGACATCTTTCTGGGCTTCAAGAAGGTGAAGGGCACCCACATCCGCCTGTCCTCGGACATCAACTGGACCTGTCTTCTGCGTAAGCTGGAAGAAGCTGAGTTGGCACGGCAGGCCCTAAGACGTGCCTCCAGGTCAGGAGTCTCTCCACATAGTGCCTCCCGTGTGGGCACCTCCTATCATAGCACAGAACTCACCTCCATGCAACCGGAGGTTACTGGTGACATAGATCAGGACCAGTCTCCAGAGTCCCGCCTCTCCTTCGGCCCTGAGCTGCCAATTCGACAGCTATTCAGCCCTCGGGACCCTGGGTCCGGCCAGGAACAGACACCTAACATGAACCTGTCAGAAGTCAGGCCCTCTGTGATCTCCCATGCCGGTATGGGCTCTAGATCCTCCAAGTCCAAGGAGGTGGTGAACACTGAAGAGGGTGAGGGAAGTGAAGAGGAGGAGGAGGAGGAGGAAGAGGAGGAGGAAGAAGAGGAAGAGGACAGAGGAAGTGAGGAGGATGAAACCAAGGATTTTTCTGACGGTGAGCAAACACTTCCTAGCCCAGCTTCACATGAGTTGCAGGACTTTATGAATAATACCATCACTATAGTGAGTCCCAGTGGCTCCCCATGAGACCTCTGTGAGACACATAGAGTACTCCAGTGCTTGTCTCCTGTTCTATCCAAGTAGCTGGCCACCCAGCCAGCCTCTGTCCTGAGTGGGGGTCAGGATGACTGGGTGCTCAGGAGGAGTTCTGCTAATGTTATCAAGGGAGCAAAAGAGACAAATTGAAATAAATTACATGTTGGTGGACACAGCTGTCTGGTCCTGGTGTGTTATCTTCCTTCCTTGCCCCTGGATGCCTGCCTCGGAATAGCATCTTCAAGGTGAGCCAGCCCTGATGTTGTTACATGAACTTTTCCTTAGGATACAAGATAGGACACCAATGATACACAAAAGTAATGATTTTACCAAGGTTCAACTTGATGAATTAATGATTTTATTGGCTTTACAGAAGAATAGATGAATGATTACTTACAGAAGTGGGAGTGATCCCCTAAACGCCTCCTTCACCAAAGTCTCACCCCAACGTGGCTAGTGACATCTTCAAAGCTGCATAGATAGACCCCAACCCAGACTCCAGTTCTTCCACCCTGTCTAGACTCTAGTGCAGTGATTCTCAGCCTTTCTGATGCTGACACTCCTTAATACAGTCTCTCATGTGGTGACCCTAACCATGACATTATTTTCCTTGTTACTCCATAACTGTAATTTTGATACTGTTACGAATCATAATGTAAATATCTGATATTCAGATGGTCTTAGGTGGCCCCCATACAAGGGTTATTTGACCACAAAGGGACATAGCCCACATTGAGAACCACTTCTCTAGTATCTTCAGAGACCAGGAGACCTTGGGCAGAGCAACAGATGGGAAGGAAGGAATGGACTCCATCTTGAGGAGCCCTATAAAGAGTCACAGCTGTGCAGATGAAGACAGTGGTGGCTGCTGTGTTTAAAGGACAGGTGTTCTACAACACCTGGGGACAGTTGGGCTTCACGACAGCTGGTCCTGCTTTGACTCCAGAGCTGTTTGCCACTTCCTGCCACTCTTCTTTTTTATTTTTTATGTTTTTTTTTTTTTTTTGTTTGTTTGTTTTTTGAGACAGGGTTTCTCTGTATAGCCCAGGCTGGCCTGGAACTCAGAAATCCTCCTGCCTCTGCCTCCTCTGCTGGGATTAAAGGCGTGCACCACCACTGCCCGGCCCTGCCACTCTTCTATACCCTACTCTGCAGCTTTATAGCTCTTCAAGCTCTTCAACTTCCATGCATCATAGCTTGCAGGGAGCCGAGGAAGCCCTGCATGCAGGAAGTCCTGAGCGGATGTGTATTTTGACATGAGCACCACAGCTTGTCTAGAACTCCAAGACCAACTGACCAATGGGAAGTTGACAAAACCATTACACTCATACATAGAATGGTCTTGAGAGGGATAGCAAAGCATTCTCCATAAGTCAAATTTTGAGTATTTATGAGTGATTGATCATTGTGTGCAAAGACTAGCAACTGCAGTTTCCTTCCAGTTGTTTACTGTGGGAAAACCCTGCTAATTAAGGTCAAAGTCTACCATTGGCTGGATAGCCTTCTGGAGTTTGGTGCATAATGGAGAACTGTAGCAGAATTTTCTCCTAATTAATTGATTGGATAATAAAGACGACAAGAAGCCAATCGCCAGGCGAAAAAGAGGAGGCAGGCCTTCCAGGTCCGAGAGAGGAAGAGGGACATGGGAGGAAGAAACAGCCTTTTTGTACGGTGAGGCAGGATCGAGAGGAGCAAGATGTAGACCAAGAACTGTTCTGCCAACGGAAGATTTCCAACATAGTTGAGTTTAGGACGATAGATTCCGAACTCAGGGGTTGTGTCATCTGTTGATTCTAAACTAAGATTGTCTGGTATTTTCCATTCTTGGCGACTCAAGTGGGCCGGAGGGAAAGAGTATAGCTGGGGTGGAATTCGCCAAGACTTTGGAACTGGAAGATTGGGCAAGGACGGAACTCCAGGGAGAGGTAATCATAGTGGAGTGCAAGGGCTGGGGAGAGCGCACCCGCAGCTGTGGGAACTTGGAAGTTCAGTTGAGCTCTGGAGAGGTAGACCGGTGTTTATGGGACAGGTGTTGGCTAGAAGAAACACATGGTCTCGGGCTATGTACTGGGATGGGAACAGACCAAGACCGCCAGTGCCAGTGATTAGCTGGGTTAGAGTGGATTGTTTTTTATAATTACTGGCAACAGATGACGCCCTTGATTGGCAGGGCTTCCCTTTCTCTAACCTTGTCTGGGGCGTTCACCACCTCCCCACCCCCCAACACCTCTACATGCATAATGTCACGAATCCTTAGTTAGATTTTCTCCCGTTCAGCTAGCATCTGAGATTCCTGAAATGCTTCCCCATACTAATGATTTCAGGACCCTAAGCCCTCAGCCAGTGACCCTTTGCCTATCCTGGACGCTCTTACCCTCAGTTCCCCCAAATTATATAAGCCTTGAATCACCTCAAGTAAAGTTGATTTGCCTCCCTGCAGCCCGTCCCTGTGTATCTTCACCGTACATACTCACAGGCTTCAGCACCCCTGTCTATCTCTGCTTCCTTTGCCCTCTTGGCCTACACTTCCCGAGGGTAGGGAGGGTGTCACATTTACAACCTGACACTGCTCATCTATGGAGACCTCCTACTGGCCAAGCTTTCCATCTGTGTTGAACATAATAAACATGTTAAGGTTCCCAGTTGTGCCAGGTAGAGAACCGCACTTTATCCCAGCTTTGTTTTATATGTGTCTGGATGTCTGTCCTTTATATTCTCTTGCTGCCCCTAGTCAGGGTTTTGGGACCCAAGCCTTTCAGGTAGTGGCAATGTCTGCTTTGGGTGTATTAGTCTAGTGTAACAGAACTTATAAAATGAGTATGAATATATATATATATATATATATATATATATATATATATATATATATATATGGAAAGATTCATTAGAATGGTTAACAGCCTGCAATCCAGTTAATCTAACAATGGCTGACTATGAATGGAAAATCCAAGATTTCAGTAGCTGTTCAGTCCAGAAGGCTGAATGTCCAGCTGGTCTTATACACTGGAACCCTGAAGAAGTAGGCTCTAATGCCAGCGCAGGAATGGACTTGCTAGAAAGGAGAGAGCAAGCAGGCAGAGGGCAAAGGCTTCCCTCTGCCATGTCCTTTGATATTAACTTTTAGCCAGAGGTCTGACCCAGATTAGATCTGGATTAAAGGTGGGTCTTCCTACCTCAAAGATCCAGATTAAAAGTGGATCTTCCCACTTCAATTTAAGCAAAAATCTCTCATAGGTGTGTTCTCTATTTTTAGGGTATTAGTTAATTCCAGTCATAGTCATGCCAACTAAGAATTGCCATCACAGAAAGTCTTCCTGAAAGGGTCTACAGGTTCCCTCCATGGAGCTCAGGGATGTGGGAAGACACAACTGTAGAGTTAATTCACTCTGGCTACACCCACACTCTTAGATTCAAGGAGAGTTTGGTTATCTGTTATTCTGAAGGACTAAGGCCTAGGGTAGGTGGATCAGGGATCCATTTGTAGTAGAGGCCTTACCAATCCTATGGTTGATATGTCCCACTGGGCTGACCCTATTCCAAGGAAGGACTGTAGTTAGGACAAACCAAGGGATTCTGGGTTCTGGCTATTCTTTCTCTTTCTCTCTCTTTCTCTCTCTCTCTCCTCTCAATATTTATTTTATGCATATGAGTACACTGTAGCTGTCTTCAGACACACCAGAAGAGGCATCAGATCCCATTACAAATGGTTGTGAGCCATCATGTGGTTGCTGGGAATTGAACTCAGAACCTTTGGAAGAACAGCCAGTGATCTTAACTGCTGAGCCATCTCTCCAGCCCAATTCTGGCTATTTTCACTGATTACTGAAAACATATATAAAATGTAGAGACTGACCTTTGAACTGTCTTCCAGAGACAAGAAAATCCAGTGAGAAGAAAAATGCTAAGAGAGGGACCCTTGATTCTCAAAGACAACGGCTGCCAATTACCATCACTGACAGTTCCCACTACCAAGTCCAAAAAGCATCTACCACAGCGTTAGAGATCTACATATCTGGGAGACTGGGGAAAGTCCCCTTTGGAAATCACTAATACCTTATGCTAGAAACATGTGTCTTTAGCCCATGATCAAATGATCTCTTGGCAGCCCATTGAGGCTGACAGGCTGAAGTTCATGTGCGTGTTTTTAGCCATTCATGTCTGAAGCTGGAACATTCTAAATGAGCATTCTTCCTACAATGTCTGTCCTGTATGTGGCCTTCCTAGATTCAGTCATCTAGCCTGAAGCTTGCCCCCTCACTTTGTCTTTCTTTCTCTTTTATGTATATGGAACTTTTTGTCTGCATGCCTGTCTGCACACTAGAAGAGAGCAATGGATCTCATGGGGCTACCATTATAAATAGGTGTGAGCTGCCATGCAGGACCTCTGGAAGAGCATCCATGCTCTAAATGATGGTACCATTTCTCCAGCCCTGAATTTCACTTTTCTTAAGCCTCAGAGGCCAGCCACCACTTCCTAGAAGCGAGAGTGAGACTGCTGGAGTTTCTGAGGCTGTAGCTGAGAGACCTGCAAATGACTCAGTTCTCAGTTACTCTGCGGACAGAGTGTCACAGTGCCTGCATAGAGGAGGGAAAATAGGCACAGTGGCCTTCGCTAACAGGGATGAGAGGAACACATACCTTTACCTATGCTAACAAGCTCAAAGCGGGAGATGCTGTTCACTACTGCATTTGGAGACCAGCTACAAACCCTTCAATACTTGGTTGGACCTCCATGACTCTTCTGACTCAAGCTGAACTACTCAAACTGTCTGGAAACTCTGAACCAAGAGGCAAACTATGATTGGAAGGTGGAGAGCATTGGAGATGCCATGATCACACCTGTGCACCTCCTCACAGGGTGAGCACAGGACTGTGGTCTGCAGGGGAGGCACAAGGAGGAAACAATTCTTGCCCTGTGTCATGAAGAGCCTACAGCTTTGGATCAGCAGGACTGGCCCTTTCACGAATCCCAACTGTTTGCAAATAATACAGATTTTGGGGTGGGCCAATTCAGCCCTGGATCTGGGCCTGGGTGGTAGCTGAGGTGATCAGTGAGCACCCCTCTCCACTGTCTGCACCACCAGGATTAACTCACTGCACTGCTCCAACTAGGCTACCCAACCCCTCATGGTCAACTCTCATGCTCTCACATTCTCAGGGCTGGCTCATCCATACCCACACCTCCACAGCTAGCTCCACTGCACTGCCCAGTCAGTGGCCCACTCAAGTGTTGCAGTCTGCAAGGGGTTGGGTCACCTCTCCCACTCTCACACCCTTAGGGCTGGCTCAACCATGCCCCCTGGGCCAGAGCCAGTACTACTGTGATGCCCAGGCAAGGCGAAGGCCCCAATGTCCCAAGTGCTGCAGCCCGTGAGGGACAGAGACAGCTCTCTTGCTCTCATGCTCCATAACACTGGGCAGCAACAGGATAACCACGAGGAAGCCTGGTGAGGATCCAATCTTGATGATGTCACAGAAGCCAGAGATCTCGAACCAGACCAATGATTCATTGCAATGAATATTCGCAAGTGAAGATGTGTGGACAGAGGGGTATACTGTGGGACAGACTGACATAGTACAGCTTCCATGACCAGATTTTTTTCTATGTTTTGGTTTTGTGTGTGTGTGTGTGGTTTTTATTTTGTGGGGAGGTTTCAGGGGCAAAGTTTGGATATGAGGGACAGGGAAATGAGCAAGACTGGGGTATATGATGTGAAACTTACAAAGAAACAATAAAAAGTATAATTTTGCCGGGTGGTGGTGGCGCACGCCTTTAATCCCAGCACTTGGGAGGCAGAGGCAGGCGGATTTCTGAGTTTGAGGCCAGCCTGGTCTACAGAGTGAGTTCCAGGATAGCCAGGGCTACACAGAGAAACCCTGTCTCGAAAACCGCCCCCCCAAAAAAGTGTAATTTTAATTTTTTCTCTCTTTACTTTTAACGATGGTTCTTAAACGCTTTAACCTCCCTTCTAGCCTACCACCTACCAGAAGTGGAAAAGAAAGGATATGGGGAAAGTAGGCCTGTTTAGAAATTGTTCTTTAGAAATCTCATCTGTGTTGCCAGGAAATCAGCAGTTTAGTTCACAGGTCAGTAGTGGCAGCTGGATTCATTCACAAACAGTTCCAAATATACCAGCAGTCCAGTTTGATAGTGTACAGTGACACAACCTAGCAGGATCAGCCAGACATCATCCCAATCCAAATGAGTCAGCAGGAGTGACCAGGACCAATAGGAATGCCAGGACATGTTCTTAGCTGTGCCACTCTCAGTGAGGGAATATCAGCGAAGAGAAGAGCCAAGACCAACAAGCGTTTAGCTATGTAAGCAAGCCAAGCTCCTGTCACTGTCTATTGGGTCCTTTTTATACTCTCTCTAAACATCACGTGTCCTCCATGGGTCTTGCCTAACCAAGTGTCTTGCCTCAGCACATGAGTCTGTCTCAGCTGACATCACTCTGCCAATTGGCCAAGTCTGTGGAAGTGGCAAGATGCTGAGACATACCACCACCAGAAGATTTTTGGTATGCTTCTCTCTATGGAGTCCTGACAAATGGAGCTCAACTATGCAACGTAAGATGGACTAATATATGTGTGTTGTTAGCCGAGAATCCTTTATCCATATCCTTTCATGTATTTGTTTTAGCAAAACATCCTTTCATCTGAATGTTCCTTCACGAGTCTGCCTTAGCCTTTCATCTATGTCCACTTCAGCAAAACGTTCCTTCATGTGTTTGCCCTAACAAATATCATCCAACACAATTGACTTTCCAAAGAACCCTGAAGTTGTTTCCACTTCACAAAGTAAAACAAAACAAAACCAACCAAACAAACAGAGAGAGAGAGAGAAAGAGAAAGAGAGAGAGAGAGAGAGAAGGAAACAATTATAAAATGTCATGCGGTGAGGCCCCATAAGAGTTCAAAGAAATATTGGTTCCCCTATTTTGGTTCTGGAGTGTCAGCAGTCTTCCTTTTTTATTTTTTAATTTTTAATTTTTTTTTGATTTTTCGAGACAGGGTTTCTCTGTGTAGCCCTGGCTATCCTGGAACTCACTCTGTAGACCAGGCTGGCCTCGAATTCAGAGATCCACCTGCCTCTGCCTCCCAAGTGCTGGGATAAAAGGCGTGTGCCACCACTGTCTGGCAGCAGTCTTCCTAAAAGAAAATCCAAGAGAGTCCCAAAAATATAGTTTTGGGGATAACAGAGCATTCTTAATGGATACAGGCTATGAACATTTTGCAGGAAGTTGAAACAAAGGAAATTTTAAAAGGAGAAATGGAAATTACAAAATGATTTTTATAGTAACAGTCATTGGCTACAAGGATTAGAAGTAAACATGGTACCAGTCTGAGATTAAATAGGGAATATGATGCTCTTGATTATGAACAACACACCTGAAAAGAGAGAACCTCAGCTGAAGAACCACCTCCACATCATTGCCCTGTGGGATTCATGTGGGTATTTTCTTGATTCCTAATTGATGTAGGAGGGACCAGCCCAATGTGGGCAGTATCAGCCCTGGGAAGGTAGTCCTGGGTTTTATACAAAAGCTAACTGACTGGGCATATAGTGGTGAATGGGGAATGCCTTTAGTTCTAGTACTTGGGAGGCAGAGGCAGGCCAATCTTTGTGAGTTTAAGGCTAGCCCTGTCCACAGAGTGAGTTCCAGAACTGCCAGGGCCACAGAGTGTATTCTTGTTTCAAAGACAAACAAACAAAACCAAAAACCCCAACAAAACAACAAACCAAGAAAGCCATCTGAAACCAGGAGACAGAAGCAGGAAGAACTTTGAGTTCAAGGCCAGCCTAGTCTACAGAACAAGTTCTAGTACAACCAGAGCTGAGACCCTGAGAGAAAACAGAGAGAAATCCTGTCTTGAAAAATAAATATAGCCGGGTGGTGGTGGCGCACGCCTTTAATCCCAGCACTTGGGAGGCAGAGGCAGGTGGATTTCTGAGTTTGAGGCCAGCCTGGTCTACAGAGTGAGTTCCAGTACAGGCCATGGCCGGCCTCTACCTCTCTGCTCTCTCTCTCTCACTCTCTGCCTCTCTACCCTCCTGGCTCCCCTCCCCATGCCCTGAATAAACTCTATTCTATGCTAAAAATAAATAAATAAACAAAAAGCTGAGCACAAGTAGAAGCAAGCAAGCTGTAAGTAGTCCCTCCTCCATGGTCTCTGCTTGAGTGTTCTCTAACAGCAGCAAAGCAAATGGAAGCAGGCAGCTTCTAGGCAGCTGTCCTTGTAGAGATGTTCCTGTGAGGTAGCGGTGGCCTTTGTGAAAGGCTGTCGTTCTGGCTGAGCCTTTTGTAAATTATTCTTGTCGGACATACATACACCAGATCCACTCTTTCTCAGCCTCATATTTACATGTTAGTTTGGGTTAAAGTCTTGACAAACGACTGTTTTGATTCTAAGGATTCTGACACAGCTCACTTAGAAACCTGTTGTCTCTCTAGGAGGATGACCTCAGACTTCCTCTTGAACTTCTTGCCTCCACTATTTGAGGGTTGATTTACTAAGGATCAAACCCAGGATTTGCACTTGATGGACAAGCACTTACTCAACTGAGCTACATCTGCAGCCTGAAACATAAACTTTGCTGAGCATCTAGGTAGTGCCCTAAGTACATGCTTCATCAGCTTCTTAGGAATGTAGCCTGGAGGGGCAGTTCTTTTGTGAATACCCAAAAATAGATGAATGGATAGTGTGTGTGTGTGTCTCATCCAGCAACCTTAAGATTCCTCCACCGAATGACTCAAGTAGCTACGTGGCTAAGAGAATTCAGAAACCATGCGGTCCAGGAACTGACGTGATTCAGTGCCAGTTTGATTAACTCATGGGGCTAGGAGATTTAAATAACTTTGTTATCTGTCTACTTTGAGACCACAACAATCTCGTGATTCACACAAGCGAGTCTAGACTACAATCTGTAGCTTTAGCCCGAGGTCTGAGTGGAAGGACACGCAACTAAAGTTTAGGGGTCCAGGGTCAAAGGGGTTCCTGTACCTGTTACTCCCGGGGCTTTCTAACGGAGAACCAAGTAACTAGAGGCAACCAACCTCGGCGTGCACCTCTCTATGGCCTCTCGGGGGACAGTCGCCGCAGCCACTACTTTATTGGCGGGTCCTCGGAAGCGTGGACCAGTTAAAATCCTCCTGGTGTCTCTAGCCCCCTCCCAGCTACCTCCTTGGAAGCTGGGGGTGGGGCCGCTGCACACGATCCAATAGTAGTGCAGGAGGAACGCGCGCGCGCAGACGATTGGCTGCCGTGGGAGGGCGCTGTCAGAGCCGGATTGGCCGCTGTTGAGGACGGAAGCTCAGAGGTGCGGAGCAGCTGGAACCCGGCCGGCTGGCGCGATGTGGGGCGCGAGCCGCGACAGGGTAGCGGGGCCGGCGCTGCTGGGGCTGCTGCTGGCGCTGTCGGTGCGGAGCAGTGGCGCGTCCAAGGCCAGCGCCGGGCTAGTGACCTGCGGGTCAGTGCTGAAGCTACTCAACACCCACCACAGAGTGCGGCTGCACTCACATGACATCAAATACGGATCCGGTGCGCAGGGGTGGGGGCTGGAACCGCCAGGGGGCGGAGGCTTAGAGACCAGGTGGTCTTTGCGGGGTCTGTGGGTTGTCAGGGAGCCGGGTGGTTGCGAGTCTAGACTCGCTTGTGGGTTTTGACAGACAAGCCGCAGGGAGTGAGAATGCGCGGGTGGCGGGGGACTAAGGATCCGGCCTGGGCTGGGGTGAGCCCTTTGGATCCTGGAGTGGTAGGGGCTGAGGGGGAAACTTTTTAGTGTTCAAGACGAGGGTCTGGAGGTCTGTGATTAACAAGAGACCACGGGTGGGGTGGGCTGTCCCTCTTCAGGCAGCGGCCAACAGTCGGTAACCGGCGTGGAGGCGTCCGACGATGCCAATAGTTACTGGCGGATTCGCGGCGGCTCCGAGGGTGGGTGCCCGCGCGGGCTCCCAGTGCGCTGTGGGCAGGCAGTGCGGCTCACGCACGTGCTCACCGGCAAGAACCTGCACACGCACCACTTCCCGTCGCCGCTATCCAACAACCAGGCAAGCCCCGTTCCGAACCCCGCCGAGGCTGCGCAGGGCAGGGACCGGAATGACAGTGGGAAGGAGGTGTGCGGGAGGGATGTAGGGGAGGGCCCCCGAGAGGGGACTCAGTCTCAGCTACTGTGAGTTGAGAGTTTCTATTCAGAAGTTTATGGAGGTCCTGCTCTGGGTCCTGTCTCCAGAAACTTCCTCCACCGTGTTAGAAGTACTGAAAGAGAAGTCAGTGCGATTAGTTCCTATTTGGACACAGAGGTGGACACACACAGAGCAGATAATGGGAAATTGCAGGAAGAAACTCAGGCTGGGCCTGAAAGAGAAGTGGGAGCTTCTTCCTACTCCTTCCCCTCTTGTGGAAGAGCTTCTGCTAAAACGCAGGGCTCTTTGCAGCTGGTCTGGGAGGAACATGGGGAGAATCTGACAGTGCTTTGGGGGAGTATGAGGGGGAAAATATTGGATAGGGAACTCGGCCATTAGCCTGGGAACTTGGGGAGTAAGGCCAGTGGGTATTACACAGACTGCCACAAGATGCTCTATGCACCTGAAGAAACCTACAATGGGGTGGGAATCCTTTTTTTTTTTTTTTTGAGACCATATTTCTCTATGTAGCACTGGCTGGCTGTCCTAGAACACACTATGTAGACCAGGCGGGCCTAAAACACCCAGAAATCTGCCTGCCTATACCTCCTGAGTGCTACACTTAAAGCTGTTTGCCACCACACCTGGCTAGGGCTGGACTCTTGGCTTCCATTTTCCCAGTTGTGGATGCTGAAATGTTAGGGAAAGGACCAGAGGCTCAGGATACTAGGTGCAAGTATTCCAGCTAGACATGCAGCTCAGGGCAGTCTGTGCCCTGTGTGTGACTGTCTCTATACCTTACACTCTCAGGAGGTGAGTGCTTTTGGGGAAGACGGTGAGGGTGATGACCTGGACCTGTGGACAGTGCGATGTTCTGGGCAACACTGGGAGCGAGAGGCCAGTGTCCGCTTCCAGCATGTGGGCACCTCTGTGTTCCTGTCGGTCACTGGTGAACAGTATGGTAACCCCATCCGTGGGCAGCATGAGGTACATGGCATGCCTAGTGCCAATGCTCACAACACGTGGAAGGCCATGGAAGGAATCTTCATCAAGCCTGGAGCAGATCCCTCCACAGGTCACGATGAACTCTGAGAGCTGGGTGGATGAAGGGAGGGTGACTGAGTGGGAATCCGCAGGGCCACTCTTGTGTAAGACTTTGTTTGTAGGGGCCCTCAAGTGCCTTTATGATTAAAGAATGTTTGTGATCATTTTTGCTGTACCCTGGGGAAGATCTGAAGATGCCAGCCATAATTGTCCAAGTTACCATCTCACCTGTCTCAAGCACCTGTTGAAGTTGTTTTTGAGACTGTCTCACTATGTATCCCTGGCTGGCCTGGAACTCACAGAGATCTGCCTGCCTCTGCCTCCTGAGTGCTGGTATTAAAGGTGTACACCACCACAACTCGCCACAACCTGTTTAATAAACTAATTTTTATTACTAGTGTGAGTGCATGAGATGTGTGTTTGCTGCCACCTGTACCTCAGTGCATGCATGGAGGGCAGAGAACAACTCTAGCTAGTCGCTTCTCATCTTCCACCTTTGTGTTGGTTCCAGAGATGAAACTCAGCTTGCCAGCATTACATAGTATACACTAGCTGCTGAGCCATCTCCTTGGTCCCAGACCTTTTTGGGTGCCTGTCCCTGCATTATAACACTGCCCTGAACTGTGATCTGACCCATCTACCCTACAGTGCCCTCATAGCAACTGACCTCATTTCCCAGGACTTGATCTTAGGCAACTTTTCTATTGAATGGCCTAGGCCACAGGGCCCCTGCCAATTGGGATGGGCTCGAGCTCTCCAGTTCCCTCATCTCTTGCTGTCAGGACCCCGTTCTTCTGGTGGTTGTGGCAGTTTTGAAACTTATCTTTGACTAAAAGCCAGTTGAGGATTCTACCTATATACTGGAAATTAATACCTCAGGCTCCCAGACTATTGATGTAAATGACGCTCTCCTTTGGCCTGCCCAAGGTGCATCCTCAGGCCCCCACTAGGACCTTCCAAGGCCCTAAAGAAAGAAGAGAACTGCTGGACGGTGGTGGCGCATGCCTTTAATCCCTGCACTTGGGAGGCAGAGGCAGGTGGATTTCTGAGTTTGAGGCCAGCCTGGTCTACAGAGTGAGTTCCAGGACAGCCAGGGCTATACAGAGAAACCCTGTCTCGAAAAACAAAAACAAAAAAAAAAAAAAAAAAAGAAAGAACTAGGAGAGATGACTTGGTGGTTAGGAGCAGAGCCTGCACTTTCAGAGGACTAGCGACTATGTCATGTTGGGTGGTTCACAACCTGTAACTGCAGTTCTAGGAGGGATCTCTCCGACCTCTTACTCCTGCACACATGTGCACAGACCTACAGGAATACATGTAATTTTAAAGGAGTGAGAAGGGAAGACAACCTCCCCCCTCTAAACAAACAACAAAAAAACTCCACCCAAACTGGGTGGTTAGGATTGTATAAAGGCAAGACTAGAGGGCTAGGGGATTAACTGAGTTGCGGAACAATTGGTACTTGGTATGTTTAAGGCTATAGGTAGAGCATTTTTCTAGCATGTACAAGGCATAGGGCCCATCTCTAACACTAAAATTAGATAAAATAATACACATAATGGGGTTTAAACTATAGTTTAAATAAGAAAAGAACACACACACTAGCAGAAGGGCCCACATCAAGCAAGTGACAGCTCCTAGTAGGGTGTGTGAGGTGGAAGAAATGACAGACTTCCTGGGCGTGGCTGAGTAAGGACTCCAGGAACTAGTAAGATGATTAGTACTGGAAGTAGTTGATTTCCTGAGGGCCAGAAAAATGCTAAGAGTCTGGGTTGACTGTTGGCTAGGAGGGACTTGGGACAATATGGAAAGAACAAATCATATGGATTTGAGAAATGAGTTGACTTTGTTAATATGTGGGTGAGAGAAAAGCTGTAGTCAATTTGAATCCTGAGAGGAGGGAGTTATGTCTTGGTCCATTACTTCCTTGTCCCTAAGAGATCTCGTCTTTCACTGACAAACTTTTATTTTGCGACTCTAGCTGGCCTGAAACTCACTCTGTAGACCAGGCTACTCATAGAGATCCACCTGCCTCTGCCTCCCAGGTATTGAGATTAAAGATGTGTACCACTATGCATGGATCTATTGTCAAACTTTTAAATGTTTTCAATTGTGTGTGTGTGTGTGTGTGTGTGTGTGTGTGTGTGTAAGCACATGAGTGTGATGTCCTCAGGTCAGAAGAGCATGTTGGATCTCCTGGAGCTGGGACCAAAGATGTCTGTGAGCCATCTGTAGTCCCAGCTCCAGGTGCTAAGAAACTCATTTAAATCCAATGTTAACAGCTCCGAAAGAGCAGTACTCGATTTTGACAGCCCCTAAACTCTTGAGCTTCATGTAAAAGTCTGCACTCCTCTCCTCTGAGAGGATTTAGATGGAAGTGGATGCTTGAGAATGGGATTCCAGTACGCAGGTGTAGACCTGTGGGGCTGATGGAAGGGAAAAGATACATTGTGGGAAGAAGGGTCCACCCTAGTACCCAGTCTCATTGGGGAAATCTCACTAAAGTCATACCATCTGAGAGGAATGGAAGCCAGGATAGGAACCCACCAAGCATCTTCTCTCATTGGCTGAGGGCTGCTGGCTGGGTAGAAACAATTGTTCTGTAGTATTTCTTACTTCTTGTATTGGATAAGGGTTCCAGCAGCCGGTATCACAGGTGGGCTATTCTCTCTATAGAAGAGCCAAGAGAGTTTGGGTGGAGCACTCCAGCATTGATATATGCTGTACACGCAAGGGGGTATTCCTGTGGTCCATCCAGGAAAGCAGTGATTAGAACGTGGATTAAGGAAAGAAGCCAAGTGCTCAGCAGGTAGGAGTCCTGGTAGCCAATAAGCTTTGGAGCAGAGAAGTTGCTTCCACCCAGAATGCAGAATATGACAAACCAAAAGCACCAGAGCCGCAACAAAACTCTTTGTTTGTTTGTTTGTTTGTTTGTTTTTCGAGACAGGGTTTCTCTGTGTAGCCTTGAGCAAAACTCTTTAATTATACATTTTATTTTTATTTTTATGTGTATGGGTGTTTTGCCTGCCCGTATGTCTGTGCGTGCAGTGGCTTTAGAGACCAGAAGAGGATGTCAGAACTCCTGGAACTGGAGTTACAGATGCTTGGGAAACAACTTGTAGATACTGGGCATGGAACCTGAGTCCTCTGGAAGAGCAGCCTTCTTTAACCACTGAGCCTTCTTTCCGGTGAGCCCCCTCTCCTTAGAGACAGTATTTCATGTAGCTCAGGCTGGTCTTGAACTTCTGGCTCTTTTCTCAATTTCCCAAATGCTGGTTTCTGGGTGTTTTGTTTTGTATTGGTGTGGAGAGGTAATGTGGTGGCTGCATCCCCAACGCTACAAAGACCAAGTAGGATTACCATAAGCACAAGGCTAGCCTGGTCTACTCAGCAAGTTCCCAACTAACCAGTGGTATATGATGTCTCAAAAACAGCATTATTTTTTTCAAAGAAGATAAGACAATATAGGGACTGAGAGATTATGGATCAGTGTTAAGAGCATTGGTTGTTCTACCAGAGGACATAGGTTTCATTTTTAGCATGCACGTGCTTGCTCACAATCCTTTATAGTTCCAGTTCCAGAGGATGGAAAGCCTTTTGTCCTCCCTGAACACTAAGCATGTACATGGTGGTACAGACACGCAAGCAAAGCACCCATACACAAAAAAATTGCATTTAAAATAAAGTGGACAAAATGAGTTCCTGAAGATTGAACATCTGCTCTGTCTGCTTTAAAAACATTTTCTCTCAGCCTTTGAGCTAGGGGTAAAGATTCCTGTTTCAGATGGATATAACTGTAGGTAAAACACAGATGCCAGCTGCAAAACTATTTTTTTCCCTTCGCCAACATAGACCTGAGGTTCCTCGGGTTCTGGGTGCTAGGTGTGTGCATCTTTGGATTCAGAAAGGTCACTTAATGAACTCTCATCCACAAAGCAGTTCACATTCTCAGAGCAGTTTCTTCCCTTACAAATATGTAACTGCCAGGGCCTCCCAGCCCGGCTGGAGATTTCCTGATGATTACGCTCTGAAGTTGGACAGAAAGAGGGAAGGCCATGGTCTTTGAGTAAATGTCCCATCCAGGAGGAACAATGAGCAAATTTCACGCTCAATACGAAGCATCCCACGAGAGGTTTTGATTCAACTGCTGGCTTGTCCAAAGGATCGGACACTTTCCCGGGATCTCAGTGCCCTCGCTAATTTGGTGAGCTGTGTGGTGGGCATGGATGCGCCCTCACGAGTATCACTACAATACCTGCAGAGAATTGAGCTGGGAAAAGGCGGGCAGAGCTCCTTTTCAAGAGTTATGAATGAGGAGACAGTGTTTGTAGAACTCATTGTTAAAACAGTGGAGCCAAAACTCGGGCGCCTAGCCAATCGGAGCCTGGAGGCTATTTTGAAATCTTTCCAGCAGTAGCCAATAGGTGCGCAGGAGGCGAAGCTTGGTGTTGGCGCAAGCCAATGAGGCTGGCGCTGTGCCTTGAGGCCTGAGGCTCGGCCCTCGGGACTGTCAGAGGGTTAAAGATGGAGCCGAGGGAGAGAGGGCGCCACGAGGTGCTGAGTTGTCCAGGTAGGACGGGGCTGCTGCCGACCAGGATCTTCCACTAATCTTCACCTTGTCCTCGCGGTGAGAACAAGAGATGTCTGTCCACGTGAGTAGCTGGTCTAGGGTAGAGTGAGGTGAGGCCAGGGAAACTCCAGATGCCAGGAAGCCCTCGTTTTACTCTTCCAGGCGGGAGAATCTGTTAGGACAGAGTGCAGAACTCATACTGGGGGAACGGACCAAGGACCGGGTCTTGGGCTCCAAGGGCCTCAACTGCTAGGAGTGAACCACCCCTCTTATTCTAGGAGTTCTAGGCTGAAACAGGGTGCAAGTGGTTCCACTGTGCTTCCCCTGCAGCTGAGTGCAGGCCCCTCTCCTTTGTGTTTGAGCCCCCTCGGGTGTTCGCCCTTTAGCTCCCTCCTTGGGAATGCCTCACCAGAATCAGAATCATGTTGGAGAAAGTTTGAGTGCCTTAAGTTCATAAGACCAGAGGACTGCATCCCAGTTAGAATCCCTTCTAGCAAGGCTTGGCTAAAGGTCCCACCCAACCATGGTGGTTGAACTTCCAGCCCTGTGTGCAGTGAGGGTGATGGATTCCTTGCTGGCTGCGGGTGCTCTGACTAGGTTGCACTGCTGTGCTGTGAGAAGCAGTGCAATGGTATTGTCAAAGCATCTGGGACCAGCCTCATAGACCACCTCACCTACAGCTCCTTCTTTCTTCCCTTCCAGGCCTGGCCCCTCAGGCCTGCAGGCCGTTCCCTCGTTCCCTCCCCCTGCTCATTTTATTCTCTTCTCCATGGAAACTTGAGATTGTAGCTCTGCCTGTGTCTCTGGGGTCAGAGGGCATTCTTTGCTCAGGCAGAGGCTCCGCCCAGGTGGGCATGCATTCTAGGTCTAAGATCCCACCCCAGCCATCCCCACTCCCCATGCCCCGCCCTACCCCGTGAGACTGACAGGCTTGCTGGACACTCTTTCCCTGTTGCACTACTGTGGGCCTCTGGGAAGCAGTGCAATGATGAAAGGGCATCTGTCAGGCCAGCTAAGGATCCTGAGGTACAAAAGGGTCAGTGCATGGATCCAATTCGTGAGTGCGGGGCTAGATAAGTCTGAGAGGATAAGGTGGATGCTGGGAACCATATTCCAAGGCTGGAACCAGTACAAAGGAGAGACCCCAGATTTGGAAAGGCTCCGGTTTCAAGCTCTTAGCTCCTCCCCACCCAGGTTAAGATAGACTAATCCACTGTGGGTGGGTGGGTGGGCTAAGTGGTAGCTCATGCTTTAAATCCCAGCACTTGGGAGGCAAAGGCAGGTGGATCACCGGGTTCCAGGGCAGCCTGGTCTACATAGTGAGTTCTAGGACAGCCAGGGATACACAGAGAAAATGTGTTTTGAAAAACCAAATTAACTAATTAATTAATTAAAAAAGAAAGAAAGATTGGCAAATCTATGCTAGGTGTGGTGGCTCATGCCTAGAGGCGAATGCAGGAAGATTGCCTCAGATTTGAAGCTGTCTCAAGAATCAAAACAAAATTAGGAACTCCAGGACCTTGTGGGAAGAAAGAGATGTTCACCTCTTTGTCTTTTTGTTGTTGTTGTTTTGTTTTTGTTTTTGTTTTTTTCGAGACAGGGTTTCTCTGTATAGTCCGGGCTGTCCTGGAACTCACTCTGTAGACCAGGGTGGCCTTGAACTCAGAAATCCGCCTGCCTCTGCCTCCCAAGTGCTGGGATTAAAGGCGAGCACCACCACCGCGCCGGCCGTTCACCTCTTTGTATGTAAAAGGTTTGTGTACCTTGCTTAGCCTTGACTGTGTTGGGAAGAACAGGATTCAGCCTTCCCTGAGATAACCAAGGTGAAGAAAGGATGCCCTCACACCTTGGGGTTCATCAGAAGTGTCCTGCTGGGACTAACAGATGGACTTGGAACAAGAAGCCTCCAGAGGAGGCCTGCCCGCCATGTCTGCTTGCTCTTTTATAAAGGGTATGTCCTTAGTAGGAGAAGCATGGAGATGTCTGCTTTCCAGACATGCTGGAGTTAAACTTTGAAGGACGCCTGATCCTAAGTGTGCTTGCAGAGTCACCTTTGCCAGCACCCAATGGCCCATGCCTTTGAACGAAGTATGGGAAGGCACAAGGAGGTAGATCTCTGTGAGTTCAAAGACAACCTCGTCTTCACAGCAAGTTCCAGGTCAGCTATATTTACATGGTAAACCCCTGGTTCAGTGTACCCACCCCCTTTAGAAACAAACAAAAACCTAATGGGAGGTGGTCAGGCCTGTCTCCTTGAGAGGAGGCCCAGGCTTCCAGATTTGATTTTGGGAGTAGCCTTCACCCTACTCTAGCTCCACAAGTCCTGCCACCCATAGGGGACTGCGCTGATACATAGTGAGTCTCAGGCCTGATGGAGGACTTTGATGGAGAAGAAGCAACCATCTCCCTTTGTAGCTAAGGGTAGATGTGGGCCAGCAGCTGTTGTCCCAGCAGGTCTATTCGGAGATGTCCAGGAATCCTTACTTGTACATATCTTGGATCTGGGCCTGGAGGTCAGAGGAGGTCTGGGCTGCAAATGATTTAGGTTGGCTAAGTCACTTCTGTGAGTTTGAATCGGGAAGATTGTCCAAGAGGTGAAGACAACCTTCAGAAATGCAGCAGAGGGGCAAGAGAGAAAGGGCAAAGGGTGGGGACTGGCTCAGGGGTAGAACACTTGCCTATTATGCACAAGGTCCTGGGTTCAATCCCTAGCACTACAGAGGGGAGAGGAGGAAGAAGAGCGGAGGGGAGGGAAGAGAGGCAGGAGGATGGGGCACAGAGGACATCAAGACATAGAGCAAAGAAGTGGTCGTGGGTGCAGGTCTTTAATCCCATCATTGGGAGGCAGAGTTCCAGACCATCCTGGTCTACAGTGGTTTCCAGTATAGCTAGAACTACATAGTGAGACCTTGTCTCAAAAAGCAACAAACAAAAAAAGTGGCCATGAAGAGGAGGTCAGGCCATGATCTGGAGAGGGATGTATGTAATGCTGCAGAGTAGGTAGGAAACTCGGAGGGTGCAAAAGCTAGAGCTAAAGCCCTTTGGAAACAGAAGGAAATCCTTTTGGATATTATCTTAGTGAACTGGAAGCTAGATTCAATTACCAGGGCAGACTGGTATGGCAGGGTAAGGACGGAACTTGAAACTGGGAGAGGGCTGGGTGCTTTGGAACGAAAAGGACCGTGGCTCAGAAGGAGATCAAAATCCCAAAGTAGCTCAAAATCCAGAAGATATCTGGGTGCCTTTAGAGGTCACAGTGCGGGGTGGAGCAGCTGGGGGTGGGAGGGTGGGCGGGTATTGGGAGGGGGTGGGGTGGGATCACGCCAGTGCGCATGCCTGGAGAGGTGACCATTGTTACGTGTACTGGTGCTGGCCCCGCCCTCTGACTCTGTGGGCATTCCCTGGGGTAGACCGGGTGGGTGGCGGGTAGTCTGGGGATCTGGAGTCTGCACTGCGGCTGTAGGGAGAGAGTGGGTGCGTCCTGCAGTCCCCATCCCAATGTTTTCCCATTACCTTTCACAGTCCTGGCCCTCGGGAGGTTCTCCCTGCCCTGGGAGTCCAACTCCCATGGTCGCTCTACCCACAGGCAGCAACGGCCCACCAACAGCAGTCCATTTACAATGGAAGTCCTGGACGAGTTCGACAGGGAATTCCCCCTGAGTGTGACCTTCTGCCAACTCATTTCCGAGGATGACTTCGAGAGGCAAGCAGCGACCTACACAGAACGTGCGTTGCGACGCCTCTTCCGCGCCTTGGACCGCAACCCAGCGCTGGCGGAGAGGGTCGTGCGGAAGGGCAAGCAGACTGAGATCGAGCAGCGCGGGCTCTTCTCCAGCCTCTGGGTGCGGGCGGCATGCTGCCACCAACTCCCACAACTGTTTCTTAGGGCGGAGCTTTGAGGGTGGGACTTTGGCCGAGGGATGAATGGGGAGGTTATCTATTGACTGGAGTAGCCAAAGGGGTCTTTCTGAAGCCAAGAATGCCAAGCCTGAGGAAGGAGCAGGCAAGCGACCCTCTTCTGGCTTTCCGCTTTTCCTCGTTATTTTAGGCGAAGTTTGTCTGCACTGTCCAGGGGGATCTAAACCAGTGCAACCGCATGGGTGCCCTGGAGATGCATCAGCGCCTGGAGCAGCTGAAAAGGCGCATCCACCGTGTGCATCTGTATTCCCAGGGTAAGGTTCAATTTCTGAAGGTGCAAACCCTTGGGACTCCAGCCTATCGCATCTGCTCTCCCTCTGCCTCCCATCACATTACAGTATTTGTTAAGCTCAGGTTGGTGATATCTTAGGTGTAGGTAAGGTGCCCACCTCCACTCCCTACGTTGGATTTGCCTCTCTTGGATCAGATTTAATGAAGAGCCGTAAGGAGGGGACAGAAAGGGAGAAAGGAAGGAACACCTCCTAGCAAGATTAGCTAATTTAGAGGCTAACAACTGAGGGTGGGGGAGGGGTCCTAGACACATTTAATCTCAGCCTTAGGATATTTGTCTTATTAAGAACAATTTATCTATTTATTTGAGACAGGGTCTCATTCTGAAGTCCTACTGGCCTCAAAATCTGCCTGCCTCTCTGCCTTCAAAGAGTGCTTTGATTAAAGGCATGCACCACCACACCTGGCTCTAAAACAAAACAATATTATTATGGTATGCGTGCATGTGTACACATGTGTGTGTGTGTAAGGCACACTCGTGGAGGTTAGAGGATGACTTTTAGGGTCAGTTTCTCTACTGGCCCAGCTCAGGTTGTCAGCCTTACACAGCAAGCGCGTCTACCCAGTGAACCATCTTGCTGGCCCCTTAATATCTTATCTTTTCTTCTCTATCTCTGTTTCTTTACTCTTCTTCAAGTCTCACAATGTAACTCTGGCCAGCCTGGATCTAACTCATTGTGTAGATCAGGCTGGCCTGAAACTCACAGAGACATGATTAGGCCTAAAGTCATGGGCCACCACATCTGGCTCTCAGCTGTCTCCACCTTTGTTTTTTGTTTTTGTTTGTTTTTTTGACTTAAGGTCTCTTACTGAGCCTGAAGCTTATTGATTTGGGTAGGCTGTCTGGCCAATGAATGTCAGGAATCTGTCTGTCCGTCCCCAGACTGTTGTGATTACAGGTGTCTCCTGCCTGGTCTGTGGATAATGGGGGTCTGAACTCAGATTTTTGTGATGCAGAAACTTTACCAACTGAACCAGTTCCTCAGTCCACTCTCCCTTATTTTGTTATTTCTTATTTTGTTACATCTCTTTCTTTCTTTCTTTTTTTCTTTGTTTCTTTCTTTCTTTCTATTTATTTATTTTATTTGTAGAATACACTGTAGCTGTCCTCAGACACACCAGAAGAGGGCATCAGATCCCATTACAGATGGTTGTGAGCCACCATGTGGTTGCTGGGAATTGAACTCAGGACCTCTGGAAGAGCAGAGACAATACTCTTAACTGCTGAGCCATGTCTCCAACTCTGTATCTATTTCTTAACAATTTTAAAGCATTTTATTTATTTATTTGTTTATTATTTATTTATGTGTGTATGTATGTATGTATTTATTTATTGTGTGTGTCCCATGTGTTTATACAGATGCCTGTGGAACCAGAAAAGGGCATTGGATTCTCTACAGATGTAGTTACAGGTGCTTGTGAGCCACCTGTCATGGGTGCTGAGATCTGGATCCAGGTCGTCTTTAAGAACAAAAAGTGCTCTTAACGACTGAGCTATCTCTCCAGCTCTTCTATTATATTGACTTGTGTGTGTGGTGTGTGTGTGTGTGTGTGTGTGTGTGTGTGTACATGCATGAGCACACTCACTTTCTGTTCTGCATATGTGAATGGCTGAGGACAGCTTATAAAAGATTCAACTCTACCACAACTCAGATTATCAGGCTTGGTGGTGAGCACCTTTCCTTGCTGAGACATCTAGTCAGCCCTTATTGTTTGATAAGGCCTCGTATATCCCAGACTGACCTTAAACTTGTACCTGAGATTAGCTTTGAGCTCCCGATCCTCCTGCTTCTATCTCCTGAGTTTGTATCACCACATCCAGCGAATGAACTCTTCCAGTGGCTGGTGAGCTTTAACCCCACTGTACTCTGCAGACTGAGCGCAGTCCATAAGACCTAAAAGTGCAGTAGGTCCTGACTCAGGGTCTAGCCATACGTTTGGCTACTTTGTGGGTTCCCTTTCCTTCCATCCTTCGCCCCGTTTCCACTCTGACTCGATAGGAGAGAGCAAAAGGATAGAGGGAAAGGGAACACCGTTACTGTTAGACAACTTCCTGCTGACTAGGGGCATTGAGTTCCTTGAGGCAGGTTTGATCTTCACCAGCAGGATTCTAATCTCTTGTTTCTTCTTTGTGCCTGACTACTTAAACCACGACCAATAGCAACCAACCAGCAACCCACCAACAGTCCATCCTGCCTCTTGGGGTCCTCAAAATTCCAAACGTCACACAATGGCAAAGACTATCTGCAACTGGAAAAATGATGGCCTACTAGAGCATGAGGCAAATCTAGTCAGCTGCTGTGGACAATCTGAAGCAGCCCCATATCCCACACTGGGATTAAAGTGAAAGTACATTCCTATTTCCATGTTTTTTAAGGAAACCAAAATGCGAGGCTTCACTTTCTTTGAACCCACCTTTGCAAGATCTCTCTTGGGTTTTCTTATAAAAGCAGTCCCATTTTCTCCACCTTTGTGCCTCTGAGGCTGGGCATAGGCTGGGGCTCACTGGTGCCTGAATACTCTTGCTGGTATTGGCCAACTCACTCTTCACGTCCTTGACTGGGAGGCCACAGGTTATCTTACAGGGCCTGGTTTACTCAACATTTCCTTCACAATTCTATTCTTAAAGTTAGACATCTTGGCATGGGCTTTGCCTGCTTTTATGCAGACGAGATCTGATTCTGCCTGTAAGAGACAAGTGGGGCTGATGGAAGGCTCCGTTGGTAGAATTCTTGCCTAGCCCACATGAAGTCCTGAATTTGATCTTAAGCACCACATAACCTGTGTGCATACATATAATCCCGGCAACCTGAAGGCTGAAGGCAGAGAGGCCACAGATTAAGGTACTCCCTCAGATGCAGTAAAGGCTGGCTAGGACGTGTAAGACCCTATGGAAGGGAAGGCAGATACAGAGAATGATGGAGACAGGAAGAAAGAGAGGGATTAATTTTTTAATCCTTTCTCCAACATACTGGGTAACTACTGAGATAATGCCTGCTGGCACCTTCATTGGTGGCCCTGGATATTGTCCAGGATTCTTGAAAAAGCCTGAAAAGGATTTTCCTTTATCTGGAAAGATATTAGGAAACCCTTGTGTTACTCAATTTGGACCCTACTGCCCAAGGTGTCAGTACTCACTAAAGTATTTGATGTAGATGCCAAGAAGAGGAGGAGGAGGCCGAAACCAAAGAAACCAGATCCCATCTATCGAGACCGATCAACCTCCCCATGCCTGCCACCAGCCCTATTACCACCACCGCTGCCACGGCTACCACCACAACCTGTCACCACCGTGGCCTCTGTAGTGGCTGTGTCACCCTCTGTCTACACTATGCCTCGGGTCTTTGGCCCCTTCCCTCCACTGTCTGGCAAGCCGGTCAGTGGGAACATGCTGTCCCGGGAGGTAGGGCAGCTTTTTATTACCTGTCCTGTATACAGCATTGGTTCTCAAATCTCTGCAGAAGGGCTCTTCTCAGACAGGCTTTGGTTATGGGCTAGCAGTAGGTCAAACACATGAGAGTGCTTGCCCTGGCCAAGGCCACAGAGCAGGTGGAAAGTACAAAGCTTCTGTCCTCTGAGCCAGCAATCTGGGTAGACTTGGGATGTCCCTAAGAATAAGGAGAACCATAGACTTTCCCCACATCCCCATTCCTGCCCCTTGGGGTGTCATCCCTGGAGTTCTGCCTGCGTCTGTGCCTTTGGGCTCCCCCTCTCCAGAAACTCTCCCTTTTCCTGTATCCATGCCTCAGAGTTAGGACTTCCTCAGTTCCCAGCCACCATCTCCTCTCTATCCCTGAAATCAACTCTTGCTTCCTGTGTCAGGACTGCTTTTCTGCATAGAGCAGTTTTCACTCTGCCCTGAGATTTCCTTTGCTTCTTGTAGATGGAGAAACTGGATATTTCAAGGTCTGAAGTGAAGTTAAACTGGAATGGTCTTTCGTCAGTGCCAAAGAGGTAGAAGGGATTTACTCAGCTTGAAGGAGTCAAAACACATTTGGGGGCCATCTTGAATGCCAGACTTGATGTTTTGTCCAAACCTCTTAACTCTCATAGTTTTGGGTGGTGATTCTATTCTATTCAGAGGGAGTCTGGACTCTTGGGCCTGAATGGGCCCAAGGCCAACGTCCTGTTTCTCTCCTATCTTACAGCCACATGGTTGATCTGACCCCCTTGGTCCTCAACCCGGAGGCTTCCATTTCTCGTATTTGGCAGGAAACAGTGCACACAAGCTCCACTGTCCTAGCTTTCCCTGGTGAGTATCTGCAACTTTCTGACACTGATCTCTGTGGGCTCTCTTCAGTTCCACAGTCCCTGCCTCTGGAAGGCACTGCAATAGTATGCTCGAGGGCAAAAAGAGAATCTTGATCATATTTCTTTCATGCCCAGAAACTGATGTAATCAGGGCTTGCAGTGGTAGAAGGTGTCAGCGATTGGCCAACCCAGCCCAGCAGAAAGGAAACAGCTAAGGGGTAGCCTTGGAATCGTTATATTGCAAAGCAGGGTTTACCAAATGTGAATTCTTAAAACTCACTTGTAGAGATAGAGATGTAGTTTGTGATCACAGCACTTGGGAGGTGAAGGCAGAAGGATCTGAAATTCAAGGTCATCTCTGCTTATATAGTCATGGTAAGGCCAGGCTCACAGCATGGGACCCTGTCTCAAGGGGGAAACCTCTTTGTGCTCTACTAATAAATCCTCTCCTTTCCTAAACTCCTGGAAGCCACTGATGTGTGTCTGTGTGTGTCTTTGTGTGTCTGTGTGTGTGTATGGAGGGCAGAAATGAGTGTTGAAGGAAAATAAAAGTTTTTCACAGAAAGTTTACCTGAGGTAACTTGCAAACAAGCAGACAGACTTGTGCTACTCTAAAGCTGAGGGATGTAGCCCTGAACTTGCTAGAATTAGTGCAGGACTCACTAAAAGTCCAACATAGTACAATCTGCTGTCAAAGCTTAGGAAGCGCTTCTTGTTAACTGTGGAAGCATTGTCAAATTCTGTGTGTGTGTGTGCGCCATGTGTGTATGTGTGAGTGTGAGTATGTGTGTGTGTGTGTACGCATGTGCGCGTGCATGTTTGTGTGTGTGAGTGATTATTGAGAATGGAATTCAGGACTTTATATATGGGCAAGTGCTCTACCACCCACTGAGCTACACTCCAGCCCGAGTCTTGTTTTGAACTCTTCCTTGAGATTACTTATCTGTCCCATGGTTGGATTATTTTCCTTTATACCATAAAGGTTGGGAAAGCACCAAAATCTATCATGTTGTGTGTGCCCAGAGGTTTGTGCTGTAAGACCTAAAGTCCCCATGAGAGTGTCCAATACGTCAGAAGGGCTCATGGTCCTTCCATATGTGCTATGTCTGATGGCATTAAGCATGCTTTACTTATTGAGGAACAGAAAATTGTTGTGTTGAAGGTACAAGCACAAAGTCAGAAAACAAAAGAAATATGAGGCTTTTAAAATTATAAAATAAAAATTAAGGCTTGTTCTATGGGCAGAAAACTTAATTCTATAAGTTTTTTTTTTGTTGTTCATTTTTTGAGCTAATTCTTCACTATGTAGCCCTGGCTGGCCTGAAACTTTTGATGTAGACCAGGCTGGCCCTGAACTCACAGAGATCTGCCTACCTCTGCCTTCTAAGCACTTGGGATTACAGGTATGTGCCATTATGCTTGGCATTTCGTGAATTTTTATATATTCATAATTGTACAACCACCAGCCACTAATTTCAGGAGATTTTTATCACCTCAGAAGATAGGAGGATGATGGTGACATCTGTGTTACCAGTCCACAGGTGAAGGGAGAAGAGAAAGAAGGAGAGAGAGGGAGAGGGATGGGGAAGAGGCAGAGAGGCAAGTAATGGCTGTTTTATAAATCATTTCTTCACAAAGGGAGAAAATGTTTACAGATCATTACTACCAGATTTACTTAGAAATGGCCAGAAAAAAAAAAATTGCTCACCACTCTCTGTCGTTAGGAAAATACATATGAAAACTACAGCAAGGTCACACATTCCATCAGCTGAGGAGCTGCAGTTAAGTGAGAACATGTTTAGGGTTCGGAGACTTGCAGAGTTCGCTGAGGTAGCTGATCACAGCTTACATGTGCCTGCTGGTCTTGCAGGCTGGTCTTACTTGAATTTACCATCCTCCTGCCTCAACCTCCTTAATGATGGAACTACAGGTGTAGCCCTGGCTGTCATGGGCCTTGCTCCAGGTAGAATAAACAGTGATATGTATTCATTCTGTAGAATATTATTAACCATACTACAATGCATGGACAAACTGTAAAAGTGCAGGAAGTGAAATGTCAGCTACACAAGTTAAAATACTAAGTAGTAGTGGCGCATGCTTTTAATCCCAGCACTCAGAGGCAGAGGCAGGCGATCTCTGTGAGTAGAAGGCCAGCCTGGATTACAGAGCAAGTCCAGGACAGCCAGAAACTCTTTCTGAGAGGGAGGGAGGAGTGGGGGGAGAAAGAACAAAGAAACATACTATATGGGCATATGGACTAGGTTCATTCAGAGAGACAAGGAGTTATTGTTTATGGCTGTAGAGTTTCTGTTTTGAGTGAAATTCTGAAGAGTCACATGTTTCGTATGTAATGTCACACAATTGTATGTTGAAAGTGGTTCAAAGGGCTCTGGTGTGTGGCCTCAGTGGTAGAGCATATGCTTGGCATGCATGGCTCGCCAGCATTCTAAGAGAAATGATTAAAAATTTGAGGACTTAGTACTCATAAAAGCTTGTGTCTTAGTCAGGGTTTTACTGCTGTGAACAGACACCATGACCAAGGCAACTCTTTTTTGTTGTTGTTTTGTTTTTTGTTGCTTTTGTTTGGTTGTTTTTTTTGTTTTGTTTTTTGTTTTCTTTTTTCTGAGACAGGGTTTCTCTGTGTAGCCCTGGCTGTCCTGAAACTCACTCTGTAGCCCTGGCTGTCCTAGAACTCACTCTGTAGACCAGGATGGCCTGCCTCTGCCTCCCAAGTGCTGGGATTAAAGGCGTGCGCCATCACTGCCCGGCTCCCAAGGCAATTCTTATAAGGACAACATTTAATTGGGGCTGGCCTACAGGTTCAGAGGGTCAGTCCATTATCATCAAGGTGGGAACATGGTGGCATTCAGGCAGGCATGGTGCAGGAGGAGCTAGAGTTCTACATCTTCATCTGGAGGCAACTAGCAGAATACTGGCTTCCAGGCAGCTAGAATGAGGGTCTTAAAGCCGATACCCACAGTGACACACCTACTCTAACAGGGCCACACCTACCAATAGTGCCACTCCCAGGGCCAAGCGTATACAAATCATCACAGCTAGGCATAGTGACACAAATTTGTAATCTCAGTGCTGGGGGTAGAGACAAGGAGATCCCTGGAGCTTACTGGCCATGTCTAGTTGAACCGGAAATCTTAATGCCCAATGAGAGACCCAAAAAATAAGACAGCGATTGAAAAAAGACATGGTGGTGTATACCTTTGGTTCCCTTGGGAGGCAGAAGTAGGCATATCACTGAGTCTGAGGCCAGCCTGGTCTACAGAGTCAGTTCCAGGATAGCCACGCACGTGTACTTGCACAAAAAAGTAAATTTTCTCAGTGGGTGAGCCTACTGACCCGAGTCCAGTGCTCTTCTGCAGGGGCATAGCCTGACTTACAACCAAGAGACTGCATCTTAAACAAAATATAATGCCAAGAAACAACACCTAAAGATTATTCTCTGGCTTTCACACACTGAACCATGGAATGTATGTGCCTGTACCCCAACCTAAATATGCACCCCCAAAATCCCCAGAGCTAGGAGTGATGGTGTGCACTTACAGTTGCAGCTTTTCTGGGGGCTGTGGAGGGAACATTGCTTGCGCCTAGCAGTTTGAGGCCACCCTGAGCAACACAGGTAGATAATGTAATTTTAGAAAAGAAAAAGAAGAAAAGCATGACAGCTCATACCTGTATTCCATTCCTAACACTTGGGGGGCTGAGGCAGGTGAATTGCTGTGAGTTCAAAGCTAGCCTGAGCTACAGAGGAAGACTTTGTTTCAAACATAAAAGTGAAGCCAGGTGCGGTGGTACCCACCTTTAATCCCAGTACTGGGCTGACACAGGAGTGAGTTTGTGACTAATCTGGTCTATATAGCTCTAGGACAGGCAAGGCTGCATAGACAGACTGTCTCAACAATGAAAGGGAAGTCAGTGAAATTTGCAGTACTCTTAGTTGCTGTTCCCAGCACCAATCTACTTTCTGTCCTTATAAATTGCTTATTCTGGTCTCAAAATATGGCCTTTAGTGTCTGTTCGATTTCATTTAGGTTAATTTTTCAAAGTCCATACATCTTGCAGCCAAGCCTTTATTCCTTTTTATGGTCATCTAATATTACTGTATCATTTTGTCTCTTACATGTGTGTGGTATGTTTGCACACACGTGTGTGCAGGGCATAGAAGTGAAAGTCAGGTGTCTTCTTCTAGCTTCACCTTTTTCTTAATTTTAAATTATTTTTATTTTGTGAATATGAGTATTTGGTCTGAATGCATGTCTGCGCACCCCAGGAGGTCAGAAGAGGATTCTGGAGCCCTGGAAGTAGTTATAGTGAGCCACCGTGTTTGTGTTGGGAATAGAACCCAGGTCCTCATGTTTGTGCAGCAAGCATTTAACTGACTGAGCAATTTCCCCAGCCCCTGCTTTTGTACATCAGTTACAGATAACCAAGAACACTTTTGGCTACTAGGAATAATGACATCATGAAACATTTGGGGAAGGTTTTTGTGGGGTCATAGTTTTTACTTGAGTAGACATCTAGATTACACGGTAACTTTACTATATATATTATTGTACATTATGTGTATTATATACATATGTATACACACCCATGCATCTCTATACATTTTTTACAGTGTTGGTGGTGAAACCCAGGACCTCACACATGCTCGGCAAGTACTCTTTCACCCACTTAAATTCAGGGTCCATGTTTACTATTCTGAGGAACTGCCGTACTGTAAAATAGTCCTACTAGTGATATACTGAGGGTTCCTTTTTTTTCTATAAGCTAGCAGCACTTACTCTCATTAAATATTTGCATGTGAAATTCAGAGGACAGCTTGAGAGAAGTCAGTTCTCTCCCTGTAGTATGTGATGTGGGCTTTGGGAATCAGACCCAGGTCATCAGGCTTAACACTTTCCCCATGCATGGGATTATGGGATTGCCTTTCTGGTACAGCAATACTTATTTATCTCTTGTCTTCTCCTCTTCCTTTTTCTTTTTCTTTTTCACAAAGCTTTGCCATGTAGCCCTGACTGGCCTGAAATTTGTTAGGGTAGGCCAGGCTGGCCTCAAGTTTTTGGCATTCCTTCTGACCCTGCCTCCAACTGCTTGAACTATCAGTATGTACCATCATGCCTAGCATGCCTTTGTTGTTGTTGTTTGCTGTTTGTTTTGTTTTTTTGAAACAAGGTCTCTATGTTGCTCTCTTAGCCTGGAACTCATTAAGCAAATGAAGCTGGCCTTGAACTCAAAGGATTTTCCTGCCTCTGCCTTTCCTCTGAGTGCTTGGGTTAAAGGCATGTGCCACCACACCTGAGGAATCAGGCTTAGTCCTATAGGCAAGTGCCCATTCTCCCATGTAGGCATAGTTACAAGCATATTTTAAAGCATATTTTTAAAAGATTTATTTATTGTATGTTATATGAGTACACTGTAGCTGTCTTCAGACACACTGGAAGAGGGCATCGGATCTCATTACAGATGGTTGTGAGCCACCATGTGGTTACTGGGAATTGAACTCAGGACCTCTGGAAGAGCAGTCAGCTCTATAGGCATATTTTAAATAAATAAATAGGGAGGATGAGATGGCTGGGTGGGGAAAGGTGCTTATCCGAAGGCCTGAGTGCCTGAGCTGGAGTCACATCACGGAAGCAGAGAGCTGACTTCCTCAAGCTGTGCTCCAAACTCTACAAGTGCACTGTAGTACATGCATATTATCCCCACAATAGGTAAATGAAATAAATTTAAAACAGCTTGTCTTAGTTAGGGTTTTACTGCTGTGAACAGACACCATGACCAAGGCAACTCTTATAAAGTCAATATTTAAAGTCTGGCTTACAGGTTCAGAGGTTCAGCCCCGAAGCATCCAGGCAGGCATGGTGCAGGAGGAGCTAGAGTTCTACGTCTTCATCTGAAGGCTGCTAACAGAGTACTGCTTCCAGGCAGCTAGGATGAGAGTTTTAAAGCCCATACCCACAGTGACACACCTACTCCAACAAGGCCACACCTCCAAATAGTTCCAGTCCCTGGGCTAGGCATACCAAAACCACCACACAACTTTTTGAGATGGGCCACTGTGTGTTGCCCAGGCCAATCCTGAGCATCTAGGCTTAAGCAATTCCCCATTACAGCCTCCTAAGAAACTGGGATTTTATCTACTGCCCCAGGAGTAGCTTTTCTACAGCAGCTTCAGGGGTTGTGAATTAATCTCATTGTGGTTCTCAGTTACAGTTTTTATTTTTTCCTTTTTTTTTTTTTTTTCTTTTTCGAGACAGGGTTTCTCTGTGTAGCCCTGGCTGTCCTGGAACTCACTCTGTAGACCAGGCTGGCCTTGAACTCAGAAATCTGCCTGCCTCTGCCTCCCAAGTGCTGGGATTAAAGGCGTGCGCCACCACCGCCCGGCAGCCTCAGCCTTTCTGAGGGCTGGAGAATAGGTTTGTACAGGCGTAACTAATCTCAGATAACCTGGCTGACCACCAGCTTGCTGAACCTTTTAACTCCTCATCCTTCTGCCTCCACTTTCTACATCCTGGTATGGGAAAGATGTGCAAACTGTGCCCAGCCTGGTCTTTTTGAGAGACCGTCTCTTCAAAATAGGCCATGAACCATAAATGTTCTCAAATTCAATGAATTGTTTTGAGATTGATTGACATCTTGGAAACTACCTCCAAAGCAAAGGTCCTTTTGAATGCAGGGCTGTAGATGCTAGGTAAGTGACCTACTGCAGATCTGCATCCTCTGCCCTCTCTGTTTTCTGAGTCAGGACCCCACGACATTGATCAAGCTGACCCTGAACTTGTGATTTTCCTGCCCCCACCTTCCTAGAAGGGGGATTATCAGAGAAGGTCCTTATGCATCTTAAAACTTTTTCTTAGGCTCATGAAGAAAAGATATTTCTATAAAGCTTTATGGTAGTATCAGCTATAAAGAGGAAATATAGCTGGTTTAGTGGCACACACCTTTAATTCTAGTTGTGGGGCAGCAGTGGCAGGGAGATCTCTCTAAGTGTAAAGCCAGCCCCGTCTGTGTAGTGTGTTCCAAGCCAGCCAGAGCAACATAGTGAAACACTGTCTTAAAGTCAAAGTCAAACAAAAACACACCACTACTACCACCAACAAAAACTCCACAAGGAGGAAATGTGAGTCTAGGCATGACGATGCTTACCTTCAATTCCAGCACTCATGGCTGAAGCAGTACTGCTACAAGTTTGTGGTCAGCCTGCTCAAGAAAGAAAGTTCTAGAAATCCAGGCCAACCAAAGCTATGAGGTCCTGTCTCAAACAAACAAACAAAATCTAGAAAGAAAAATATGCATTCATGTAGTTATATGATGTTCAAATTATGTATAAATGGTTGTATGGCTTTTCTGGGGAGATTTGAGCAAATATCTATTCCTCTTAGATAATGTGCTGATGACAGACCAAAGGAACGATTCCACTCACATTTAGCTTCGTAAACTAGGGTGTTTATTGTGGTTTGTTATAGACGTTATTTAATCCTGACCCAGGGTTTCTACCCTGCCTTTGATCATTTAGTTCTGGATAAAAGACATATACTCAACCTTTATATTTACAATAAATCTTAAACAGCACAAGAACTGGACAGATAACTATCTTTTAAGTTATTACAATCTACTTTCCTATTGATAACCCAGAATTATTACTTGCTGTGTTTTATCTGGGCTGCTCTTTATTTGGGCAGCCAGTAGGGACACGTTTTATGGCTCATCTAACCCATGGTGGCTTCTCCTTCCTCCTCCTGTACCTTCTTCTTCCTAATAATTTCCGCAACAGTGGTTGCTTACAGGAATCGGCGACTTAGCCATTGACATCACCAGGTAGCTCAGGCCAGTGTGGCAAGGACCCATGAACGTGGCTCTGGAGTCCCTCGAACAGCCCTGGGAGTCTTCCCCTTAGCTGTTTTTTACTGCATGTATACTTCAGTGAGGGGGTTACCTTACAAATGTTTTATTACTTTTTGGAGTTTTCTTGAGTTTTATGAACTTCTCTTCAGGAGGAAATGTTTCAATCTAGAGGAAATTTCTACTAACATGTAGGTACAAAATGATACCCAAAATTGAAGCTAGGAATACATGCCGCAAACATGTATTCACAAGATGGTACCTGACCTGAAGTGTTAGGCAGCTATGGATCTGATCAAAGCGGCTTGAAAGGATGGGCAGGCAGGGGGCTGATTCCAGGCACATTCCTCTACCCCTAACACCTGGGAGGCTGAGTCAGGAGGATTGCTGCAAGTTCAAAGATAACTGACCACACAGTTAGAGGCTACCCAGCTCCCCTACCTCAAAAAAGAAAAAAACTTCAACCAACCAACCAAACACCAAAAAAATAAAGCAAACAAACAAACAAGGAAAAGCAAACACACCACCAGCAAAAAACCCAAAGCCATGGAGACACTTTTCACTCTTAGCAGGCGTCGGGACAGGCCTCTTTGGTTTGCACTATGTTCCTCTGTCACTCACAGGCATTTAGATCTGTTCTGGGATTTTTACAATAAGCAGTGGTATAATGTACAACTCTGAACAGATTCCATGGGAGAGGTTTCTAGAAGTAAAAATATCTTGGGAGACAGCCTGCAGCCTATGACTTTATTATTTGTGTGGCAGCCCTGTGAGTATTCTATATCATGAGCATGTGTTGACCATCTCTCATGCAGGACGCCAGCCTGTAGTGGACCCTCCAACACTGACGAGACGCCATCTCCTGTTGTGAAAGCCTCTATCTTCACTCCGCCTGTTCTGCTCAAGTTCCAACCCGTGCCCAGACCCAATGATGATTCAGAGAATGACCCTGGCAGCGAGGAGTCCACTCCTGCCAAGGAGAGCCAGTAATCTCTTCCCAACAGACCATGCCCCAGGACTGAGTAAAGTTCATCCTGGTGTTGAGCTACCCACATGTCGTACGTCCTCTCTGTTTTCGCCCAGACTATAGAGAGAGATCAAGGATAGCCTAGACTCTATAGAAAAAAACCCTATTTCAAACCTCATCCCCTCAAATGTGGGCAGTGTATGTTTAGATCAGTACCTTGTGATGACCCCTCACTTGCACTGTAACAAGCAATTCTGTCATGCTTGAGAGAATGGGATGGGAAATTCTGTTCTTCCCTTCAGTAATTTAGACCCCGAAGGGCTTCATTTTCCCTGAGTGGCAAGTGTACTATATTGTTTCTACATGTGATCTCCAAACACAAGCCTTAATTTGCTAGGTGTTTTTACCTAGAGGAGAAATGAGTGGGTCGGTCAGTTTACAGCTTGGTACTTGCCTGAGTTTCAAAAATGTGATTCTCAAGCCGGGGGGTGGGGGGATGGGGGGGTGGCACACGCCTTTAATCCCAGCACTTGGGAGGCAGAGGCAGGCGGATTTCTGAGTTCGAGGCCAGCCTGGTCTACAGAGTGAGTTCCAAGACAGCCAAGGCTATACAGAGAAACCCTGTCTCGAAAAACCAAAAAAAAAAAGAAACCATGAGGTAAGAAGATGCAATGATGGCTGCCTTTGGCTAACTGGGTGGCTAGTGGTCTTTGTTAATCCCACTGAATGAAAGACCATTGACCCAGATTTTTTGTTTGGATTAAGCAAGCGTTATTTTTAGTTAGGTTTATCTACCTAAAATAGAGTTTGAGAGAATAGTCTCAAACACAGAAGAATTTTTAAAAATATCCCCCAAACTGCAAGGCTGGGGGTTTCTAATGCTTTATGGTTATGTAGGAATTTGATAGGACAACTCAACATTATTTGAAGATCTTATCAGGAAGTCAGGGGTAGGGTGTGAGATGTTATTTAGCATCAAAGTGCAGATTTGGAACAGATGACAGAGATTGAGAATTCTTTGGTTAGACAAATAGACAAGAACTTGACATGTAGTTAACCAACTGCAGTGCCTTGGCTTTGGGAGAGGGTAAGTGTTGTTTAATACCACAAGCTTAGTGGGCTGGCGAGATGACTCCGTGGCTGCTCTTCCAATGGACCTGGGTTCAATTCCTGGCACCCACATGACAGCTCATAACCATCTGTATTTCCAGGTCCAGGGGTTCTGACACCCTCATACAGACATACATGTAGGCAAAATGCCAGTGTACATAAAAAAAACAAAAACCAAAAATCAAAAACCAAAAAAAACCCCAGCTTAGGCTGGAGAGATGCCTTAGCAAATAAAAGCTGCACAAGTCTGGCAAGGAGAACCAACTCCTGACTTGTCTGTCCTCTGAGCTACTTGTTTGTGGCATGGCACCTACTTGACCACACACACAATTTAAAAAGGAAACTTGGGACACACTTTCCTGGGACAAGAGACTCAGACCAAGGATCTGGTAACAGAAGGAGCAGGGAGGCCTTGGCCAGCTGCCAGCTGGTGGGCCTGAAGGGTGTGGGCACCGAGTGAGAGAGAGAGTTGCATATACAGATAGACATGGCTTTGGAGAAGGTGTAAAAGGCTGAAGGCATTTAGATACTGAGGAGGCCAGGTCTGCGTGAGTCAGCCTAGCATAGCATGGACTGAACAAGTAGCCAGACAGTGCATAGATAAGTTTTTGAGGGCTTAGGGGAGGCCAATGCAGTTTGGTGGGAGACTGGAAAAGTGGATTCTACTCAAAAGCCAGCAAGCCTCAGCCTAGCACAGTGCCTGCACGCAGTTCCCTGGCCACCTGGAAACCACAATTCCCAGAATGCCTACTTCCAACTTCCGGGATCCGGTGCGTGGAGCTCCGGAAGTAGTTGAGAAGGCGGAGGCGCCGGACTCAGGGTGTAGGCTGTGTTCTCTTCGGTTCGTCGCCACCATGGGGAAGCGACAGCACCAGAAGGACAAGATGTAAGTTGGGCCGTGTCTCTGTTCTCAGCTCGTCGTCGTGTTGAAGGTCATCTCCTGAAAGCTTCAGCTCTTACAGGCGCTGTATCGTCCCTCAGCGCAGCCTATGCGGCCCGGGGCGTTCTACAGCCGGACTAACTTCTGGGGTTTTCCCCTACCGCCCCCCTTTCTGCACGCGCGCTCGCTTTGCCCCTGAGTTGGTTATCTGCCTTGCACAGCCAGGTCCGCTTCGTCCTGGCTGGAGCCTGCCAGCCTACACACGGCGAGGGCCTTCTAGTTGAAGACTGGCGTGCCGTGTTACATGTTCCCCTCCCATTTGCTGCTGTACTTTGTGTTTTCTGTCTCTTCAAACTAGAGTAGTCAGATGCCCCCCGCCCCCCAACTGCTTGCAAGGATACCTTTGATTTCTGTATTGCCAGATCCATCTTTTCAGTCCTTGAGCTTCTTCCCTGTCCAAAGCCAGCCCTTAGGGGGATCGTATTCTTATCTGCGTATGATCTATTTCATTCCTCTTTGCTGAGTTTCCCCTCCCCTTGTCCCAGACCTCGTGGGTGTCTCCTTCCTCTCTGTAGTGGATCTGTTCTAATAGTCTCTCATGCACTTAAGTCAGCAGCTTTTACTCAGTTCTCCACTTGGAAAACTTACAGCTTTCTCAAAACTAGTATGCTAAAAGGGAACTCGATAATTTTCACACCTCAGCCTGCTGTATCCCTATCCTAGCCCTAGTTACATAGTGGGCCCTGATTTAAATTCTCACCCTAACATAGTAGAAGCAGGTACAGAGCAACTGGAGCTGTGTTAGAGCATGTCTGGGTCCTGCTCAAAACCACCCACCAGCTTCCCTTCTCACTTAGGCAAACACACAGTACTTGCCTTGATCTTGGACTCATTTGTGACTCAGCTGCTGCCCTTGCTTCTGTGTCTTTCTGCTGCTATGTACCTCATGACACTCTCTTGTGCTATCTCCTTTCTGGAATACATTCAGCTTGTCCTGCTCCAGCCTCAGTAAATGTTATTCCTGTAAAGGACTTCCCCAGATCTTTATATGCCTAGCTCGCTCTTCTGTTAGTCTATAAATCCAGTTCATTTCCTTCTGGACAAGGTACTGTTGATGTCTCTTTCTGTCATTTGTGCTTATGTGCCTGACACTGCAGATGTTTAATGTGTCTTTGCCAAGTGAGTGGGAGTTCTGTCATAAGTTACTTCTACAGCTGCTGTCCTGTCTGTGACGGGACCCAGTAACATATTCTCTGTCTTCCTCAGGTACATCACCTGTGCTGAGTACACTCACTTCTATGGTGGCAGGAAGCCAGGTAAGGGGATGCTGGTAGTCCTGAAGAACGCCATCTTCCGTGATGCAGAATGATCCAGAACACTGACATTACAGTAGATAACTTGGTTGAGTACATAGTTGATAGGAGATGACTAGTCTCAACATAGTAGAGTATACTTACATCTTAGAGAGAGTTTTTTAAATAGAACTAAATGGCCTTTTCTTTAGGAAGTGCTATAACTTTATTCTTTATGGGAGGAAAAAAGGAAGGTTAATACCCAAAGTTGCCAGACTGTAGAAAAAAGGATTTATTTATTTTATATGCATTGGTGTTTTGCCTGCTACATGTCTGTATAAGGGTGCCGGATCCCCTGGAACTGGAGTGACCGAGGGCTGTGAGCGGCCATGTGGGTGCTGGGAACTAGGTTCTCTGGAGCAGCAGCCAGTGCTCTTAACTGCTAAGATCTCTCTCCAGCCCCATACTGTTTGCTTTTTGTTTTTTGTTTTTGTTTGTTTGTTTTTGTTTTTTGAGACAGGGTTTCTCTGTGTAGCCCGGGCTGTCCTGGAACTCACTCTGTAGACCAGGCTGGCCTCGAACTCAGAAATCCGCCTGCCTCTGCCTCCCAAGTGCTGGGATTAAAGGCGTGCGCCACCGCTGCCTGGGCGCAGAATGTGTTCTTAACTGCCCAACCATCTTTCTAGGCCCCTACCAGAAGATTTTTTTTTCCAAGATAGGGTTTCTCTGTGTAGCCCTGGCTGTCCTAGAACTTGCATTGTATACCAGGCTGGCCTTGAATGCAGAGATAGGCCTGCCTATGCTTTCCATGTGGCACCATTGCCCAGCAACTACCAAAAGATTCTTAGTATAGGGCTGGAGGTATAGTTCAGTGATGTGCCTAGCATATAGCATATATAAGGCCCTGGGTTTGGTCTCCAGCAGCACATAACACATTCCTCTCTCAAAAGATTTAATTCATAGTAATGTAGTTTTTTTGTTTATTTGTTTTGGTTTTTTGTTTTTTGGGACAGGGTTTCTAAGTGTACTAGGATTCTAGTTCTAGCTATCCTGGAACTCAATTCGTAGACCAGACTGGCCTTGAACTCAGAGATCTACCTGTCTCTGCTTCCCTCTCAAGTATCAGGATTAAGGAGTGTGTCACCATGCCTGCCATAGTAATGTAGTTTTAATGGTAGCTATACATAGATGAAATACTTTCCAAATAGGTTTTCTTTTTTTTATTTCATCTTAGATATCACACAGACAAGTTTTCGCCGCTTACCTTTTGACCACTGCAGGTGAGAGCTTTAAACCCTTCTACTTTCCTTTGGTATTGGTTGATATCATTTCTACCAAAATATGTGTGTGCGTTTTAAGATAGGGTCTTTTAACTGTAACTTGGGCTGACCTTGAACTCCTGAATCTCCTGCTGCTACCTCCTAAGTATTAGGATTGCAGGCTACCTACCATGCTTGCATCTGGAGTATATTTGCATAGACTTTTGCATAGACAGTTGATCATCCTTGAACTGAAAAATTCAAAATTTAAAATATCCTCAAATGGAAAACCTTTTGATGCCTGATGTGACACTAAGAAAGTTAGCATGTGGAGCATTTTGAATTTTAGGTTTAGAGGTGCTCTACGTGTACCATTTGTGTGAGCTTGACCCTTTGAGATGCATGCATGGTTTTGTCTGTGCCTCTCAAGATATCTTGAGCTGGGAGACAGTGGGCCCAGCCATGAGGACAGTGCATGGGTATTTCCTGTTTACTGTGTCTGTATTTACCAGCTTTGTTTTTTTTTTTTTTTTTGGTTTTTCGAGACAGGGTTTCCCTGTGTAGCCCTGGCTGTCCTGGAGCTCACTCTGTAGACCAGGCTGGCCTCGAACTCAGAAATCCGCCTGCCTCTGCCTCCCAAGTGCTGGGATTAAAGGCGTGCGCCACCACGCCTGGCTACCAGCTTTGTTTTTAGCTTCATTCATACCTTCTGAGGTTGGGTAGACCCTCTTGTTGAGTGTATTTTGTGGCTGAGAGGACCAGTGCTTAGAAGAGTGGCATATACCCTGGTGTCACCTCTGGGAAGTAGCACTGCTGAGTTGGGATGCCTGTGAGACTCATTGTTCCAGATTAAGTAGTAGCAGCGGCAGTGACAGTGAGGACTCTGGTTGGCCCCTTTTCCTTCCCTGGGGACTCTCATGCATGCATCTCAAAGGGATTGGTGGGAAGGACGGGGTAGCTGTGATGCAGAGCTGTCGAGCGCTGCTTTGGGGCAGAGGTACTGCTATGAAAGCTCATCTGGGCCCGGCAATCACCATACACTGTTCCTCCCAAGGTCTAATCTGAATGTCAGATGGTTCACTTGAGGCCTGTCAGCCAGATGCCACAGTGCACTAAGAAAGGGAGAGAGGCTGCAGCACAGGATGCAAAGGGAGCAGACCACAGTCCACAGTGCAAGGCCTGGACATGGTTTTAATCCAGAAACTGGGCCTCGCTGCATCTGGACCCCCAGGAAGCCCTGTGCTGTGGTCATGGAAGGTGTTGCTCATGTTGGTCATCAGCTCTGTTGGAATGAGTACTTTCTGGTTTAGATTGACCTTTGAGAGAGCACTGCTTGGTTCTCGTGCCTCTAGAGGCCGCTGACCCCACTGATCCCTTTGATCTGTTGTGGATGATGAATGCAGAATTTAGCCCTTCAGGATATCTGAGAACAAGCTCTCCACCATAATCTGTGGAACAGACTGCTGCTTCCGCTCCAGCCACCTACTGGCTAGTTACAGTCAAAGGATTTTGTTGTTGTTGGCTTTTGTTTTTTTCGAAACAGTACAGCCCTGGCTGTCTGTATAGTGTAGACCAGGCTGTTCTCGAACTCAGAGATCTACCTGCCTTTGCCTCCTGAGTGCTGGGAATAAAGGTATGTGCCACTCTGCTCTGCCAAAGATTTTTTTTTAAAGGTTTATTTATGAACATGAGTTCAGAAGAGGGCTTTGGATTCCATTACGGATGGTTGTGAGCCACCATGTGGTTGCTGGGAATTGAACTCAAGACCTCTGAAGAGTAGTCAGTGTTCTTAACTGCTGAGCCATCTCTCCAGTCCTTGTTTTGTTTTTTTAAGATAGGGTCTGTATGCTGCTCTGGCTTCTCGTTGACCTGGAACTCACTCTGTAGACCAGGCTGACATTAAACTCAGGAAGATCGGCCTGCCCCTGCCTCCAGAGCACTGGGATTAAGGGCTTGAGACCAGCTGCAGATACATGTGAAGAGCTGCTGTGGACCTCCACCCCAGTCATGTTCCCAGCATGCATCAGGGTGGAGTACCGGCATAGTACGCCACAGGGGCCTCGTTAAACCTCCTTGGGATAGGGGAGGATGGCTCTGGGGATAAAGCTTAGTCTGACTGCTATGTAAGGGTCTAGAGAGGGAATCTCAGTCTTGCTTCCTCAAGGCCACCATGAGAGACCCCTCTCTTACATGAGATGAAGTGGGCTGCCGCTGCCCCAAGTACTGAGGCACCTCCTGGAACAGTGGCTTGTCCTTAGTGGTGTAGTGTCGGGACAGAGGGTTCTGGGAACTGTGGGGAAGGCTATGGGAGGCAGAGCATACTCAGTGTGCCTAGAAGCTGATGTGGGATCTCTGTCCTTTCAGTCTCTCTCTCCAGCCTTTTGTCTACCCAGTCTGCACTCCGGAAGGTGTCGTCTTTGACTTGCTGTGAGTTTTCTCTTGAATTTTTAAATTTCTTTTTATTTGTGTGTGTGTGTGTCCGCCTACCCCCCCACCCACCTGGGGTGAAGGTATTTGTGCATGTGCAATTGTGTTCAGGGGCATGCATATGTGGAGGCCAGAGGTCGACCTCAGGGGACTGTTGCTCTCCACCTTATTTTTTTGAGACAAGACTTTGTCAGTGAACATGGCACTGTCAGCTAGACGGGCTGACCAGCAGGCTCCTGGCTCCACCTATCTCAGTGCCTCCAGCTCCCACTAAAATTACAGATGGGTGCTTTTTTTTTTTTTAAGATTTATTTATTTATATATGTATGTGAGTACACTGTAGCTGTACTCACCATCAGATCCTGTTACAGATGCTTGTAAGCCACCATGTGGTTGCTGGGAATTGAACTCAGGACCTCTGGAAGAGCAGTCAGTGCTCTTAACCTCTGAGCCATCTCTCCAGCCCCTTGTTTCCTTTGTTAAGATTTAGTTTTATGTGTGTAGATGTTTTACTGCATGCCTGTCTGTGTAGCACTTGTGCAGTGTCTATGGGAGCTGGGAGAGGACATGGATTCTCTGGAACTGGAGTTACAGATGGTTGTCATTGCCTTGTCATGTGGGTGCTGGGAGCTCGGGCCCTGTGCAAGAGCACCAAGTGCTCGGAACTCCTGAGCCATCTCTCCAGCCCCATGGTGACACTTTGTTCTCTCTTCTCATCAGGAACATTGTTCCATGGCTTAAGAAGTATGGGACCAATCCCAGCAATGGAGAGGTAGGTGCTCATGCAGAGTTCCATGCCGGTGAGAGCTCCTGCCCCTGTCTTTGCTTTGTCTGTGCTGTTCTCATGTACTCAGCGGTAGAGAACTGCTCACAGAACCTGGGAATGACAGCCCTGTGCTTTCCAGAAATGTTGCCTCTGTGCACACATATGAGTATGTACTTGGCACACTTTACTTGCAGATTCTATGTTCTTGGATTCAGTCAACCGTGCTCATAAAGAAGTATTTGTGAAAGGTTGTATGTGAATGAATATCTATATGCTTTCTCTTGTCATTGTTTCCTAAGCAGTATCAGAGAAAAATTGTGTTTAGCATTTAGATTGTGGTAGATAGCTGGCAATCAGGAGATGGCTTAATGTTGATGGGAGGATACGTGGAGGTTCTGGGCAGTGCTACAGTATCTTATGAGACTGGAATATTTCTGGATTTTGATATCCAGAGCAGTCTTG